>JAPZDV010000002.1:575371-588868 GCA_029814665.1 Acanthurus lineatus
AGATGTGTATTGTCTAAGATAAAAAACAAAACCTTGAAGATGTTGCAAATCTGAAAAGCCGTTTAATAAACATATGCTTAAAGGCATTTAAACGCAGTTCAGTGTTGGATTTTGTATTATTCAAAATTTTGACGCCAATATTTTCACTTTTACTGCAAATGAATATCGGCCACAAATATCGGTTATCAGCCTCCTTGACATGTAATGATCGGTATCAGTATCGACCCTGAAAAAACCATATCGGTCCATCTCTAGTTTGGACATTTAAATTTTTTGTGGTAAGCCACGCATACTTGAATCAATCATTACCAGGTTTTGTGCACCAACTGAGTCATGACTCAAGATCATGTGCACTGAACTTTGCTCATATTAATGAGGCCATTTACAAGATAGTAACTTTTTATTTTTTGCCAAGTTTGGCAAATGTAGCTTTTGATGAGATACTTTTTCTGAGATACAAAGAGTTTTAGCAGAGAACATAAATAATAATAACAACAATATAATAATAATAATAATCAGAGCAAGAACTCTATGTTCCAGCACTTTATGCTTGGACTCCTAATTACAGCAGTTTTCAAATACCTGTGGCTCTTGATTTCACAGGACTTTTTTTGAGACCTGAACCACAAACTCTGACAGATTAATTTGATAACAGCTCCACCTTTGATAATAAAAGTCAGTGCTGAAAAGATTTTACAGATGCAGTGACATTACGTGACATGATATTTTGTTATCTTGTAATGCTGTATATTTAAATATTTTTGGTTGTACTGCTCAGCAACATGCCAATCTTACAAAAAACAATTAAAAGGAAAAAGTAACTCTGCCTGAAAAAATAATTAGATGATACTTTTACTTTCTTGCCTATCCCCAAATAAAGTTTTTTTTCATGATCTGCAAAAAGAGAAAGGGAACACATTTTATAAAGCCAATTAGACAAATGTAAAAATAGATGGAATAATACATACTGAGAAAAGTAAAACTATGAAAGTAATAGTTAGATATGGACTTTGACTTGTAAAAATAAACTTGTACACTTGTATATACTTGTAAAGACTCCATATTTTCTGATTTAATATGCACAAGAAGATATTTCTGTCAACTACACTTTATGCACAGAAATAAACTACAGTTTATCATATAATGTGGTACACTGTTGGGTTTGTGTCAGATTGTTACTGTGAAGTGTTTCCTAACCATAGGAGTTGATCAGCCAGGCGGCCCAGATCTTGGGCTCTGTGGACTTCCTGGGAAACCCCATGGGCCTCCTGAATGATGTCACAGAGGGCGTGTCTGAACTCATCAAGTATGGAAATGTTGGTGGCCTCATACGGAATGTGACCCACGGTGTATCCAACTCTGCTGCCAAGGTATATCTCTGCTGAGCTGTGTATAAGTTTCTTTATTGTGTATGGTTGCTTTTTGTAATGTATGCAAAAGTGTAGACTGCAGGCTCCACACTGCATAGACTGCTGTTTGGATCTGGGTCGTACCTATGCACTTTACTGTACAGCACTCTGTTCATGTGCAACCAGAACATTTTTAAAAGTAAATGATAACACCTCATATACTCAATTAAAATAGAACAGAGGCAATGTACTTAGATTTTTACCTCACCAACTTAACTTTTTAAAAAAAAAATATATGGTTACTCTGAATTTGCAACATATTTCAAAAAAGTTGGGACAGAGGCAACAGAAGACAAGGAAAGTTGTTAAATGCTCAAAATCACCTGTTTGGTGAAAACCACCTATTTTGAGAAAAGGACATTTTGAAAGAACATTTCTATATGGGCTTTTAAAACTGATGTTGGTAAACAAGGCATTTGGAAATGATTACAGTTTCTTTTTATTTATGTTTTACAGATTGTCCTAACTCTTTTGAAAGGTTGTAACTGAAAATAAGTGTGCAAAGTAAAAATTATTTAAATTTTAAATTTAGAAAGAATATGTGTAGTATGAATATTTTCCTGTTCTTATGTGTCAGTTTGCAGGGACCCTATCAGATGGGCTGGGTAAGACAATGGACAACCGGCATCAGAGTGAGCGAGAGTACATCAGATACCATGGAGCCACAAGTGGAGAGCACCTGGTTGCAGGGATCCATGGACTGGCTCATGGTACAACCTGAAAACATTTCTGTTCATGTTGTGGGTATTAAGGCTCTCTGAAAAACAGCTGTGGGGGATTTTTAAAATCAGGCTAATAAGTTTTTATGCACAGATGCTAGAAATTTATTTGTAAATTATTAGCTTATGCATCCTTAACCTGCTTCTCCACTTCTGCCAATATGCAGGAAATACTTTTTACCATTGCAGACATATGAAAATCTGTCTGCAGATGGATCTATACTGTGGACCCATCAAATAAGTTTGCACATTATTAAATTCTTGAGTTTTTCATATGAAGGAAATAGATTTGTGTTTTAATATTTTTTCTGTAGCAAAAGATATCACATTTTTTGAAACAGACTATCTGTATTTAATTTCAGATTTACTTATTGGTTACAATATTTAATTACAATATTACTTTCTTACTTAAAAAAAAATTCCCCCCCAATTAACAAATTTGGTTGGCTTAACATAGTGTGAACATTAACCTGGCCAAAACTAAAATGCAACAAATTATTCTTTGGTCCTTTGGTGCAGTCCAGCCCTACAGATGTGAAAGCATCCTTACTGTGTCAACGCCGGGCACGAATGCTCTGCGTGTATTTAAACACCAGAATATTTTGAGTTTACTGGCATCTTTCACGCAAGCAAACTCAAAATATTCCTTTCAGATTTTTTTAACTCTCAGGAATAAGCAAGTTAAAAAAGTAGCACATTAACCACAACACAAATTCACATTAGCGTTGTTGGCATTGCTTTCCAGGAACTCGCATCTAATTGCGTCTTTATACTGACTTTACATCTGATTCACTCGTGCCGATAATTTTACATGTGTCCGATGTAAACACACACTTAAAGTTTAAAGCGGCGATATCACCATAGTTAAGGCTCAGTGGTCTGCACGGGCTTGAAAATTAAGCTGGTGGCCATGAGCTGCTCATGACGAACATGCCCTAAATGACCATGAGCCCAACTGTGATGCCACATCTGAAGCCTGCGCCCTAGTCAAAACCTAAATATAAGAAATAATGCTGAAAGACACACAAAAGCGCACACACAATAGCAGCAGCAGATGACAAAAAACACTGAGCTGCTACATTCAAACAACAATAAGCAGAGGGAGATGTGTGTTGTGTGTATCACTGTGCACAGCCTGATTGACAGCACAGGAGTGATGAAGGGTGTGTGTTTCTGTCACATAGACTTGGTCAGCGCTTCAGCAAAGGGCATAGACTTTAGAGTAGCCAAAAAGAAAAAAAAAAAAGCCTCACAGAGCCCATCCGACCCGAGCCATACTCATGTTTTAAAAACAAAGCCTTACTGGGCTCTAGCATGAGGTCAGCCCTTGGGTTCTGTAGGGCTCAGACAGGTTGCAGACCTCTTGTAAGCACGTGTCCTTATATGAATATGTTGACTGTAAGCAATTATTGTAACGTTTCATTACATTATGTAAACATTGACTCGGTCAGAGCAGCTTATCTTGACCACTTAACATAAAGCTAGAATTCTACTTCCCACTAGACTGTGGAGTTGACCTTTTTTTTTCTTCTCAGATGGCATTTATTTTTACTTATAGTATATTTACATATACTAATTTATTTAAAAGAAACCTCAGTGACAGGTGGCCTAATTAGGGATATTTTCCATATCATTTATTGTTCATCCATATTGTAATGACATTAAATGGGAAGCCCAAACCCTCCAAAATGTAAGCAAAAAAAGTATCAATGGGCTTTTTTGATCCTGAAAATGAATAATCATTTTACTACTTCACCTCTGTCTTATTGATCTGAGAAGATTAAGATCTCAGATTATCTTGTCCCGGGCCCAGCCAACACTGTCAGCTGGCCTGCCTCTTAGGTCTAATTGCTTTTATAAACAGTTACCACATATCTGGCAAGGTTTTAAGAAATACAAACAGCCACAAAAATGCAATAATTTAGGTTATTGATTGATTTATTTATTATATATAATGTCTAATTATAATGCAATGCTAAATAACAAGAAATTATTATTATTATTATTATACATGCTTGATTCACTTCTGCCCCTGATTGGTTTTGGACACACTATGCAAGTTTGTATGTATGTCCCTGTAAATAAAGTTCTCCTCCCCTAGGTATCATAGGAGGAATGACGAGCATTATCACATCCACAGTGGAAGGGGTGAAGACGGAGGGTGGAGTCAGTGGCTTCTTCTCAGGCCTGGGTAAAGGTCTCGTTGGCACTGTGACCAAACCAGTCGCTGGTGCTCTAGATTTTGCCTCAGAAACGGCACAGACAGTCCGCGACATGGCTAGTCTCAGCAACCACAGGTGGGTTGAGTCTGGAGCCAGATGTTATAGCTCAAAATCATATCCCAGTATTTTTAGGATGAATTGCAATAAACGAAAATATAAGAAATATATCTTGGTATTTTGTTTTAGGGGGTGAGTCAGTGGCGTTGGTAGGGGTTGCTATGGTTTCTTTTAAAACACAGGATTAGACCCAATGCAGAAAGAATAGACCGGATGACTTGAGTGGTTTATTGACTGGTATGGGTAACAGAAGCTCAAATGTAAAATGAGGAACGAGTTGAGGGGTGGAGGGGGGTGCCCACATGAGGGAAAAGAAATGACTGGGAATAGAAAGAGAATTGTCTGAGGGCATCTAGTAGACTTATCAGGAATAATGTTGAAATAGTCTGGAAAGCAGAGCTTCATCTAAAGAAGGGAGCAAGGCACAGTTTTTTGACAACACTAATTAGTAACATAAATAAGAAACTATATATATTAATAGCCTATATTGTATTAAAATCTATTTACAGAATGTACTTTAAGAATGCTCATGCACTTGTTTTGAACAACAATAACAGAGGGATCAAAATAGAGTACAAATACATTTTTTTCCTTCTTCCCAACAAATTGCACAACTATGCTGTTTGGGGTGCCTTTTTAAAATTTAATCAGTTTCCAAATAATTGAACAATTGTTTTTCTTTTTTACATCCAGAGCCTCTGTCATACATACATTACAGCCCTGAACTTAGCCAGGCATTTACCCTGTCAGTTTTCATAGTACATATCCTCTGTAATGTGTAATTAAGCCCATATGAAGTGAATCCACCCTCTTCCAACAATCTTTCCACTTGTGGAAGGCTA
Source organism: Acanthurus lineatus (assembly GCA_029814665.1). Classification (NCBI taxonomy): domain Eukaryota; kingdom Metazoa; phylum Chordata; class Actinopteri; order Acanthuriformes; family Acanthuridae; genus Acanthurus; species Acanthurus lineatus. The sequence continues at coordinate 580,621 of JAPZDV010000002.1, forward strand.
CAGTTTCAAAAGTGCCTGTTGACATCCAAGCTAGAAACATTCAATACCTGGCCACCAATATTTCTTCCAGCCTTCCAGAATATTTTATGGTTAGACCCATCTTTTTGTTTAAAATTTAAAACATCAACTTAGGGGGCGATTATATGTTAATTTGTGTTTAGTGCTCGTTTCTGTCCAAAAGTGGCCAAAGATAACAGTTATTGTTGGTTCAAGGTAGGGTAAAAATTGTTTTAAATAAATCTTTACAACTAAACACATTTTGTCAAAGATATGTTTTGTCTCTGTCTTTCTATAACCTGGTGGTTAATGGTATTTAAAACAGAATAATAAGTACTTAAGAGTAAAGTAAGATTGGCAATTACACAGAGAAAGTGCCATCTTGTCACCATATCAACATAAATTTTAAAATTCTGGTAATATAGTACTAAAACTGTGAAGATAGAGAATCCTTCTCGAACAGGAAATGTGTACTCCACTGTTTGTGAAGTGATTGCATTCTTGCTGTGTGGCTCAGGCTCAGTGTGCAGAGAGTCAGGAAGCCTCGCTGCTGTAAGGGACCTCAAGGTCTGCTGCCTCGTTACTCTGACACACAGGCTGATGGTCAGGAGCAGCTCTTCCGCCTCACTGACAACATTCACTCTGAGTTGTGAGTCTCACTCATTTAACCTCACTCTGAAAAACTGTGTATGTCCCATTTTTCTGATTACACGCAGTTTCATCAGTCTAACAGTTTACTGTGTGTATCCCATAACAGCTTTATTGCCGTGGAGCCCACGGACAGCTACTGTGTCCTTATCTCCTCCAAAGTGGTTTACTTTCTGAAACCAGGGGACTATGTGGACCGCGAGGCCATCTTCCTGGAGGTCAAGTATGATGACCTCTACCACTGCCTGGTCTCAAAGGATCATGGGAAGGTATATGTGCAGCTCACCAAAAAGGCTGAGAGCACCAGCAGTGGTGTGGCCATTCCTGGTCCTTCCCACCAAAAACCCATGGTAAGACTCTGATAGGCATAGTAAATAAATCTTGCTCGATTCACCTACGAAACTTGCTGTACTTGCTGTACAAACTTGACAGCAAAGGCACTGAATTTGATGAATTTAATATTTCTGTTTTGGTAAATAATGGTGAACATTAATTCTGTAGAACAATGGGTTAACAATTTAAAGCATAGAAGCTGTATTTTCTTGCTGTGTTTTCTTGCACTTAGTTGTTAAAAAATAACACAGAGTGCTGATACAGAGGATTTGTTGGCTGTAGTCTACCTGGTAAACACACCAACCTCATCTGCAGTTGCAGCCATGTCTCTGGGCTAGATGTAGCAGACGGCACAGATTTCCACAGGACAGGTTCCCCTAGGCTTCCATTTGTCAAGCACTTCTTTTGTTTACTCAGTTTAACAGAGTAATAGATTGTCTCCTCTCTCCCCTGCAGATTTTCAATGGGAGCTACAACAATACAAGCTGATATTTGCACATTACTTTCTCTAGAAAAGTAACATTATTATGCCAGTATGAGGTACACAGTACTAATTGCGTTAGCATGGTATAGCATCATACCTAATTAAAAAAAAACGTTGCATTAACCGTTTTTTTAGAAGCTTGAGAGATTGACAAGCAGTTAAATAGCCAGGTCTTGCCTGTTCCCTCATTGTTACATGACAAGTAAAACATAATAAAGACCTGCTATATAAATAGAATTTGATTTGTTTTGCTGACAGGATGTTAACAAAAAAAGAAATCTGGAGCAAAACAGTTTGTGGCCTTGTGCATTTTTAAACATAGAAGGTCTTTATTTACCTTTTTAACTAGAAGTTTACATTTAAGGACAAGTAAAGAAGATAGGCAAAAAGTAATCTGCCTGGAGGTTCAAATTACTCAAATTACTGTCAGGTTCAGGAATATCAGTGACTGTGGGGATAACTCACATTTTATATATTTATCATACTTTTTTCAATATTCCAAACATCTCTCTTTTCTGTATGTGTATGTGATTCCAGAATTAGGGTTTACATACTGGTATTAATCATTTAACAATCCCTTCCACAGGTTCATGTGAAGAGTGAGAGTCTCGCTATCAAAATCTCTCAAGAAATCAACTATGCCAAGAGTCTGTATTATGAGCAGCAGCTTATGCTCCCTGTTAGTGAGAATGAGGATAGCCTACTGCTCGAGTCCTGATCACATGACTTTGCCAAGAAAGCTGCTGAGAAAGTTATTCACTTTTGGTTTCTTTAATGTTTGACAAGCTGCTTCAAAGAAAACAGTAGGACATGTCAACTTGGTTTATTCAAATGACCTGTTGTTAAACAAAACACTTGCTTGTACAGGACATAACAAACATATGCAAGGCAGTGTTATTTTGACTATGTATATTCAGAAAACACTTCTAATACACTCTTTCTGTGTTTATACAACTGCTGATGGCAGCAGGTGTGATCACCCTACAGGTGGTCTTTGTTTGTAAATAGACAGAAATGTTACTAGATCTACATACTAATTCTACAAACCAGTGTACATATTGTATTAATTATGAAGTATAGTGAATTACAACAAAAAGTGATAGAGTGATAAATTTAGCTGCTTTTGCAACTCTATTTTGAGTACAAGACTATAGAGTTAGAGCAGAATAGTTTGCACTGATACATTGAGAGCAGGGGCCTCTGCCTACCTCTGCCTCACATACTAGAGCTGCCTGTCACTGTCTCTCTGCCATTTACAGTCATAGACCTCCAGATCCAGTATGTCTCTGTTTATTTGACATACCTTTTTGTTAATCAGGGTATTGTTTTTCTAAACACAGTTCTTCTATCAAGGATAGCGTTGACTTATTTCTAAACAGGCATCACTCTAAAATGTAAGCAACTTGTTTAAGCTTCAATGATTGGTTTTGGTTTGGTGTCACATGAGATTTGTTAACATGGATGAAACATGTAAATAAAGCACCACAACTGCAGCATTTACTGTGTTGGACTAATTCTTTTCAAACTTAACCGAAACCTGTATACAGTATTTACTGTATTCTGTCATTTTATACACAAACCTGTTTGGATGAAGGTCATGATAATATTCACAACATTATTTCCTAATTTTAAAAATAATCTGGGAATATTTCAACATTTGTTCATTCAGATTTTCAGTTTTTTAGTGTTACAGCTGTCAAAATTTTGTCTCGAAAAAAAGTTATTTTTTATAATCATACATTTATATTACAAAATTTGGTGAAAGGGAGGATTCAGTGGTAATAGATGCATTAATTTACCAATAATTTCCCAACAAATCTGCAATAACTGCACAATTCAGGAGTAATGTGAGATTGCCAATGGTGGATAGTTGGCATCTTTGATCTAACACAGTGTCTTGTAAAACTTCATCCAGTTCAGAGCAGCGCTGCAGGGATCCTGATGAGAGTGTGAAAATATGAATATGACACCCAATCTTTATTAATTTCTCTTGCTTTCCCACTTCACCAGGATTGAGTTCAAAGTCTCCTTCTCTACTCTGTAGTGAATCTATGACAATACTCCCTTTACCTGAAACAACTACTCACCCTCTAACCTCAACAAGGTGTCTTCACTCTTCAATTAGTAAGTCACCTCTTCCACCCCAGGACTAAACTTAGCACCGTGGGTGATCAGCCTTTGTGCCCCTCATCAATGGAATGCCCTTACTGACCATCTGCAGGGCACCACAGACTACTGAGAATTTTATTAAAAGACTTAAAACGTTTCTTTGTAAATGAACTTAACTTTTGCTGGTTGCTGCTTTTATGCTCATGTTTTTATGATGTTTTATGTTAGCAGTAATTTTAGTTAGTTTTTCTCTCTTTTATTCTGCCCACCATGTCATGTGGATGCCAAATATAAGCAATACCCTGCTTCATGTGGGCACACTAATTATATTGTGCCCCAAATATGCTGGATACACCAAATATGTTGGAGTTGGCTTTTAGAAATAATTACTAGGTTAAGAAATGAGAGATTAATTTTCATTAAATCCACCTCGGAGCACCACCCTTAAAAAGTGAAATGATGGCCAAATTATGAAATCAGTCTCATAAAATTACTAACTAGCAATCTGGAACTATAATAAATAATTAATTTAATAATTTTAACAAATTATCTAATCAATTGTCAGTAAAAAGTTGAAGGATTTGAAGTTTGCATTGCAGAGGCTGACATCATCCACTCTTGTACAATGTAAACAGACAAACAAATGACTTTATGTCAAGAATCATTTATCAAACATATACCAGATGTGGACCACCACATATGACATCAGGAACTCATACAGAAGCAAGGGCCACAAGATCCTGGGCAAGAATGCATGCTGGTACACCCATGCCTTGAATCAACCCGGTAGCCCAGATTTGTCTACTTTGGCTAGCCAGGTCTCGAGTTCCTTGCTGGTCCCCTGGATGGCAGCTTTGTCTTTTAGGCTATGGTCGAACAGCTTCCTCAGGCTTTTGACTGACTGCTCCGACAGTGTGGGGATGGTCGTCCCAGAGATGGTGAATCTGAACTTGTCCACAACTTTGCCCTTCTTGATTACGAGGGATCTTGACTTTGATGGTTTAAAAGTCATCCTTGCCCATCGCATGAGCTTCACGAGGTCTTGCAAAATCCACCTGCTGCCAGAGACTGATGCTGTTGTGACAGTCAAGTCATCCATGAAGGCTCTGATTGGAGGAAGCCCCACATCGGTTTTAGTCATCGGTCCTCGACACTCCACCTCTGCTGACTTTAACACCATGTTCATGGCCAAGGCGAAAAGGATGACTGAAATGGTGCAGCCTGTTATAATCCCCTTCTCAAGCCTGTGCCAGTCTGATACAGTGGACCCAGAAGTGAATCTCATCCTGAAACTGCTGTAATAGTCCAGGATCAGATCCATTACCTTACTGGGAACATGGTGTCTCTGGACGGCCACTTCCACCAGCTTATGCGGTATGGAGCCATAGGCGTTAGCTAGATCCAACCACAGGACTGCCAGATCTCCTCTGCCCTCCTTTGCCTCTCCAAGGAGCTGGATGACTGCCCCTGTGTGCTCCAGGCAGCCAGGCATTCCCGATATCCCTCCTTTCTGCACTGTGGTGTTGATGCAGTTGTTCCTCAGGAGAAACTCAGTCAGCCGCTGTGATAAGATACTGAAGAATATCTTGCCTTCAATGTTGAGCAGCGAGATGGTTCTAAATTGCCCAATGACTTTTCAGTTCTCCTCTTTCGGAATCCAGATGCCTTCAGCACATCTCTACTGATCAGCAACCTTCCCTTTCCTCCGGAACACCACAAGTATCTTCCATAAGTGGTGAAGAAGCTGCGGGCAGCATCTGTTTACACTGTATGGGATCCTGTTGGGTCCTGGTGCAGAGGCTGACCTAGCTGTTCAGATGACCTCTTGGATATCTTTCCAGCTTGGCTCCCTTAGATTGAATTCCACAGTTGGTGGGTCACGATCTATCAGGGCCTTGTTTGGCTCAAGCTCCCGCCCTCTTTCTGGGTCCTTGAAGGTGTTGTGCAGGTAGGTGTTGACTTCTGCTGCAGAGCACTCTAGATGGCCACTCCTCTTATCACCAAGTAGCTTCTTGGTGAACCCAAAAGGGTTCTTAATGAATAGTGCCCGTTTTCTGGCCCTCTCTTTTCCCCGCCTTTTTTCCCCGCCTCCTATGCCACTCAGCTTGATCCGCTGTTTGATGACTCTGCCTGGTTCACAAGCTGTCGGCACTTGGGGGGCCTGGGTACTGTGGGGTGCTTCCTGGCCATGCTCCTTCTGCATCTCAACAGGACGTGGTCCTGCGCGCTGCGCCTGACTCTCTCTCTCCAGGCATTTCATCCAGGCCTGATGGATCTTAAGCCCGCACGGATTCTGGCATACTTTGCCCCAAATACACCATGCATTACTCGTTGTCTGGTTGTTAGGTCATCAACCTTGAGTCCGTCCGGTTTGAGATCTCATTCTCCCTCTCTCTCGGGATCCCCTGGGGGTATGATTCAAAGGGGTCATTTATAACTTGTTGTGGCTTCTCCCTTTCGGGAGATACAAGCTGGGCTGCTAGCCCAATTTGGTTGCCATCTTTCTGTGCTGTCAACTGACTCTCCAGTTTTCACCAAACTGTTCTCGGTTGTCATCTGGTCTTTCCCAGATCTCACTAGTTGCTCCAAAAGTTAAAGTTTAAAGATACATCGCTATGATGCACTGGGATGCATCTTCAGTGATGTCCTGGGGTCATTGGGGGTTTCAGGTCTTTCAACATCATACCCCCTCCCCCAGGTGATCCAACTGGGGTGATCAAGTCCCAGCTTGCATCCCAGCAGCAACAAGCCAAGGGTCTCCCCTCTTGCTCATCCTCCTCTCATGGGCCTCCTCAATGTGTTCCTCCCAAGGCACCGTTAGTTCTCATAAAATGACGCTCTAACTGTAGTGTTTTAGTCTGAAAAGATTACCAGGTCGGGGCAGAGTGTTGTGTGGGTTATGTGTTCTGGGAATTTCAGCTGTTTGCTGAGGTCTACTATCAGCTGCAAGTCAGGGGCTAAGGAGAGCGTGAATGTTCTCATCTGTTGTGGTGGGGGATTCTCACCAGGTTTAAGGAAGGTGATGGTACTATTTGCTGGTCTATTTGCTGGTCTATTTGCTGAGTAGGTGTTGCAGGGTCCCCCTGCCACCACACTGCAGACAGGTGGGTGCCTCGGTTTTGCTCTCATTAGCAAATTATCTCTGAGTGGGGAGTGCTTCAGTGCTGCTCTGCACCCTCCCCTTGTGCACTCTGCCCTGGTCGCCGAGAGCCGCATTCAGAATCACAATCACTTGTAGCCCCTGAACTCTACCGTCACTTTTCATAGCTTACCTGATTTTTTTGAACATTTTCAGTTTGAACAAAAAATCCCACTCTGTAAAGTCCCCACTCAAAAATGGCAAGTAGGATAGGAGCTATCCAGCCTTACATGTCTAAACCAGAAGGCAGTTGGGAATAAGAAGATGAGGTACAGCCTTAAGGACGAGACTGTCTACGGGTGGATGCATCAGAATGATAATAATGTATTTTGTAACATTACGGTAAGAAACCATTGTACCGTGAGTCTTTGGCCTGACTACGTAGGCCTATTAGTCAGCCAATAATGTGCTGTGATATTTGTTTTCTACATTCAGGTGTGCCTTTAGGAAGAAACTCTGTAACATTATGGTAACTTTACACACAGGTAATAGGGATAATTATTACTAAGAACACCACAAAAAAAATGGGGATCTATAGCCTCCTTTGCAGTGTTGATAATTAGCCTATATCTATTTTGATAATGTTGCTAATGTGAACCATTATACAGTGGTTAATGATCAGTGATGTGAACTGGTATCTCCAACCTCAAAATGTATTAGGTTTCTGTATATCCATGTGGTCATTGCATTAAACTACCCACAGAATTTGAGAATATTTGCTGCTTTGAAACACCACAAGTAGGTTTTTATGTGATGCTATGATTGATGATACATGATTAATGCTGCTTGTATTTTGTGCTATAGGTTGTAGTCAAAATAAGGAAGCTACTGCAGCCTTCACTTATCTGCACCATGTATGAGCCTTCACTCAGGAATGGAGCCTGTGTGCCTGAATCAATACACCCCTGAAAATGCCCTCAACATTTAATGGCCCTCCATAGGGCTTTACAAATAAATGAATCTGCAACATAAGTAGACTACTATAACAAAGGCACTATGAAAAAATCTAAAGATACATAAGGCAAACAATAAGATGCTAGATACAGTACAATAGTCCCAAAAAGTTCAATAAAGCAGATTTTTCAGTTTACAAGAAAAATGATTTATTTATTTTAGGTATTAAAACTAAATTTGGTCATTTTACACAATGTAAATGTGAGATATACAGATAGAAAAAGAGTGGAACAAAAAGAATAATAATTAAACATCTGCTGGGTGGGAGGTGTGTACCATTACACTTATATTCCATGCTATAGTTACTCTTAAAATGGGGTCCAGTCAGCCTCAAGGATCCTTGGAGGGAGGTGGGAAGCAATTCCAGGTTACCAGCAAAAGTCATCATGATTCATCTTTACTCATTAAATCCCACCATTCTTTAATAGAACATGAAAAAGCTAAAAAAAAAATTATCAGAGGGATGATTTCATGAGAAGTTTTGCACAATGTCCAAACTGTCCAAACTGACTCAGTGTTGTCTTTGTTTGTATTATGTACTATGTACACGTCTATATGATATTTTAATATATTTCATATGATCT
>JAPZDV010000002.1:588968-606158 GCA_029814665.1 Acanthurus lineatus
TTCAGTTATAACACGTAAAATACAACACAATACACTCACTTTTTCAGCTCATTCCTCGTCCTCGTCCGTCGCTGAGTGATACAGAGGCATACACAGTAGGCCTATGTATTACTCCGCGACGCACCTGACTACGGTATTTTGACAGCGTACTTAGCGCGGTGTACCACACAAAATCGCTTCGAGTCAGTAAGCACAACCAGAATTAATCCATATATAAGACGCTCCTGATTGTAAGGCGCACTGTCGTTTTTTGAGAAAATTAAAGGCTTTTAAGTGCGCCTTATAGTGCGGAAAATACGGTACATGTTTTTAGTTGTGGTACAGTTTGGGCCATCCAAAGTCATGTTTAAGGGAACCAAACTGATGCTTCTCTCAACCAATAAAGCTAGCCAGAGCCATTATATTAGCCAATTAGAAACAGAGCAGAGTCTAGCCAAGAAAGGATCCCTTGAAAGGTGGACCCACGTGAGCCTTGTCAAAGTTTTGCAAGAATATCAGAGCCGGTCCCAGTTTACTCATTTTTGCTGGCTTGAGGGCTTAACTGAGGTAACATACCAGTGACTTCGGCGAGCGTCTTGACCTGTCTTAACTTATGTAAAGAGGCACAGACAGATGTAACTTGGAGATGATTTGGTTATTTTTCAAAATAAAACATCTTTCGGGCTCTGATCATCGATAAAATATTATTAATTTTTTTCTGTGTGGCCCAGAACAAATGACAAACGGACCGGTACCGATCTGCGGCCCGGTGGTTCGGGACCACTGGTCTAATGTTATCTATGTTAATATAATCATCCTCAAAGTAGATAGCTGATGGATCATATCTGTGAGCAGCTTTTCTGGTAAGTGTCTCTATTTGCTGCTCATTAAAGTTAATGTTGAGTTTACGTCTTGAGAGTAAGGTTAGAGTTAACGTTACCAACAATAACATCAATCTATGTCACTTGAACAGCTGATATTATCATATATGTTTATTCCCTTGGCTTTGCTTACACTACTGAGATGCCTGTGCGTAACATTATGTTACATGTGTGTCAGGTGTAGCCATGCTAAAGATAATTGGTTTCACTGCCAAAAAGCTGAAGAAGCGAAAAGCACCATAGAGATTTTTGTGTCCACTGTGCCAGTGACATGTGAATGTATGCAAATGAGTTCCTGATGAGTAGGTGGGCACTTTGTAGAGAAGCCACATGGCATAAGTGCATGAATCTGTGAATGGGTGAATGCTTACTTGTGTTGTAAAGCATGTTGAAAAGTCAAAAGACTTGAAAAGGGCTATGCAAATACAGTCCATTTACCATTTTACATGAAAAATGTTTCTCTCTGTCCTTGTTCAGTCTCTTCCCCTGATTATGTGTAGATTTTTAAATAGAGTGGTTGGACTGTAAAGTTCAAGATAAAAAAATACCATAATTATTTATTAATTTTAATAATAATAATAATAATTAACACTTAGATAAAAAGTCAAGTGAATTTTTTTTTTATATAGTGCCAAATCACAAAAGTTGTTTTGACACTTTTAGGTTTAGACCACACTATAAATCAATTTATGAAGACACAACAATTGAAAGCAATCCCCACATGAGCAAGCACTTGGCAACAGTGGTGAGGAAAAGCCTCCTTTTAACAGGGAGAAACCTCGGTACAGGTCTGAGCTCAGAGGTGGGCAGCCATCCGACTGGACTGCTTGGGTTAAGAGAGAGAGAGAGAGAGAGAGAGAGAAAGAGAAAGAGAAAGAGAGAGAGAAAGAGAGAGAGAGAGAAAGAGAAAGAGAGAAAAAGAAAGAGGTAGGGAGTGAGAGAAAAGAGAACAAGAGAACAAGACATGAGTTTTTTGGAAGGCAGAGAACAGCAAATGAGTTTCTGGTGAGGTGAAATTAAACATAATGAAGAAAATATTAACTATATTCTCTAAAATGTGAACATATCTTAAACTAAACAATTTGAGGTTATTTTATAAGCTGCTTATTCATCTAATATGCATATTTATAACTGGACTGCAGCAAAAGAGAAGATCTCATCCTGTGAGACCAGGTTGAACTTGCGCAGTGATTTAAGGAGATGGGGATTTCCCAAACAGAAAAAATGTAGGCTACATTTAAATACATTTAGTTCACTGGATCAATCGTTTTATAAATAAAATATAAACTAAAATAATGTAATGTCAACAGATAAATTAAGGCACTACTCTCACAAACTTCACCTTAAGCTGACCACATCGCATGCCCCTCTCTTCTTTGCTCAGTCTGATGCACTCATTCAGTCACTGCTTTGAAAACCTCAAAAGTCAAAATGTACTAGAAAAAAGATTGATGTAATTACTTCCAAGTTAATAGCTCAGTTATATCCAACTAAATATTCAGCTTCCATCCATATTTGTTGATGTTTTTACCTTTTGCCACATAGTTAACTGCAACTAGGTGAGCAAAAGTGTATACCCCAACAGCCCTAATAAGACGGAGTATGTTTATCAATTGAGAATGATACTTTTTATTATTAGGACCATTCAGAAGATAAGATCATATGATACTGATCCTGCCATTGGTAATGTCAAAGAAGACCTTATAATAAAGTACACTAACTTCTTACTAAATCTCACTCTGAGCTGAACTGGCTGCTGTGCCCGCTCATTCACCACAAATAAAAATGCAAGGTTGTTTCTACGATAGCATTGAGCAGGTTAGCAAATTTGTGCGCTAACCAGTCTATTAGAATTACTACTTCAAAAGACTGGTCAACAGTCACTTTACTAGCTTAAAGAATCTCTATAAAACAACCAAAACTAGTGCTGACCTATTGTTGGCAGTTGGGAGATGTGTGAAGGAAAAACTGAAATTAAATAAGCTGCTATCTTTCATTGGTCCAATTTAGAGGGAGCATTACCCCAAATTAACTGATCACCAGGCACATTTCATTCACCACTACACATGGCAGCACATGCACGAGCTGAAGGTAGGAGGAAGACAGGCAGCATGATGCAACAAATGTGATCCAGGATCAGAACAAGGTGCAAACGATTTTCCTGCTAGAAATATTGTGAAAGTTATCCATCAGAGCTCTTGGATTTTGACTTCCACAGGTCGCAATGACAAAGGGCAGCTTGGTCATGGGGACACAAAGCGGCTGGAGGCTCCAAAGCTGATCGAGGCCCTAGCAGATCATACAGTTGTTGCTGCAGCTTGTGGGCGCAATCACACCCTGGCACTCACAGGTAGGCTTTACCTTGATAATTTGCAGTATAGTTGGAGAGGCTGTTTTTCCAAACCACCTTATTTCAGCATTTGATTCCTGTAATTGTTGAAAGTTTCATTGTTTGAAATGAAAACCACACTAAATTTTTTACTGGGGAAATGAAGAGTGTGTGAGAGAGTTTTAGTATGTCTTGCTGATGTCAGTCTTCCTTCTCAGAGGATGGCAATGCATACTCTTTTGGTGAGAACAAGCTGGGCCAACTTGGTCAAGGCAACCAGACTGATGCAGTCCTCAGCCCAGCACAGGTAAGCCATCACTGCAGCACCTAGCACATACTGCGGGGTCCTTGGTGTCAGAGAGGGTTTCAGCTTTCGTAAGCTGTGAGTTTAACAAGGCAGTTTTAGACGAGCAAACTTTACGTTTTTCCACACCTTTGAGCACCTTAGCAGATATCCTCTCCACCAAACTGTCAGCCTCCATTTGACTCAGAAGAAGCATCATAATGTTACTGCCTGCCATGACTTGACTGCCATGGGGCGACAAAACTTCCCCAGACTTTGTGCATTTCGAGATGAGGCTCAGCTTTTTCTGGATATTAGGCAATATCCAACCTCTAATGCAATATAGCCACCTACTTTCACTGTAGTTTGTCTGAAATAAAGACCAAAAACTAAAAAACTATTGCAAGCTGCCAGAGTGTGGATAGTGAACTACTTATGTCACGTGGGTTAGGATTAAAAAAAATCTGCCAAGTTTATTCCACACTATGCGCTTCCTTTTTCTTTACCAATATTGACTCGTAGTTCACCCGGGAAATAAATGTTACAGTTGTAAAGCCCCCTCAAAAAAATACAGATTCAAAACCAAAAATTTAAGCACATTCAAAAGAGCTACCAGCACTGCATCTGTATGCACCACCGTCCTCATTGTACGGTCTGTATCATCTTCAATCAAAATGTAATAGTACCAGTTTAGTATAACTGGATTAATAGTTTATTACTAAGTCAATATATTTTAAACACCTGCTTGTTCTCTTGAGTATATTATACAGTACATGATTTTTATTGTATGGTATAGGCTTGTTCGGTATACCGGTACTAAATTGGTACCACAGTACTGAGTCATTTAAAACGGTACTTTACTGCGCTTGGCTGGTACCGGTACTTTTTTTTTCTTTTAACATCGCCGGGTGATGTCGCTGCATTGTAATTTGAGCCGAGGCGAGCAAGCCCGAGCAAGCAGGCGAGCGAGTGAGCGAGCAGCATGGAACAGCAAACGAAGCCAGAGTCTGGCAACAGAGAGAGATAAAGGAGAGAGAGAGGAGCAGGGAGAGAATGGCTGCTGCTGCAACCTTCACCACGCCGCAACTTGTAGATAAATCAGGTGCGCGAAGTGCTATATGGAATTACTTCGGCTTTAAAACAAATGAGCACAGTGAAGCCATTAACACCGAAGCACCACTGTGCAAACGGTGTTACAAAACATGTCTGGCCAAGGGTGGAAGCACTTCCAACTTGGCAAATCACTTGAAGGACAAGCACCCAAATCGATGCGTAGTTATAGTTCTAAGATTTTCTATTAAAATAAGGTCAATAATGACTTTTATTGAGTTCTGTTTTCATTTGGAAAAGTATCGAAGAGTATCGAAATACATGGTGGTACAAGTACCAAAATGTTGGTATTGTGACAACACTAGTATGGTATTGTTTAGTGCAATGCAGTTAAACTGGGAATCAGTTAGGGATTGGAGATTCCTGAAATTCCACTGGTATTGGTACTCACTACTGAATTTCTGGTATCCTGACATAAATGATTGTAAGCAATCCAGCAATAAAAAAAAGAAGATATTTTTGCAAAACCAATTTGTTTATATATTAAACTTAAGATAAGACTTCAACAAAACTACTACTACTACTCTACAAAAAAAAAAAAAATGCTTACTGAAAATTCAAATGCAGTTTTTTCTCCCCCGCAGTTTCTTTTCCACACTTTTTCTTTTAGTTCAAGTAATTTCTGGTTCTCAAAGAAACAAAAGCAAATTTGCTTCAGCTTGTGAATAAAAGAAAAAAAACAAAAAAACAAAGTAAAGTTCAGATTGGTAAAAATAATTGTAACAACCAAGCAAACGATAAATTTCAAAGGGAAGTAAGTTTTTTTTTTCCCATACAGTCCTTTGCAGTCAGCCCAGCCCAGACAGTGATCCCAGCTAGTAAGTTCGAGTATACAGCCTGAATTTTGCTGCTGGGTTGTGTGGTTAAAGTGACTGTATAATGTGAACAACTGAAAACCGTGGATGTGTTGTGCTGTGGCGTTTTAGCCTTTTAAACATCCTTCCAGCTTTTTGTGATTGAGGTTGGGATAGCCACAACTACAACCATAGTTATAATCATCAATAGCATCACCCAAATGTACACCCATGCTAGACCACAACCTTTTTCAATCACAGCCATGAGTGAAGATAGTTCTGAAAGTGTATAAAACTAAAATTACTGCATGGGTTATCTTGACATAAGCTTTGATGATACTGGCTGGTGGCTTTATACACCATGAACATATCCAGTTGGGATGACAGCCAGAAATGTGGGTTGAGTTAAAATAAAAACTAGTTTCATGGTAGGACCTTAGTGATATCAGAGATTGTCACTGATATATATGCCTCATAGGAAATTACTGTACCTTATTTATAGTTCCATTTTTCTCTGTCTCTTTAGATTTCATACAATGGTCAGCCTCTGGTGAAAGTGGCTTGTGGTGCTGAATTTAGCATGGTGGTGGACTGCAAAGGAAACCTGTACTCCTTTGGCTGCCCGGAGTATGGACAGCTGGGTATGCTCAAAATGAAAAACACATCTAACATTTTTTACTTGTCAGTTTTCTTTAAAATTTGTGGAAGTAGCTGATCTGTTAGAATAAATGGAAAAACATTACTATCTTTCTCCCTACAGTGTGATATTGGGTTGTGATTTTCAAAAGGTGACTGTGCTTTAACTCTCCACTGCAGAACTGCTGTTATCTTTTTGTTGATGTATTTTTCCGTAACCCCTTGCACTGTGTGCAGCCACAGCCTAAACAGTTGTAAGTGGACTGTACTTATGTTGTTCTGTTCCAAATTTTTTAACTACTGAAAGCGCTTTACAACACAAGTCAGCATTTACCCATTTATATGCACATTCACACACCAATCCCAGGTGGCTACTCTATTAAGTGCCACATCTGAGTCCCATTCTTGTTTGAGCTTGAGTCTGAGTCTCACACATGTAGTCTGTGGCAGAATTTTTCCATTGTTTCTTTGGCTAGCCATCTTGATGCAAATGGCCAACTTGACACAAGCAGAAGTGGTAGGTAAAGCACAAGAACTGTGATTGATACATTCTAAAAGTATTTTTTTAAGTACTTTATCTGTAGATAAGTCCACAAAAAAGTCTTTTAAGTCCACAAAACATGACAGATGATCTGACTTTCATAAGACGAACCCTAACCCCCTCCCCTCCCAAAGCCACAGTAGATAGAGAAAAGTAAATAAATGAGTTAATGATAATAATAATAATAAGAAGAATGATAATGATATATGATAATGTAGCAATTAATGCATGAATGATTTATAATAGTATGTGGGACAGGGACATTGCATAGCATTGTGCTTCACTGAATCCAGCTCGCTCAAGTGAAAAACATAGTTGCAAAAATTCCTTTAAGGGGGCCCAGGTTTTAATGTCCTTACCCAAGAGCTATTCTGATTGAATCTGAGCTTCTCTAATAGAAACATGGAGAGCACGTCTTCAACCAGAAGCCAGAATCACAGATGCTATGGCATTTGCCTGGAGGGCAGTAATTTGTTCTGGTGAAGAAAGACTGTAACAACAAAACATATTAAATAAAATGTTATTGTATTAGACCCCTATCTGGAGAGGGGTTTGAGTATTTTCCTATATATCAGATTTAAACACTAGAAAGGCAACATTGATATGGACCTCAAAAATAGTGTTGGTAAGGTCATTGTGCTCTATGCCTGTACTTTTTTTATGCAGGGTCCTTATCTGTTTCATTGCAGGTCACAACAGTGATGGAAAATTCATAGCCCGTGCCCAACGCATTGAGTTTGACTGTGAGCTCATCCCACGTCGTGTTGCCATCTTCATTGAGAAGTCTAAGGATGGCCAGATCATGCCCGTGACCAATGTGGTGGTTCGAGATGTGGCCTGTGTGGCTAACCACACAGTGAGCAAATAGACTTGTGTATCATCGGAACAAAATTTACATTAACAATATTTTAATGGTATCTACTTTTTCACTCAGTCCTTGTGATAAGTGTTTTGGCATGAGTTCAAGACATCTTTTACCGTCTCTAAAAACAGAACAGCATTTTGGCTGATGGAGGTCAGCTAAAAAAAAAAAAAAAAATAATATGCAGACTCTGTCAGCACACACTCTCCACTTTAGCCATGACCTGGCTTACATAAGGGTTCATTATAAAGTCAGAGGTGATTATTAAAAGCATAAAATCGAAACTATCACTTCTTACTGTGTTGCTGTCGTTACTGTACAATAAGTGGAAGCTGTCTAGAACACTCAGATGTATTGGCTGGGGCAAGTTGTCTCCCTAAATACGAAGGGTTGTTTGGTGCGTAAATATCCAGTATGCACATGAAGACTTGTCAGTCGCTGGTCAGATTGGGTTAAGCAGTTAGAAGGGCACACTCCATCAGCATTCAGTGTCTGGCTGGGTCCTGGGTGTCTCAGACTGACTTTTGTTCTCTTTGATGTTCTTACATATTTAAGTCTGGCTGTAAAGTCGGCTTGACAGTGGTAAAACGGGTAAAAACAGGGAAACTAAGTATGGCAATGCTTGAGTCCCTAGGTTTTCAAAAAGACCAACTCTGAGTTTTACTGAGCCACATTTAGTTGATTTAATAAGATATTTGGCCAAGTCAAAAGCTTAAAAAAGGTGCCAACAAAAGCTAAGGGGCATTGTTTAGGGGCTAGCTGTACCTGCCAAGCTTTCAGAGGTAATTGAGGCTCCAATGAATCCAGTTGTTTCAGGGCTTACTGGTGGAACATTGTCAAGAGAAATCTATACTCAGCTGGGTAAGATTAGTGTAAAAATGGAGAGAGAGATCTTATGAAGCAGTTTGTCATAGCAACACCACAGTGCCAGACCGAGCTCCAGGTCAGACTTAAAAAGTTAAGATTCCAGAATTACTTCTTAAACAAGAATGTTCTCAGACAAATATTTATTTAATTTTATCATCATTTCCAGCTATATGTTTAAAAAAGCAGTAGAAAGCTCATAAATTAATTAATTCATACATATAGTATTATCTAAAAAAAAATTATATTGATCAAACAATACAACTTTGTTTTTTGTTTTTTTTTTGTGATTTAGAACCAGTAAGAACAAATTATGATGTGGCATTGATTTAACTTGCACACACTAACAAATAGTTCTGTCTTGGACTTGAATCATAAAGCTGTACTGCATGGGTTTTATTGTAGTATTTTCAAAGAGATGATTCTAACAGAGCAAAACTGCAGTTATCCTTTACATAGAAGAAAAGACATGTGTTTGTGTGTTTGTTTGCAGTTGGTGCTGGACTCTCAGAAGCGAGTGTTTAGCTGGGGTTTTGGTGGTTATGGGCGTCTAGGGCACACGGAACAGAAGGATGAGATGGTCCCTCGACTGGTTAAACTGTTTGATTTTCCTGGACGGGGTGCAAGTCAGATCTGCACAGGCTACCAGTGTTCCTTTGCTGTCAGTGAGATGGGTAAGATGGGACCACAACACTGGTTATTGACTTTCTAAAATAGGCTGATTTATGTAATGAGTATAAACACTGGATTATGTATGTTAAGTCAGGTCAAAATGATAAAACAGAGGATGCTTTTTGCATGACTTGTGACTTGGAGATGTATAATGAATTTGCAGGGGGGCTGTTTTTCTGGGGAGTGACAAACACTTCCAGAGAGTCAACTATGTACCCCAAAGCTGTGCAGGACTTGTGTGGCTGGAAGATACGCAGTTTGGCATGTGGGTGAGTGTCAAGGTTCTCCTGCCTATCTAAGGCAAAGGCGGACTGCCTGGATAATTCTGACTGCCTTGGTTAAAAAATGACAGAAAAAGGATGATTTCCAATGCTCTTAACACAACATATGACCAACATTTATAACCAACATTTATGACCGTTTAAGCACCTCTGCTGGTGAGTGTCAAATGTGACAGACGCCATATATCCCAAGCGTTTGCGTGCATGACACGTAACACTTTGGTGATGGTGATGGTAAACCAACAGCTCACAATATATCTGAGTGGGCAACAAAATGACTTTGTAATGTTTACTTCTATCAAGATAAAGACAAGAGATTAATTATTTATGAGGCAGAAGTAATTCTGTTTGCAGTAAAAGTTATGTTTTTTCAATTTTCCATTGGAGTGAAGTTATAAATGTGATGTTAGTTCTCAGCTTGTGATTTTTCGCTTAACGCACCACACTCTAAAGGTGGGCTCACAAACTTTGCATACTGCACATCACCCACTGTCACCCAGGTTCTCTAGCCTTTGCTGCCTTGGTCTCAATAAAACTCAGGTAAAACTCTTCTGAGTGTTGGCATCAACTCATGAATAGATTTTTTTTCTTCCAAAAATCAGTTAATTATGAGATGTGGGCAGGCAGAACTTGATTGCAAGGGCATAGCAGCACAGAGACAGTGTACAGCGCACAGGCTACTTATCTTGTAACTCTCAGCATCAATAAGACATTTAAAGAACGTTTTGTTTAGACATCTTAGTACATTAGTAAGAGAAATGTAAAGTGATTAAATAAATTGTCATTACTTTCCATGGCAGCATTATGCATGGACAAAAGTTAACAGTGATCAGCAGTATCAGACAAGATCGACTGACCAGCAGACACTGCAGCATAAATCTACTTAAGCTCTGTGATCAAGAAAATAACTCAGTTTAACATAGAAATAACTTGTTCTGTTTCATCAAACCCTGTGCCCCCTTAGTATCTTGTACAATGTCAACTTTGCTTAGAACTAGTGATGCAGCAGAGAGGGTGCTCACCATTGCTTAAGGCTTGGTGTGACTCACAGAGAACAGTCTATCTTCTCTTAATTTTGTTATTCTTGTATTGGCAGGTGACTAGAGGGTGCTTTCAGATTCATCAGTAAATTAATGCTGCCACCTTGTCTTAAATCTAAATATGTCAAGAAGAAGCTTTAATCATTTTTGTGATTGTTGTGAGGCTCACTGAATTGGAATGAAATTAAATTGTGGGGCACCTTAATATTCCCACTCCTAGCAAAGATGCGTGTGTGTGCACAATTTCACTCACACGCACACAAAAGAAGAATTTATTATTGTAATTAACAAATTTAGGTAGAATTTATACAGTGTAATTTTTTTAAACAAGGCAGAATAAAAATTACAAATTACTGCAAAAGGATCTCCATTCAGGCTTGTAATGGGTTGCACTTATGCTATATAATCAGTAGCCAACCTCAGGATATGGTTTAAAGGCGATTATTAAATAAAATAAAAGTATGAAACTTGCATGTTACAAGTATAAAGAAGCTTAAATAGGTGTATTATGAATATAATTTAAATGTCTGTTTTGTACAAGAGAAATGCACTGTTTGCTCAGACAGATAATTGTTTGTTTGAGTAGCTCACAGTTCTGCTAAAGGATTAACTTAACAAACATTCAACCAGCATCTAAAAGTCATCAGGAAAGAAAATCTTAGTGTCCTTATGAGGCAAGCAAGTGACCACTAATTTTTTAAACACGTCTCTAGCATTCAGGTGCAATTTTTTTTTTCTCTGTGTGAAGTTAAGTGTGTTTGTATTTAACAGGAAGAGCAGCATCATTATTGCTGCAGATGAGAGTACCATCAGCTGGGGCCCTTCTCCCACATTTGGAGAGTTGGTAAGACTTTAGGTGTCAGTAATAGCTTGATTATAACAAGAAAGATTGTTCTCCTCTCAAATTGGTGCAACACTGTTGACAGAAATAATTACTTGTTGTGATAGTGAAGAGGTTAGTGGTGATGTAAATCTTGTCATTTGTCCTTCAGGGATATGGAGACAACAAGCCGAAATCTTCCACCACTGCACAGGAAGTCAAGACCTTGGATGGCATCTATATTGAACAGGTTAACAGGCATATCTATCAAAAGTTCTAATGAGTACCTAATGAGAGAAACTAATAATATATAATTTATCACTGAGTGTCCACAATAAGTAATCTTTACTTAAAATGATGATTATTTTCCCCAGATTTTGGCTGTTTTGTCTACAATAGAATTGTCCTCTATAGAAAATGAAGTGATTTGCCTGCTTGGGTAATTTGTATTTAATCATTTATTTGTGAGAGTGTGTGGCAACATATATTATTGTATTCACACAACTCCTGTACATTATAGGCCTGATTTGCATTTTTATAGTATCTTACCCTTAGCTTGTGCCAAGACATGTCTAAAATGAACCCCTTATACAGAACAGAGCCAAAGCATGCCAGATACACCTCAAAGCAGAAAGTGGTGGTATCTTGCGGACAATATCCAAAATGAAAGACTGGATTTGTGTCTGTGCAGGAGACTCCTCCAGATGGTCTGGCTTTGCACAAAGCTACCTCTTCAGAGCTTCCTGGTTCTTAGCGACTACTGTCATTGAGCAGTGGCTCTGTACATGGGGAAAAGCAATGCAATAACTGCAGATGTTGTACTATAACCCTAATTAAAATATTTTCAGCTTGCATAAATTAGCCTTGCTTTATGAGTTTGTTAGCTGGACTTTCAAATGCAGCTCTTCGACCAACAGCTCCTTTTTGTGCCATTAATTTCACCGACGGTATAAAACCAAAGACATCAAAGACTCTGTCCTCTCCCCTAAGTGGACTTGATTCTCTTGATTTCTCTTCAAGAGAATCCAGTCCACTCAGGATAATGGGCAGTAGGTTTGCTGCCTTTCATGTAGAAAAATAAAGGATGCCTGCTACAACGGGGACTCTCCTCGGGTCCATGACTACCACAGGCCCAGTGGCGTGCCATTGGTGGTAAATCATAACTTAAAACTTGGTTTTAAGACAGTGTACACAAAACCTTAGAATAAAGGTAGATCAGTAATAATGTATGCATGATGAAATGCACATTACACTTTTAAACTCTAACAAATGTATCAAGTTTTGGGTAATTAACTGATTAACTTATCTAATCCATAACACATTAACTATCAATAAAACAAATGTGTTGACACTCAAAAAACTAATTTGAAAAGAAGAAAAAATATATCACAGGAGACCAGATCGACTTTTACAAAGGAATAATTCTAAAATGAAATAAAATGAAATATAAATAAAATCTCAGGATTTGGTTGTGCAAATAAGAATTTTTTAAACTGTTTAGCATTCCTCCTCATCCTTCCGGAATCTATCTTGCATTAACATCTGTCTTTCATGAACGGTCATCAGTTCAACAGCTGGGATGCTTAGGATTTGGTTGAGGATTGACAAAATTTTAAGCAGGGCAGCTACTTGAAAGAGAGCTACCGACTTGGCAGCCACGCCCTTGGACTTCCATTCATCTTCTGCACCTTCTCTGAACCCCCTCAGAATGGTATTTGCGGTGTTGCATTCATCATAAAATTGATCCATGTTGACTTTTGGATGAGGCTGAGCATATTAATGACCTTTTCAGTGTCACTGAAGGAAAACATGCCGCTGTGCAGAGAGAGAGGTTGCAGGGAGAAAAGCCAGTTGTCCTCTGAAAAGTGAAACCATTTCTCAGTGTATGAGATTGCTGTTTTGAGATATGGATTGAAATCTTCCCTTGCCTTGTCTGCATCATGTAAGAGGAGATGCTGTAGCTTTAGTTTTGTTTAGTAGCCATAAAACCGGTCATCCCTTTTCTGTGAGCTTTGTATGAAGGTAGGCATGATGGAATATTACTTAACACAGGTGGTTGAATCATTTTCCTGCTTCTTTACAACTTCCTCAAAGAGGGAGAGGATGTTATTGGAGAACAGGAGGTAAACCTCCACATCATCAGCATCTTCTTCAGTTGAGTCTTCACTGAGCTTTAACAAACCTCTGATCTGTCTGGGACATGCTTCCCCCCAGGCTGATAAAAGAAAACCTTAGAGCACCCCAGGTTTGCATAAGCAGGTAAATGGCTGGTTTGAGTGACAGCCACCTTGTTGCAGATTCTCTTTAAGTGAATTCCTTTGCTTGGCGGATGTCGAGAAGTTGCCGTAGACCTTTAGCACGTTTTCCACATCTACAGTGAGCTAGTTGAGAGCATGCCTCACTGTGTTGTGCATAATATGGGCAGTTTCCTTGCAGCACATCTTTTTTCTTTTTCCTGAGGTTGGTGAAAACAGAGTTGTGAATTCCATCATTTACAGTAGTGCACTATATGCACTGCATCTGCACTATATTCTTTAACTTGATCTAACACTAAGCCAAATTTATCAAGGGATTGTTGAATGAAATTTGTAAAAATCAAGCATTTTATTGCAGATCCCACCTTCTGGCCTGAAATATTTTACAGTAAGGGGGGGACATCTTTCTGTTCCCCATATTTGATGCCTCCATCTATACGGAGAATTGGAGGGGTTTACCTGGTGTTAGGATGTCAACATCAGCCTTCACTTTTGGAGCAACCACGTCTATGGCCATTGCTTCTCCTTTTGTTCTCCCGAGATATTTTCTTTTCAGTTTTGGAGTCATGTGGAATCTTTTGGTTGAGCTTGTGTCCACAGTCTGCACTGTTAGCTGAGGTTGTGTTTAACAGTGTGGTACGCCTCTGTCAACTAAAGTGCCATAACCTAGAGAGGAGGACTAGGATGAGAAATTATTAAGGAAATTGAATAGCTGTAAAAAAGTACCTACTGTTAATCCATTAGTATTCAAGAATAAAATTTTACAGATCGGTTAATCATAATAACACATCACAGTTGTTTATTTTCTTCACATGGGCACTATATTTTGATTTGTGTATTACATAAATGCTTGTGTATCCGATGGTACGCCTTAACTTTAACAAACATCTTATCATAATGCACCCTAACATTATATAAGAGGCCAGTTCATGGCACGCTCACCTCATTTAGTAAGAAAATCAATCCCTAAGTCATGGGATGTTATTCATTGACATTTAACATTATTTTCTAACAGGTAGGCAGCCACATATGGAATTTAACATAATCAGGAAATCATAGAGGAGATGAAAAAATAAACTGTCATTACCATTTCAGCCTCAGGAGATGCTTGGGGTTCAAAGAACAGTGACACCATCATTTGATTCTTGTCCCCTTTGACATAGTGGGAATGTTGTTCTCTTGAAACATGCTGTCGCACGTCTGTCAGGCCAGCTTGGTATTAATTTTGGCTGACACTCACAAGCCAAGAATTTGAATTTTAGCCACTTTTGCCTGTACCTCTGCATCCGCATTTGTTTAATTGTTGGATGCAGGAGGTAGGTATGGTGACCAGCCTCAGACATTATTTTCTATTCTTTTCTGTATAGAGTCCCACCCTCCTCTGCCTCTGATTGGCTCTATCCTTGATGATCTTAAACTAACCAACCAAAATCATGATAGCAGTGAGTATTACCCAATCAGGGACAAGGTAGGATGGGTCTTAGCAGAATCCAGGTGGGATGATGCTACATTTATGACAACTCAGAAATAGGGGAAAACCCCTCATCCAGTATTGTTTCAAAATGGAATAGGGAACAATTCCATATTACAAGGGACGGGTGGCAACCCTAATGGGCAATGTCTCTGGTCTGAGCCCCAGCTAGTTGAAAACTGCTCCCAGACATATTTCAAACTAATCTGCAGTCAAAAAATGCCGAAAATGGCTGCTGTTTTGTTCCATAAACAAGTTTTTCTAGCTCATTTGCGATAAACTAAACAGCCTAACAGACTGACCTGTGCATAGCCTACTTCAAAATGAAGGTCAACTTGTGTTGCTGGTTAATTGCTTTTAATGTGAAGCTGCAGCTGTAGGGAATGTTCAGTTTGCACTTGCAGTGATTTAGCACTGCACTTTATAGGTCGTGTTTTCTCATGTCGAAAGCTGGTGAATTGAGGTAATAACGGTCATGAGCTTTTTGATGTAAGTTGATGGGAAAAATTTGTCACCACGGCAACCCCAACTGCGGCTGAAGTGCTGTGCAACAGTTATTTTGGCAATCATCACCTATATATTCACTTACAGTACTTTAGAGCCCTGTGACTGAGTGCACAAACAAAGAATGAACTTTCTCTGGTCTGAATGGTGTCTAATTGCTATGTCTCATCCACTCCCAGCTTCCTCTGCGAGCTGTCATAGGCTGGGGGAAGCATAACCACATAACCCATAACCACATTCAGAAACTGGAAGCAGTAGTCTAAGAGATTGGTATAATCTATCTAAAGCTCCCAATAATTTTGATCTAGCATTATTTAGATCCAACATATTTTTGTCAGGCATTAGTCTGGTTTTAATTGAGATGTGAAGTTAATCTTTTGAAAGTTCACATACAAAAGAAAACTAAAAAAGAAATATGATTCAGGTGCGTTTGTGTCAAATGGTTGGAGCAGGTAAACAGTTAACAGTAAAGGCAACGTACCATAAAATGGCTGTAACAAAACGTAGAAGTAGAGGTAAACAATGTGGAGAGATCTGCAGGAATTACTAGTTTAAATTGGGCAAGTCCTTTTTTTCCTTTCAGTTCAGCTAGTACTGGATGTGTTTAATGCTGTGCAAAGACTAAGACAAATGCAGAGTTGATGAGCGTTAGCAGCGATCACGTGAGAAAATTACCTAGAAAAAGTGACAGTGAGAATGCCTAAGGTCTGCCAGGCTGTAATTGCTGCAAAAGGTGGTTATTTTGATGGAGGCAACATTTGAAGTACAAAGTAATAATTTCCATTTAAATCATTATTTCTTACTCTGACAATGTCATCATGTCCTGTTTATAGCTATGTTTGCTATATTTCCTATGCAGGATAATCTTGTGCATGTTTCCACTGAAAACAAGAAAATTGAAAGTGATCCCAAACTTTTGACCGGTAGCGTATATATTATTTATAAGTAGCCCCGGCTAATAATATGATACTGCATGCTATCATGTTATTACCAGGCACCAGTATTGCGTGAATACATGAATTTCACGTCTTTTTCCAAGAGCTGGCAGCAGTTTAGCATTTGTTTGAATGCCATGAAGTTGGCTGGATTACAGTTTACAATCAGGAGAAACCTGCAGAGATTACTATCACTGTCCAATCATTGTGCATAGAACTTCTTTCGAAAACTGAACAAAAATGAGGTGTAGTGTAAACACTGCAAGGTAAAGCTAGTATATCTCAAGTCAACTACACCTTTGCACAGCCACGAAGAGAGAAGCATCCTGGAGGAGGAGGGGTCCCCTTTTCTGCAGTACCATAGGTTTGATTATTGAAGTGCAAAACAACCAATGGCTTTTACCTCAAGCAGGGCATAAAATTAACTTTTTAGCTCACCAACCAATAGCCAGTGACCTCCAAAAATTGACACAATTTTCCAAATATTTTTCCCTGGCCTAAAAAAAAGAGGAAAAACTCATGCATTATTAGACTTAAGTTATCTTTGCTTTTTAGTTGAAAAATTCATCTTATGCATCACTTAAAGAAAACAATTAAAAATAGATTAGATCATATTACCACTATTTTGTTAACTTTTTTATTTCATTTCAAAAGTGTATATATTGTATCATGTTTTCAAAAACATTAAAAGTGCTTGTTTAGCAAAATGTCTTCTTCACATCTTTTAGAGGTACGTTGAGTGTAACACCCAGGGGAAGGAAAATTCAATTCAATTCAATTTTATTTATATAGCGTCAACTCACAACAAAGTTGTCTCAAGACACTTTACATATAGAGCAGGTCTAGACCACACTCCATAAATGCATTTATATTTTAGATTTATAGGAACCCAACAATTGAAAGCAATTCCCACATGAGCAAGCACTCGGCGAC
>JAPZDV010000002.1:639273-652969 GCA_029814665.1 Acanthurus lineatus
TATTTTATTTTGTTTATTTTTTTTAATGTAATTCAAAATTTGAAGATTATGGTGCTCTTGTAACATTAAAATAAAATGTGTTTATTTTCTGTTTCTTTTCATTTTTTGGTCGCTCAAAATATGCGTCACAACCGTGACGTGCGACATCCGCCGGCACGCAATTCATTGAGCTTTTCAACCCCCGGAAGGCCAACCATGAATAATTCCAAGAAAAGAAAAGTTTCTGAAAAAAACAGAACATTTAATGCTACGTGGGCAGAGTCATTTGCTTTTACTGCTGACGAGAGTGGCTTACCAGTTGGCTCTCTGTACTAGTTCATTGATTTCATGAATGCAACACACTATAGTTTTTTATACATAGAATAATAAGTGGGTCGGTAAAAATAAAGATATATGCAGTATTATCTTCATTTTAGATGTCAAATGAGTTTTGCGGTTCTCTGTGTTTTCTTTTCTGTGGGAAACGGGTCCGAATGGCTCTTTGAGGGTCTAAGGTTACTGACCCCTGATCTACATGGTTCAAAGTTCACGTTTTAGTGTGCCAAATGCAGCTTGTGGAAGATGAAGATGCAGCTTCTGTAGCTGTTGAGTGAATAATGCTTCACTTTTTCTAAATATTAATTTACTTAATAATTTTCTGTATAAGTTGAGGTTATTTTAGTTAGCTTTGTAAACGTACATTACATTTTCAGTTACTTCTTGAGTTTTTTAAAACCTGGTTTTTATTTTTATTTCAGTTAGCCTAACAGAAATTAATTTTAAACCTTCATTATTTCAATATCATCTTATTTCGTTGTCATTAACTATAATATACCCAAATAATAAAATGGTTAGAATAGAAATACATGTTAGTAGTGATGATTGTTATATGCCAGTAGTTTTACTTAGTGCATTTTTAAAAAAACAAATTTGCTAAAATATATCACATCTTTTTTTGGTGGCCACCAACGGAGGTCAGATGACTGCCGCACTGAGCAAGTGACCAGTTCCACTAATCTGGAAGTTGATGGTATTGCTGATCTAGAAGACTCTTGGATCATAAATTTGTGTGATTTCCATAATGCCAACCATTCATCCCAATGCTATGGACACACAAGTGAGATGCATCACTCTGGACTTAGTGTTGAACCAGAGCCTGAACAGCCTTTTCACATGGATACATTTGTTGATCACCTACTCGAATTTGTTGAAGAGGGGACATTAGGTGGTAGTGTGTTATTTGTTGATGAACTTAAATATTAAATATTATAATATTAAAATGTAATTTTCTGTTTACTGTTTACATCAAACATTAAACAGAAGAGTATTTACTCCAAAATTCATACTTTGTGATTAACAATATTTTGTAAAGGACACTTTACTAACTTAAAGAGTCATAAAAACAAGGCAACTGGACTAAGTTGAGTTTTTTTTTTTTTTTTTTTTAACTAACTTTTTACACTTTACTAACTTTTTTAAATATGTCCAAAGAACACTTTAATATTTTACACTGTGGGGTGGGAAAACAGTAAAGATTGGTGTGTGTGATTGTGGAGATGTTTGTGAGCACGATGGCCAGCTGCACTGTATCTTGTGGTACCGTTTTTTTCCTTTGTTTTTCCCCTGTGTTTCCCTCCCTTGTATTATATGTTTGTGTTGTCTTATTCTTCCTGGATTTCTCCCAGGACTGGACGGGGATCCCAGACTCTCCCGCTCTCATTCACCTGCACACCTGATCATCATCTGCCTAATTACCTTTCCACCTCTTGATGCTGCAACTAACCTGGCTTCACTTCCCACTCACTGCCAGTTCATTGTACTGCCCTAGCGGTAATGCTCTCTGCCAGCTCTTCAAGATTGTTCAAGTGTTCTATTTAATTTCTTGTTTTATTGTGTTTTCTCAACTGGCACTACTTTTTCCTAGATGTGTGTGTTGTTCAATTAGCTAAGGGGATTTTTGAGCAGCTCATTGAGTCAGACGCCATAGGATTAAGATGGAGTAAAACAGGACTCTGCATAACCTCACATTTATTTGCATATTATTTCAGTTGTTCTCTGTCTTTCTAGCTGCCTTCCTTAGCTGTCTCTTTATATATCTGCCTATCCTTTTATAAGCTGCTTGAGCGACTGAGCGCCCATTGCATTACTAACTGCCTCCTCAAAACCCCAGCACAGCAGGCACATGCTGGTAGTTTATACCACACTGCCAGCAGGAGGAGGAGGTCCCTGTGTGTCAGGGGGTGTGTATGTGTGTAAATGTGTTATTACAACCTAAGTGAAAGGCTGGTGTGTCATCATAACACTGCCAACCCTCCTCAGTGCCCTACTAATGTCCACTTTAATAGCAGCAGAAAAATCTGCTTTGTGCTTTCCATTTTCCTTTCCTCTACCCTCCTCTACTTAGTCCTCTGCTCTGTCCTATCTTTTCTTCAGTTCTCTTATCTTTTCTTTTTTCAGTTCCTTTCTCTGCTCTGCCTATTCCTTTCCTCTCCTCTCCTCAGTTCTCTACTCTGTTCTGTCCTCCTTCCTCTTTTCTGTCCTCCTCTCTGCCTTCTCCTCTCCTTTATTTTTGTTATATCTTTCTCTTTCCTCTTATCTCACACATCCATAGTCTCTTCCTCTGATCCTTTTGCTGTTTTATTCCATTCTCTGTCCTTTCCCCTTTCTTCTCATCTTTTCTTATTTTATGCCCTCCTGTCTGCTTCCATCCTCTCCTTTCTGTTCCCAGTGAGTGCGAGCCTGAGTGGCATTGGTGGATACAGGAATGGCAGAGAGTTTGAATAGTTCTCCATTCCTGAGTTTTCAGATTTCACTTATTTTTTTCTCCTTCTTCTATGTGATTAATCAATTATGTGTTTTTTATCCTTTGTTGTGTATTAAGTTAATGGTCAGTGTTATTGTCTGGTTAGTTTTTAGGAGGAATAACCTCCATCTTTCTGACATGGAGTAAAGAAAAGAGTCCTGTCAGACAGTATTGTTACTGTGGAGGAAATTCTAATGGCTGTTAACCAACAGGTAGAGTATGAAAAATCCTCCTTTGCTTCAAGAATGAACATAGTGGGGTTGTGTTCCTGAAAGATAAGCCTCTTGTACACTTTTTGATTGGAAATGGAGTATTTATCAGGGTGATGTTAGTTCATATTCCACACTGTCAGGCCCACCCATATTCTCAAATGTCCCACTGCTTGTATTCAGTGAGTGGTTGGAGATGGCAAATTTGCAAGTGGTTTTGAAACAGTATATTTGGGATGCGTTTGAGGATTTCAAACTAAATAAACCATGTGCAGTTGCTGAGGCAAAAGGTACTCCTGTTTTTGGACACAACTGATCAAAACTTAAAAGTATCATTTAGAGTGAAGCATGCAGTCATGGCTCCTATATGGTGCATGTCAGTGCTGGACAGGAGTCTGGTGATGTGAGACACCTAACATTTGGAGGGGGCTAATGCTGTGCCCGGTAATAAGGCTGAGGCTGTTGCTGTTTCTCTTTCACCATCCAGTGCCGCAGAAGAAGCTGAGGATGTTGAAGATAATGTACATCAGGAGAAACAGAAAGAAAATGTTTCTGTGGTTGCAGACCTGAGTGGCTCTCAGTCTGCAGACACTGCAGCAGGTTCACAGGTGTCAAAAAATGTTGAGTCAGCTTCTTGAGGTGTTGCAAGCAGTGAAGGGCAGAGTGTGTCCAGTAAGCCAGGAGAAGGAGTGGAAGGAGAGGAGATGGGGTATGACTCTGGGTCAGACTCTGTTTCTATCAGCAACACCTTCCACAGAAACACCAATCTTTATTCATCAGTGACATTAGTCTGTATTTTGATGTAACTTACAAATGTAAGTCAAGGTGAGTGACTTCTTGAGTGAATTTAGATTTATTGACCTAAGTTTATCCAAACAGTAGATATACTGAGGAGATTGGTTGGTTTGATTTACAGGACAAAAAGAAACACCTCTGCCTTTAAAAGCAAATTACAACTTAGAGAATAGCAACATAAGGTAAAACTGTAAAATGACTCAGAGGTTGTATGGTAATGTCATTTAGCTGTTCAGTTCAAAACTGTAACTGCAATCATTTCTTCTTCTTTGGAAATTGTAAAAAATCAGTTGAATATTGTCATGACAGAAATAAATAGTTCTCTTTTCTTTTTGTGGAGGTATATGCTTTAAACCAGGGAAAAGAATGAGTAGGTTTTTTCACTTTGTAAAAAATTAGTTCATAAATTTCTATCAGGACCAACTTATCACTCATACTGATTTTAATTGCACCACACAGATTTTGTGATGGACAGGACAGGTAAGGAACCACACCTACAGTCATCTCAGCAATATCATCACACAACTTAATCTGCTAGATACATGAAGGGTTAAAAAAAACAGGCAAGACAGTACAAATTGTTGAAGGTCTTTAGTAACACTATTTTTGGAGCAAGGCTAGTCATAATATTTATTGCACAAATGTCAGCATCAGTTTTTTACACAGTAGCATCAATCCAGTTGGCTTCATTGATCACAACCACTTAGTTTACAATTATTTACCTCTTTTTTTACTGGTCTTTTAGGAATTGTCAGGGACCAAGCAGTGAAGCAATGAGGAAAACAGGAGGTTTGTTGGAAAAGTAGGGTTTTTATTCACCCAAAAACACAAAACAATACAAATCAAGAACTTAATAGCTAGGCCTATAAAAGAGGTCAACAAAATAGAACTATACTCAGAATAAAAGCAACAAAAACGAGATGTTAACTGAACAAACTGACCTAACATAATGTGACACGAGGGAATATATATACTGGCTTGGCCAAACTAAATGACACACAAGGGGAAAACAAAACTGACATCAACTACAACTAATACAAAGGAAAACTAACTAAACCCAAATCTTCCTCTAACATGGTAGCACATGGTATGACCTAAAAGGCAGGCTACAGGATATAACAGTCCTCCACCCTTGGCAATGCCTTTTGCCTCACTAGGAAGGGACCTTCCACAAGCACAGTAACTCAAAGGACAAAGAAACAATGATTAATCTAACAGAAAATTGATTTTAACCCTACAGTGTAAAAATGTGTGCACTCCATTCAAACAGTGTAAGGCCAAAAGGAAATAAATAAATGATTACATAACAAATAAACAGTGTGATGTGTACTTAATGTGGAAATCAATTGTTTGGGGTGTGGCTGACTGCAAATGAAATTAACCTGTGTAAATGAAATTAACCTGTGTTCTAAGTGAGGTGAGAGTGGGTACAATGTTACCATTGCTGGTTGTTAAAATAAATATAATAATATATATATAATAATGAATAAAATGAAAAATATTTTTAAAAATCTGTAATTTTAGTATTTTACTTCCATTAGCTCTTGTTGTTTTAGTGTCAAGTATCCTATGTTTCTGTATATGTTTACATGTCTCGTGTTTCCTATTTTATTTTGGTGACCCTGCCCTATGTCTTGTCCACCCATGTCTTGTCAAGTTTCCCTACTTTTGTGATAACCTGCCCTGCCCTGTTGTGTTTCACCTGTGTTGATTGCCCCACCTGTGTCTTATTATCCCAGTGTGTATATGGTCTGGTGTCCATATACACACTGGTGTTTTCCCTTTGTCTTTGTCAGATCATCTGTTGCCTTCTGCGGTGCTGTTGTTTTTCCCCTATGCTTTTGTCATCCCCAAGACCAGTCATTGTCCTCTGTGCTCCTCAAGTCTTCTGGTTGTAGTATTTGTTTTTTTTTGTCATTTTTAATTTTCTATTTGATTAAACTTTGCATTTTTTGATCTTGGAACTATCAGCTTTTTTCAGTAAAGCTCACTTTTTATTAGTTACTGAGTTTAGTCTGCATATACTTTCTGCAAGAACTTCAGTATTTCTGGCAACTTTGAAAACTAAAAAAATTGGATTTTAGTTCTTTGAAGATGTGTTGGGAGTCTGGAAAGGCACAGATCCATGTTATTTGTCAACACCTTCCACTCAACCGTTTGAACAAAGGAAGCAGTCAAAGAGCTTGAAACCAACATTCGAAGCACAGCAAATCAAGACTTAGGCTCAACTTCAGATCATCTGCTGTAGGAGAGGGAAACTAGCATTCAGCTCCATCCTGCAGGATCCTGAGTCAAGAGAGCTCTGATCTGGTCTCTCTTCCTTTAGTCAAAGGACATGGATGCCCCCACGTCTTCCATCTTCAACCTGGAGAGACCTATGGCACAGGGGAAGCGGATGATCTGCTTTGAGTTCCCAAAAGGCAAAGTGAACATCAATGTAGAGGTGACAAGGAACCATATCTCAAACTTCTATGCTAATGTCTTTAAGGTGGAAAGCTGTAGCATGGAGTCCTGTTGGGAGTCTCTGGTGGGAATTTTTCAGCTCAGCCAGAGGACGAAAGCAGCTCTGGACTGTGAGCTGACGATGGAAGAGCTAGCAACCTCTGTCAACCAGATGGTGAGAAGGCAGCATGATCAAATGTTTTTTGTGACATCCTTTAACCAGATTTGTACTGTGCTTTGTCTGAGTGTCTGCCCTTGTATTGATAATGGTTTTCAGGCTCAGGTTGGACTATTGTACAGGAGTTCTCACTGTATAGGCAAGGCTGGGTCAGTTGATCTCTGTACAGTAAGGGGTTTAGGCAGGGCTGTCCTATTTCAGATCAGCTCTATCACCCAGCTATGGAGCCCTAATTGTGCAGGTTGAGAGATTGTACTGAAAAGACTAGTTAGTTTTGACCCCTTGAATGAAAAGAAATGCTTCTGTCACAAAAAGCATATTACAACCCTGAGAAAGCTACAAAAAGTAAAACTCAGAGTAAAAAGTTACATGATCTTGTACCACACGTAAGTTTCTTCCTCCTGCTGTTCTGTCCCATCTTGTCTCTTTCCCCTGTCTCTGTCACAGCTCTGGCCATGATTTTAAAATTGTTGCTCTGTGTTTTTCTCTGTGTCCCCTGTGCTTTTCCTTCCCTCTGTCTCTGTATGGGTATATCTGTGTTTGTTTGTTCCTGGGATTGGTTTTCCTCACTTACTGGCTAATTCGGCTCCCCATCTGTTGTTAATCTCATCGGCCTCGAAGCCTGGTCCCTCCAGTTACTTACTGCACTATATTTCAGCCCGCATCAGTGGTAGTATCTCTCCTGGTCCAATTATGCCATCTATTGTTTGCTCTTGCTCATAGTGACTTTAATTTCTTGTTTTTTTTAAAAATCTCTGTTTTCCCTGGTGCCAGGGACAGCCAGAATTAGCCTACCTTGAGCTTCAGCCTTTCAGTTATGCTACAGCCACGGTATCACCAGCCCACCATTGCCACTTGCTTACTAACAACCAACAATTCCCCTGTTACCTCTCATTCTGCCCTCAGCTCAGTTTTCATTTCATCTACTTGAACTACAATAAACCTAGTTTTACAAACTATTCACCTGTGGTCAGTGTCTGCATTGTGGGTCTAGTTTCCAATTTCTAGACAAAATACATCCTTCTGGTGGGAGGGAATTTGTGTTCTCAGTCATGAAACTAATTTAAGTTCAGGATAGCTACTCTGTTTAAAGCAACTATGCAAGCAAGTGTGACTTTTTTATCCTCTACTAAAGTGGTGAAGGGTCAGAGCAAGAATAGAGTTCTGTTTTGATTTGTGAGTCTTTATACCACAATAAAGGAAGAGAGTAGTTTTTTTTTCACCCTGCTGAAAAATTAGCACAAAAAGTACAATTAGGATAAGTTGACTATGGAGATCTTGATTGCTCTCAAAACTTAACTGTTTAGGACAAGTGAGAAACTCAACCCACAATTGTCTCACAGTATCATTAGACACCTTGTTCTGTAAGACACATGGAGGTAAACCATCTGCATTCCAGGGAATATGCTTGGGTGAGAGTACCGTAAACTTGATCAATATCATCAGGTAAAAGGTTTAAATCCTAGTCTAGCCCTGCTCTTTCAACTGGATGGGCTTTCTTTTACGATCTAGAGAGCTCAGCGGCACCGAGGATGCAAATGAACTGACTTGAGCTTCCTGGAGGCAGAGTATTTTGAGTAAAACAGAACTCATGGAAGGGCTTGCTCAGCTTAGCATGAATGAAAGGTCGACTTGTTACTTTGTAACTGTCTGTGTCATGTAATCTTGATTTTCCTTCCACTGTTTTTCTTTATGCAAATGATGTTTTGCCTTCTTCATGCCTTCTTTTTAATGTTGCAGTTGCCCCTATATGAAAAGGTTGATGCAAGGGTGAAGGGTGAATAGAAATGGTTTCTATACCAGTTGTCACATAGGGTAAGAGTTTTGGTTGCCAATAGCTTGGTCACCTAAACTCCTTGGCATGGATGAATTCCTCTAATGGCACAAAGAGATCTGATAGAGGATGTTCAGAGAGCCATCCTGCACTTGGCTGAAATGGGCGAAAAATCTCATGAACATCCAATCCAAATATCCTTTTAGGTCTCAGGATTACACAAAGTTTACTGTGCAACTGCAGCCCTAACTGGTGTGATGCAGTACAACAACTGCTAAGGAGAGCTGGGCAATGAGAATATGATAAACACCTTTTCCTCTTACAAACTAAGGACATGGACCTTATGGGATTGCCATTTTTTTATAACTCCGTACTGTAGCCATGGCAAGTCTGTGTGATTGCATGTGACACAAATGTTTGAGGCATGTAGCTTTGAACTAACCCCACAAAACTTCAACACAGTCGGCCAACACACAAGCCAATCTCAGAAAGGGTGGATGCTCCAAAATGGGCTACTGGATGAAGATGATTGCAATATCTGTGGACGCCCTGAAAAAGAACAGAAGCATTACATCTTACATGACATGTGATCAACAGAGTGTGATCAACATGAGTTCTGACCTGTCACAATCCCTAAAAGGGGAACACAGAAAACTGTACTCTGGCTAGTAGAGTAAAGAATATGATCATCAGAATAACATTTTTTATTAAAATAAATTTTTATAAAAATTAAAATTTATATTACAAAGGGTTTTTTTGATCCATATTTTTCCCCACAATACAGCTGGCAGTTATTTTAAAGGTGCCCATTAAAAGCACACACCCAACCCCCATTTGGCCCAAACACTAGTCAAGAAAAGAACTATGCACCCACTGGTAAACCTTTTTTCTGGTTCTGACATGCAGGTACCAGGCTTACAGTGCTGGCAGTTCTGAGGATGTACTGGCTCTGTTGGAGACTCAACTGAAAGTGGACTGTTTGCTATCAAATGATGGACAATATGCAGGCCTTCATTTACATATGTGTGATTGGGCAAGGGTTGTGCAAAGTGTGTATGTTTTTGTGCATGTTTTGTGGGGTGCATGCACATAGGATTTTGAAAAATGAAACCTGTGTCCTCTTCTTTTCTCTGTCCTCTCCCCAGTCCTTTCTTCTCTTCTCAGTCCTCTCGTCTCTCCTCTCTTCTTGAAAGTCCTCCCTCATACACTCCCATCCTTTATCCTCCCCTCTCTTCTGGTCTCTCCTCTCTGCTCCTCTCCTTAGTCTACTGCTTTACTGTCCCGTCCTCTCTGTCCTTGTTAAATGCACCTATGAGCATTACTGTTGTTGTGGCTCTCTTGAAGGTGGATGTTTTCCTTTGGTTGAGTGTCAGAAACAGTGACAACCACTCTGGGGGTTTTCACACTTATGAAAAGACACACACACAGAATCTCACACATACACATGCACACACACGCACACTGGAGTGTGTGACAGAGCTGTCTACTCTCTCCTGTCGCCTCATTTGTTTCTGCATCAGGCTGCTCTCAGAGGAGGCCTTGCTTCTGCCCTTGTCAGCAAACATCAGCTTGCTCTTCCTACTTCTATCACTCTCCCCCTTCTCCCCCTTCTCTTTTTCCTCTCACTTTCACTGTCTTCACTGCTCCCTATTTTCCTGCTTTCCATCATTTTAGATATCACTGTTTATTTTTCCCCTTACATCCTTTTCAATCCTTCAAGTGCATCTCTTGCTGTTCCAGTGTGAAACCTCCTATTTATTAACTTATTTCCACTTACCGTTTCCCTTCCTGTTCTTTTCTCTGTCTTAAAAACTTGGTCACTGAAGAAAAAACAAGCAAATCTCATGTGAGAATAAGGGCATCAAAGTCACGAAAGCAGAATTACATTACACATTTTCTTCATTGAGTACATTGAGTACTCCACTGGTTACTTTTCTGGACGAACAATATGGTGTGTGTTTGCATAAGTCTGAATAGGTGCTGTAGGCTCTTTCTTCACACCAGAGCAATTCAAGTGTGAAGGAGGGTCAAGCCGTAGCAGAGTGGCTTGTAAAGTATAACAATAACTGTGTGTATGGGTGTTTTGTGTGTATGTTTAGGATGGGGGGATTGCTGGGGGAAACATACACGCAAGATGGAAAAGTGAAATTTATCGCTTTATCATGTTCTTCAGTATACACCCCACATGATATCACTCAAAAACAAATACACACACACACGGACACGTGCACACAACCTCGCACACACACACATGCACGCACGCACACACACAACTATCCATGCTAACTATCCATCTAAGTACTTCATTTTCTAGCTTTTATCAGGAGAACTGCTCACATTTCCAGCCCTCCTTAGTTTCCTGCTCCACCATGCACAAAGTGGAAAGACAGATAAGCAATATCTCTTTCTTCAAAAAAATCATTTGTCATCATTTTTCTATTTCAAGGTTGATTCATTGTTGTACCTCACTTTTTTACCAATTGGTCATTGTAGACTTGCAAAGCCAGCCCTTCCTCTACAGCATTGTGGGTGCAGGAGAGGGAGGTCTGGTTGCACATATTACCTTTCTTGAATAGGACTTTTCTTTGAACAAACACACAAAAACACACATACACAGGCAAGCGCAGGAGTTTAAGCATTTGCTTTATACATTTTGTATTTTATTATGAAACTAAGGAAGATGAGCAGATATTTTTAAACTGAAAAAAATATTAAACCATCGACCCATCTAGCTGTTATCTTGGTTGTGTGCACTGTTTCCCCTTTGTCAGTGGTTGAAGTCACATGCACAGTTTTTGTTATTCTGATTAAAGTTATTCCTGTTAAGGATTTTGGAACAACTATTTACATGTGATGTGATCTAATATGGTCTAGTATTTAGATGCACTGGTCCTATCATTGTTTCCTGGTTCTTTTGTCCTCTTGGCTCAGTGTTCTGCATCCTTTTCCCTGATTTGTTTAATTTTTGGTTTTTATCCTATTCCAGTCGTTGTATTTTTTTGCTCCTTTGGTTTTGTTTTGTAACCAGCTTTTTTTAAATAAAGCTCACTCTCCATTAGTTGATTCCTTGTGCTATGTCATGCTTTTGGATCCTCATTAACTTAAACCTTGATAGCTGTGACCTTGATTTTATCATTTTTATCATATATGTTTTCATTCTGATGTCTTTATTCTGAATTTTCAAATTGTTAATGAACATTTGGTTTTTAACTTCAGAATTAAAGTGTCAGGTTGTTATGTAAAAGTAAAGGAACACTTTGCTGTCATATTAGCAGATATCTTGCAACTGAAATTGAAATATAAAATACTTACAATCATAAATTCAGCAGAATTATTATTTTTATTTCTGTGATGTCTGAATAATTAAAACATGGAGGAACTAATGTTTTGGCCATTAAGTGTTAGACTGGAGTAAAAAGGCAGCCCCCTACACGAGGGCACAAGAGGACCAAATAAATGCTTTAAAATCTGTCTTCCAAAAAACTCCATACATTACTGTTATACAGGCTAAAACCCTCAAATATTTACAACAAGCTTAAGAGCAGCATAGGGTGGACCTCCATTATTTAATTAAAATCTATAAAAATCCCACCCTAAAAAACATTGTTAAATTAAGCTGAGTCATGATGCCAGTTTAGAATGTAGATAAAATACTACTCTTCACCGTTGTCCTCCAGGCAAAAAAAAAGGAAAATTAATATTAGAAATAAAATGAGATTGAAATAGGTTAAAATGAGCAATTTCAACCATGTGAAATATGCAGTTGAATAAGTGCTTAAGGGATAGATGCAACAGCCAAAAAACAGTTATTAAAATGCTGATAAAAACACACAAGAATAAATTTAAGATAAACCTCACAAATAATCAAAAAATCAGTAGAAACGGATATAATCCTTTAAATCTAAAAAAGTGATCTCCAAACTCCTTACTCATTTTTAAGTTATTTAAATAGAGAATTAAAAGAACAAATCTTGAGAAAAGCAGATGGACCTAAAAATTCAAAATGATTTTTACAAATTTCTATTTTTTTAAAATCACTAAAATTTTAGTAAGGAATTACCATAAGTACTGAAGGAATATGTTATTGCTGGCCACACAGTGTTACAACTAACAAAAATAAGATTTATTTAACACAACATAATCAATAGAAAGACCAACAAGTGTGGTGTTTAAGCCAGAGAGGAATCTGTTGTGTCAGCAGTGTGAGGATGGTTAAAAAAATGTGGGATGCATGTTGGATGATGCAGCAAAATGAATAAAAAGAAGATGGCTTTGATGGTTGCTGGAGGCTTGGCTGTAAGAGGGAGAAAATCCCAGAAAAACAGGCCTTTATGCCTTTCTTGAGGCCCAGCCCAAGACTATACTCCCAGTTCCATCCTCCAGCAACTCCAGAGACTACAAAACAAAGCTGGACAGCTGACAGAGGTTGTAGGGGACAGTGATGTCATTATCTCAACCTGCATGTGGCAATTCAATATCAGTTTCTACATTGTTGTGGGGACAGAGAAGTATTCATAAACACCGCTGGTGTGAACAAGATTTTTTTGAAACAACAAGGAAAATAATCATTTTTTAAAAAATATCTTATATATGTGTGAATAAAGCCTTAGGAGGAGGAGGAGTTGTCACATGGGGTATAAAATTATGCTGAGGCATGCACCATCTTTAAGGAGTACTGAAAAAAGGGAAGGAAAATAGAACAAATCAAACATCAAAACAATATAAATTAAATTTTTAAAAAAATTCTCTCTGCCTTCCTTCTTTGTGGCAAGGTCAACTTAAAATGGCTCTCTAGACCCAAACAGGTTCTAAGGGCCAGGGAGTTTAAGAAGTAATTATCAAACAATGGTGCCTTGTCCCTTTTCTATGATATATTTGTCTTGTTTTTTCTCTGTAAGATTGAGTTATTAGTTTCACCCACCTTGGTTTGTGGCAGAGTATATAGGGTATATAGTGTTTATTGCAGAGGACTTGCCATGTGTTCAAGCTAGCATTTGAAAAATTGCTTAAAATATGGAAAGGTAAATAAAATTGATCTCTGACATGCAAAGCCTCTTTTTTAGACTTGCTTTTGGTTCATCTCATTAGTGTTGATGTAAACACTAGTTCGATTTATGTTACATCATGATTAGCTGACAACTAATAGGGTCAACCAAAGGGTCAAGATATCTTTTATTGTTACATTCTAAGACGTAAAGTGCAATGCGTAAAACTCAATACCATTCCGATATATGCATAAATTCATTACCACTCTTTTAGAGGAAGTTCCCAAGTTTTTGAGAGGGCACAGCTGGCGCAACACAAGAAAGAGAGACATACGGTATATCGAAATTTATAACCCTGGGGGCAAGAACTCACAATGTCACAAGAGTATATGACCTTACTGGACAGACTCAAGATGATGCCATATCAGGGGTCTTACAGGAAAAGTGAGTTAAGAACAGTGATGCCGGTAACGCGTTACTTAGTAACGCGTTACTCTAATCTGACCCCTTTTGTCAGTAACGAGTAATCTA
>JAPZDV010000002.1:656980-670259 GCA_029814665.1 Acanthurus lineatus
ACTAAGTTACTTTTTAAAGGAGTAATCAGTAGTCAATAATCAGATTACTTTTTCAAGGTAACTGTGGCAACACTGGTTAAGAACCTATTGGACAGAATCCTCACCCAGCCACAGAAAGATATTCTCTAAATGTCTCAATTTCGCCATACCATCGAAACAACTGCCAGTCATAGATCTCGTCACAAAATCAGCCATATAAAGTAACAACCCTCTTGAAAATAAAGCAGAACAACTGAGGCTAAAGGTATCTGCTGCTCTATCAAGTTCTGTACCACCCCCTTCTTATCTCACCATCCAAGAAAGGAAGGCGATAACATCACTTGAGCAACCAGGACATCATCATCTTGCCAGTGCATAAAGGCAGATGTGGTCCCCAACACTGCTGACTACCATTCCAAACTGACCTCTTAGCAACAACACCACATATGAGGATCTGAAATGGGATCCCATGAGCAGCTACAAAAACAAAGTCACTGATGTTCTACAACAACTTTAGAAGGAGAAAACCAATGACCATCAGTCTTACTCCAGACTTTACCTGGGAGAAGACACACCCTGCATTTACAGACTGCCTAATATTCTTAATATATCTTTTTTTATTTACAGATAAAAGAATGGCTGTGCTATGGTCCCTCCAGTGTCACCCATTGTTGCCAATCTCTACATGGAGAAAATGGAAAACACTGACCCCCTAAAAGGTCCAACACCTAACCACTGATACAGATATGCGGACAACACTTGGGTAAAAATCAAGTCCCAGGAAATAGAGGCCCTCACAGGACATATGAACTCAATGGGAGCTGCAACATCAGGTTCACAAGCTTTAAGACATCAAAGACATCAGGTTACCATTCCTGAGCTGTAAAGTGCACATTTAGGAGGACAGAAAACTCAACACTGAGGTTTCTGGAAACCAAACTGACCAGTACTTGCTCTTCTGCTCCCACTGTCTGGAACATCAAGTTGGAGTCATCAGAACCCTACACCACCAGGCTTAGAATGTTCCCTTCATTACAAGGGGTAAGAAAAAGGAACAATCCCACATCAAAAAAACTCTTAAAGCTTTGGATATCCCGACAGAACCTTTACCAAATGTTCATGGGATTCTAGAGGGAGAAACACCAATTCACCAAACAGAGACAAAAAGGACTTACTATTTACTATTACTATTTACTTACTATTCCATGTGTGACTGGAGTTTCAGAGAAGCTTACAAGCATTTTTTCCAAACATAACATCCGAGGGTGTTTTAAACAAAGCAGCTCTTCATGTCAAGACTCAGCTGTCCACCAACATCTAAAAGACAAGGGACACTCTTTTGAGGACAGTAATATTCACATGCTGGACAGAGAGGACAGATGGTTTGAAAGAAAAGT
Source organism: Acanthurus lineatus (assembly GCA_029814665.1). Taxonomy (NCBI): domain Eukaryota; kingdom Metazoa; phylum Chordata; class Actinopteri; order Acanthuriformes; family Acanthuridae; genus Acanthurus; species Acanthurus lineatus. The sequence goes on from JAPZDV010000002.1 coordinate 658,357, forward strand.
TAAAGAAGCCATTTATGTGAAACTGGAAAGACCCTCACTGAACAGGGGTGGGGGTTTAAGACACCACTTATCATCTACTTACAGTGCAGTCCTTAGATCCAATCCCAGGAAAGTGAGAACCTGCTTATTCAATACACTTGCAGGGGTTTATATTGGATTCGGAGTATTTAAATACCAGGTGTTAATCCTTAATGCTTTGTGTGGACCTACCTAAATGCATGCTGAAAACGGTTTGATATCCAATAGCTTACATAGTAGTAGTACTTGTACGTAATACGTAGTTAGCCTACTTGCTTTGCTACTTACTTAGTATACTTAGTATACAAGGGTTAAAGTTGTGAACTGACAAAAAAAATTAATTAAACAAAGGTAAAACAAATACTGTATTTGTGGTTAAATATTAGACTATTGGGCCCACTGCCACTCCTGATTCAAGCACCTGCAGCTGCAGCTGGACCATGCCCACCACTCTACTTATCTAACTGCACTTGATTTCTCTATGATTTTATTATCTACTGATGATAGTTGAAGGTGTTCCTGCCATTTCCAATCTCCCCTTCATCCCATCCCTCTGCTGCAAGTCTAGTGGAGGTGCAGACCTGCTGGGACTTCAAGACATCTGAAAGTCACAGCCACGAAATATGGATGGATGTCAGGACCAATAGCAGACGGTCAGTGGGTTCAGCCCCACATGTATGTGAATGTGTGGGGATAAGCTAAACCCAGAGAGGGAGGTGACTGGGGAAGTGTTTGAGAGAGAGAGCAAAAATGATAGAGAAAGAGAGCAAGGAGGGCATCTTTCCTTAACACCACATTATGTGAAAGAAAGCACTGTATAGCCTCCTCTCTCTCCTCTTCTTCTCTCTCTTTCTGCCTGTCTCTTTATGGGGCATCCGCTCTCCAGGTTAGATAGAGGGCATTCATTATCTGCCCGCCTGCTGGGACTTCCCTTCTCTTTAGGATGCATCCAGTAGTTTAAATCAGGCCAATCACAGCAGTGGGGGAGTAAAGGTTTTAGAGGAGGAGGTGTTTGTGAAGTATGTGCATGGGGGAGATCTCACACATAACCTGCCATAGAGTCCATCCACTATAACCATGGCGATCTATTCATGTGATGGGGGGACACAGTGGTGCACTGTATTTATGGTAGGTTCCTGGATTTGAACATAGCATGGACGCATTGCAGAGGTGAGGTGAGCAGGTACAACACACTATAGCCAGTTTACTGATAGTTATCTAGATGAGTTATTCCATCAGTGCATTCACTGTAAATTCAGGTCCTGCTTGCTCGTTATCCTGAACACAATTATTCAAAACTTTTCTTTCTCTTGATCTAAAAATTTAACTTAAGAAACTCCTCACATTACAAATAAAGAATCTGTCTGTATTTCTCCTTTTACCTGCAGTGCACCCATTGCTACAGCTACTGTAGTAGCTACTGTACTGCATGTGCATGTGAAAAAAATCAAATCAGCAACAATGTAACAAGCTTCTAAGAATGACTTCACTGTCCCTCAGTACTGATTTTATGGGAGCCTGGAACACTGGGGAATTTTTACATATTCCTTTATCTGGTGTATAGATGGTGGTGGGTAGTGTTTTCTGTTACATGGATCTAAAATGTAAGAGCAAAATTTTTAAAATTAAAGTAACATTTCTATATTCCTGACTTTAAGTCTTTAGGATTGGTGAATATGAAAAAGCCCTAGATTTCCCAAATGGTGTGGCACCAGCCCAATAAAATGAATCTTGTTTCTTTTACTGTTTAGTAAAATAATCATTTGCATATCGGGAGCTAATTTACAGACAAATATAGTTTACACATCCAGTCTCCAGTCGTTCATTTGTTCCACTACATCCTTACTAAAATAAAAATCATCAGAGACACAGCTTGCCACATTTATCTTGTTTAGGTGTGTGTCTATTTGTATGTGTATGTACATACATTCATTGCACATGTGCTCATGCACACTCAGTGACATCCGTGTAAACCACACATACATTCTGATTGTACACAGTAATGTATGATTATTTATTCCCTGCTTCAATTATATCAATTCATTATTGCTCTACCACCCACAAAAATGTAAAAAAATACTCCTGTGTTGTATTGGATAAGCGCCTGCAGTGGTTCTGTGCCACTCTCTGGGGCTAATTGAGGTTAATCAATCTAGCTAGTAAGTAAAAACACATTAACTAAAATAACTAGGAGTACCATTGGTGTGAGACTGGGTTTGGTGGAAGCACCACAGGAATATACACAGCCTATCAAAATGATTTCCTCTTGCCCTGTGACAAACTCAAGTGTATGTCTTGATTTAGAATTTATATGACGCCATAAAAGTGAAGCACCTCTCTGTTTATCTATTTGTTTAGCATCTGACAAATAACACTGTTTGGCATCCTATCAGTGAATGAGTGGAACATCTGAGACAGATACTTTGATTGACAGATCAGAGGAAAACCACAAAAACAGGTAAAGACAAGACTAAGAAACATGTTGAAAGTTAGATTAACAACAAGGAGACAGATGTGATGTGATGTGTGATTGATTAGTCAGGGAAATTATTATAACACACATTATCCTGAGTAACACACACACACACACACATACACAGAGCATACTTGGCCTGGAGACAGACAGAAAAAGATAGATTGAGGAGGCTGACATCACATTCATTCAGATAAGAGAGCGCTGGGGGAGATAATAAGCTAGCCTGGTGAGATAGACTAGACTGATCAGATCAACGCTATCCACCTCTGAAGAGGAGAGGTGAGAGAGATGAGATGACACAGGAGAGGGGTATGTTTTTGCTGATGTTTAGAGAGAGCATCCAGTATCGTTCACTCAAACAGATGTTTCTCTCCCAGCTCCTCCAGTATTAGTGAGGACTGACATAGAAAGCTGCTCGAGAAACTGATGTTAAAGCATGTCTCATCGTATTTTGGCAACTTTTCCTTCAAGGCCAGTTGTGTAAATTACTCACAATGTACTATATTAGATACAAGTAAGCATTTTAGATACAAGGGGTCTTGTATATAATTGTATTGTATTTGCTAAATGTTATCACAGGATTGTGTCTAATCAATAAAGCAGCTAATTGTCAAACATTGTGTCAAACAGCCACATTGCTTTGCAGATGAATTTCATCAAAGTCACACAGTGGGTCTTAGTGAATTGTGGTGACCTTAGTGACTTAGTGAATTACCTCAAGGGCAAGTAGGTTTAAATAATTAGATCTGATATTACATTTTGATATTACATTATTTAGAATCTATATGTCTCATAAAAAACAACAGGTAAAGTTAAAGTTTGTTGGTCTGCGAACACTCCTGTCATTCTAAGACCTCCTCATTGTCCGTACTCAAAGCTCACTAGGGTCTTTTATAAAAGCTGATGTCAAGAGAACTGATTGATCTTAATATTAATCTTTGTCTTTTTGTAATTGTATGAATTTATCTAATTTTATAGATTGCTTTTCATTTGTAAAATATGCTGCTTTGTCGCCAGTTGACTTGTCCATGTTTGTGAATGGTAACAAACACCACCTCTTTTATGTGAATGTGCTTTTATGTGAGCAGGAAACTCAGGGTTGATGTACCAAGTTGATGACCATCTTTGTGTGATTGCTTAGGGGGGCTACATTTGATAGGTTTAGTGATGCCATGTTACCAAATGAGGTCATGGGTATGTTGAACCTGCTTCATAGCACAGGCCTCAGGGGCGTATTCCATCTATGTAGCTGAAGAAAGCCAATCTCACCTGGCATCTCCTAATTAAGCCTCAAGTCAATCCATTAAGTTAATCAAGCCTCGTCTAGAGATTGACCTAAGAAAGGCTTGCATAGTTTCACTCTGTGCAAACACCTAGTGCATAAGAAGCCGTGATGAATGGATGGATGAAAAGATCAGATGGTGCAAAGGGATGGAAAGTGAGGGTGGCATTCTTCAAACATTGCTGATGGATCTATATAAAGAATATGAAGACATAATCATAGAGAAAGATAGTAATGCTACCATGAAAAGGTAAAGGAGATGACTCTGTAAAAGAAAAAAAAAATAGCGGACAGACTGAATGCTTATGTTATACAAGTTTGTTTCATGTTAAGTTTGTATTTCACTTTGTAATAATACTCTATGTGTGATAATATAGTATTTTTTAGGACCCAAAAGCAGATGCCAAGACAGGAAGCAAGGGTAAAAAAATAATTTATTGTAACTTCAGGGGAAGGGATATGGGAGGGAGATTGGCATTCCAATGAACACAGAGATGATTTTGTCGAAGATGCATGAGGGACGAAGGCATTGGTGAGGCATTTGGCTCAGGACTTGAAGAGCCCTGGAGTAGTGTGTGGCCTGAGGGTTGGTAAGCTGTGGTGAAGTCACAGGTGGAAACATGGTGCTGGAGAGTCAAGGGCTTATGGCACAAGACAGGAGGAGTTTTAGGGAGGGCAGAGTGGTGGCACTGGAGGCACATGGAACAAGTGATGAGAAGACCAGGGTATACTACAGGTGTGTTAAGATCAGAGCTCTAACCCCGCCCAGCCTCTACCAAAGGAAGCACACACAGGACATCCCACACCACTCCACTGTCCAAAAACACAGAAAATACTTCACACACCACACCATGTTTTTTATCATTAAACAGTACTTGGAATTGCATCTTAATGAAATGTACCGCACAAATAAACTTAACCTCACCTTACCAACTTATCAAAAAAAGAAAATTCAGATCACTAGACCATGTGGCTGTTCTATCAGTAGTATAGATAATACAAGATTTTAAAAAATATTAGTAATATATATTGTAATATTGCATGCGTGTGTGTGCTACAAATTCAATTGTCACTATCACATTTCAAAGAGAAGCCATTTGAACCAAAAATGAACATGAAATGAAAAAATCAAGTTACTCAAGCACTTTGAGTAATCAAAAGATTAGACAAGTGCCATGTAAGTACAGTCCATTTCAGTCTTGTAAAATCAAAGAGTGATGAATAAAGATAAAACATAAATTTCTGGTTCTATGTTTACATATACTTCTGTAATAAGTCAACTCCAGCTGTCAAGGTTGTGAGGCGACAGGAGCTTTGCGCCGCAATAAAAGGGTAAGGAGAGGAATAGCTGTTGACAAAAACAGGAGATGCTCTGTACAACAGACCATAATGTTTACATAACAAAGCTTTGGTTCAGCCTTTGCGGCCCAAGAGACACACTGATAATTGTTTCCTGCCCTTTGGTTGTGATGTCTGTTTTTGCTATTGTGATTAGCAGTTTGTTGTGTTATCCAATTAGTCACCATGTTTTGTGATTTGTTGTTGTGTTATGATTTGTTCTTGTCTATTGTGATATGTAGTTCTAATTTACTTTGTGTAGTTGTGTTTTGCTGTTTTTTGTGTGTGTGGGATTTTTTTTGTGTTTTGTGATTTGTTGTTGAAATTTGCACTTTAAGGCTGCCATCCAAATGAAACTCTACCACAGAAATTTCTAATGTAAAAAATAGTGTAAAGTTTTCACATATTTGCAGTTTGCACGAAAGTACAATACCAACAAGCTTTTTGAGCAATATGGCTGGTTATTAAGTGGTAACTATAGAAATGAAATCAGACTGCCATTCAAATGATCTCTTACACAGAAGACATGATCAAGGTAAAGAGTAAAGCAGGAAGATGAGCTGCAGTGAAGTTTGTTCTTCCTGGTAATAGGTGTCCTTATCTTCCTGGGATTTCTAAGTGAGCTCTATTGAAATCTTTGTCTTTGTTCAATGTACACTACTGCTTCTCCACCAGGAGGACTGGCTTGTATAATCTACACAAGACTTTCTTCCAGGAGAGAAAGTTTTAGGATCTAGTGACAATAAGAAACCATCAGTTTTTATTCTACACCAAACTGACTAGTTTTGGTGGCTAAATCTAACCATACTACTACTACTACTACTACTACTACAGTTTCAAATCATTAAACACTGTAGGGGGTTAGTTTTTGAACAGCCTTGAGCATCCTTAGAGGGTCCTAGATAAACTCATAATAGAGCACTGGGGGGTCAGCCGGAACCATTACTTCCATTGATCAACATATTTGTCCTTCTTAGATATGTTAGTGCACCTCTGTATTTGAGAGTTTGTGTGTGTGTTTGTGTGTGTATATGTGTGTAGCAGTCTTTGCAGAGGACCTCCTGGCTGTTCTTCCATCGACTTTCACTTTGTCTGATACAGGATGTCAGTTTATCAGTCGATTGAATATCTACCAGCGCTTTATTTATGACACACTGGATGAAGTGTTACTGCTGGCTTTTTCTTCTTCTCCGCTGACATATGGGGAGAGATAAGCTTGTGAATATGTGTGTGTGTTTGTGTGTGGAGGGGGAAGGCTTGGGGGCAAGAGAGGACAGAAGAAGAGAGACAGAAATCAATATATTTTTACTGAAAGGAACAGAGTCAGGATGGAAGAAGGGAGGTCAGAGAAAGGAGGAGAAGGTGTTCAGGAAAAAAGGGAAAAAGGCTGGAAAAGATGGAGGGAAGGGAGGACAGAAGGAAACCATTTTTCTTGTTTTGCCTGTCAGTTGTCTCTCAGTTGGCTGTACTCTTGTCTACACTGATTGCCATTCTTCACTGTAGTCTTGCGTAGTGAAACTTACACTTCAAAATAATTTAAACAACTACTAGAAAATGCTGCCAGCAGGATAGTACCTTCACTCCACTGAGTTTTACTTTTGCTTCAAGAATTTTCACATCATCATCTTAATTCTCGATTGTATAAATTCATTTAACGAGATACAGCTCATTTCTAGAGATCTGACTCCCTGTTAGACTATAAAACAACAAACAGAACACCTCAAACAACTGTCATTAAACTCAAAAAAACACAATGACAGATACAGATCAGGATTTAAAGCTATGATTTATTAATCACAAACAGAATTCATGTAGTAGGCTTGAAGCATGCTCAGTTAAAAAGCAACTTTCTATTTATTTGAAGTATTACATACCACGCATGTACCATGTAAACATTAAAATACGTGTGAACAGGAGAGTGTGGTGGTTAAAAGCATAATGCAGCAGAGATTTAAACAAAATGCAAGATGACAAATATCAAGACAAAGACAGTCCAAAAAGAGATGAAGTAGAGGGGTTTATTTTGGAAGCAGCATTTAAAATATTTTTGATGAGTGCATTGTTATTTGAATGGTCACCCCTTAGTAGCAGCTTGTGATCTTTGTTGCAATTTTTGTCTCTCTCTTTCTTAATTTCCTGTCTACCTCTTCACCAGTCAGTATAAAATGCAAAACCTGACTAAAACACAACTGTAAAAAGTACTTCTTATATATGCATGAGTGTGGGCTTATAAAAGACTGAACAAGTTCATATGGACTTTGCTGCACCTTGAGATGTTGCTCAGGTGTAAAAACTATTATATTCACTTCATTAAAATTCAGATGTAATATAGATGTTGGTCACACACCTTGTAATACAGCATAATCTATGGTGTCTGTGGGTTCATGTTAGGATTTCTCTTCTACTCTCGAACAGTCAGTAATTTGGCATGGCATGTGATCAGTTCATACAAGTGTTATGTAGCTTCAAAGGCTTTGTGTTTTAAGCTAAATGCTCCCATAAACACAAAACACACTGGACACATATTTGCAGCAATGCTTCTCACAGTATATTACGCCAAACTATTATACTGAATTCTCCTCCATTATTGAGTGAAAGCATATTACTGTCATTTTTCATTTAGAAGAGAACGCAATCCACAATAAAAGGTTCCTTTTCCATTAATTTCCCTTTGCAGAATCTGCCCCCCCAGAGGAATGGGGGAATAAGGCCGATAAACAATTTAGACAGATGCTCCATCAGAGCAGAGCCGAGGATGTCCCACTCCTTATTCAGATCAGCTTTTTTACTTGCAACGGTAAGGTGGATGTGGTAACATTTGATGATAGGACATTGTTTAGCCACATGCTGCAAATCTTCCTGAGCTCTGTCTACTAAGGCTTTCTACAAAGATCATAAAACAAGGACTAAAGGTCACGAGGTGACAATATGCAGCAGATGCATTTTTCTAAAGTTTATTTATTTAGTCATAGGTTCAATTATAGAACACAAATTTGTATTGTTATATTTAAAGAATATTTAAAATATTAGCACTCTTAATTGCACTAAGCACAGAGCAAAGTTACTTGTTAATTGAGAAAAACACTTGGTTGGATTTAATTTTTTGTTAGTAACTGGTTGAAAATTGGTACATATTAAAGAAAACCAAATGTAAGGTCCTTTTTTGACTTTTTTTGCATTACCCACATATATGAAGCATCCTAGAGGAGTAAAATAGTCTCAAAAGGACTCAAATTCTTACAGTGACGAAGAGATTTCAGTATTTAATGAACTGCTATTCACGGGACTGCAGGATTGTCCTACTAATTTGTTGTCAATTGCTATGATTCAGGAGACTGAATGCAACAACATTTGTTTTGTGGAAGACCTTCTTTTATGATTGAGCTTTTTATGACTATAATAAAGATATTGCAAATGTTTTGGTTGACAGCGTGCTGGATGCATTTTAGAGCACTAAGTTCTTAAACCTTACAATGCGAAACATAAAACAGCTGTCTAACAGTTATATTCAATCTCCTGCAACTGACAACTTCAAAAAATAAAGAAATCAGACTTTGAAAGCTTATACAGCTCCTCAACTAATTTGAAGATTCAAATGGGTTCCATTAATTTATTTTGTAATTATGCAAAAACAAGCAGTATTTATGCAAATTCTTAGTTTATTTGTAACCTTTTTTCCCCAAATATACAGACAGAAACTTTATCTCACAAATGTTTTTTCCACCTTGACATCAGCAACTTGCACACTGATTAAGTGTGGCTCACTCATGCAATTTAATTTTCTTACTGTCTATCAACATATTGATAACTGAAGTGAAATCAGTTCAGTTGTAACTTTTCTTTACATCATGCACAAACTTTGTTTTGTTTAGCTTCTCTTAAATAGAGGATAGACTGTGAAGAGTTCACTGTCCGTTGAAGTTCTAGCTGTAGATCCTTGACCCCAGTGAAGTCAGAGAGGTAAGTTACATGGGTTGAGTAAGTAAAACTTGTCCTTTGCTTCTCATTGACTATTTTATCAGATGATAGGACTGCTATGATGCCACAGAAGCCGCTGTGACTTTCACCTGAACCTTGCGCATTGCACTGATTTGCTGCATTAATTTTTCTGTAAATAGTTTTCATACCTGAAAAAGACAGAAACTATCTCAGTGAAAGAGCACTCTGTACATCATTACGAATCTAAAATACAGTTATTCAAAAAAATATTTTTTCCATCTCTTAATATTAATCCTAGTTCATGATTTTACTGCAGGACTTAAGTACTGTACATTTATAAGATTATAGCTGATTGTTTTTGGCTTCATATCATCTAGCTTAAGTCGCTTAATGATTCGCCCTTGTCATGATTTCTGCATTCCAAATTTTTCATATCCTTGCTAAAAATCTGAGGCAGAACGTCTATATCATGCTCTTCTTCATCCTCATTTGACCATTTCACAAAATGCAGCTATGCTTTACTGCAACATGATACTAAAGTGTAAGGAAAGAAAAAGATACAATACACTGAATGAATGGAGCAAAGGAAAGGCAAAGATGAAAAAAAGGCAATGAAAAATTGCAAAAACAAAAAATCAGGAGACAGTAGCAGAGAACAGAGGAAGTCAGCTGAAGAAAAAGAGAAGAGAAAACGTTGAAAAGGAGCCCTCCATTCTTTAAAGAGCCATGTCAGCCCGTGTTGATGAATGTGGTCAAACATCAATACAGTGTGAATAATGAGGCCTGGCACCATGTTGTTACACACACACACAGACAGGGCTACTGTACGTTCACAGTTGTATGCACTCACACACCACTTTGCAAAAGTACCACAGCCTTTTTGATCCTTCTAACCTCCATTTCAATTTATATATTAAAATGTCTGCCATTTTTTATGTGACTTGGCACAATGCTCCTTGCTCTCCAATGTCACAAGGCTAATAAATAAATTGATGAACATTAAAGGGCAGCGTTATCATATGCCATGATGGGTGCCTTACTCCACAGTGCCTTGGTTATCTCTTTTCCCTAAAAGAATTCACTGCACACCTGACCTGCTCATGTCCTGCGTTGAAGTCTTGTGATAACGTTGTCTCACCTTTTGTCTTTGAAAAGGGTATTTAAATGCTTAAAAACAGAATTCAAGGCAAGAATAAACTCTTTGCATCTTTTTATTTCTGCTTTTTCAATTATTGAAATATGGTCAAAAGTGATTTTTTAATTTAATTTTTTATTACATACATCATTCACATAAAAAGTAAAAAGCAATGGACACTAAACCTTGAAAAATCCCACGTTACCTTTTAATAATATGGAAACACCAATCTTTACCTAAACATTTTGATATGTTTTCCTGGCAGCTGCTTGACCAAAAGTGTTCAACATCTCTAAAGACATATCTTGAAATATATTCACTAGAAAGCCAAGGTCATTGTGTTGAATGCTTTTATGAGAAATATAAATATAAAAAATATTACAAGTGAATGATCATTATTTTCTATAGGATTTTTTTCCTGTTCAAGTTCTATTATCTACAGTAAAGTATCTGTATCTGTTCTGTACCTGCTCTTCTTGTATGAATTATATTGAGTTTCCAAAAAATATTCCAGCCTTCTCGAAAATGATCTTTCAAATGTTTTACAGAGAGTGTGTCCTTTGTCTCAGACATATTATATACAAATTACAGAATGTTTCTGTAATGCACTTATGATTCACAGCTTGAGATATGATACCTTAATGGATCACTTGTGCTCTCTTCTTGCTTTTCTTTTTTGCAAGTGTCTTTTAATAATCTTACTTATTTAACGGGTTGTAAACACACCGGGTTTTATCAAAAATGCTGTCTGTTTGTTTGTTTATTTGCAAGTTTATTTGTAATGTGTATGTTCTGCTTGATTTCTCCATTTCTGCGGCAGCACTCTCTTGACAAGCACTGTTTCATCCTGGTGTAATTGCATACACACCCCTCCCATCCTATAATTACTCACTTGCTCATCACACCCGGGACATGAAAAACAGAAAATGACCACATCTACCATTTCTAGCAGTGTGTGTCATCTTCATCGTGTCCCCCTCCTCCTTCCACCCCTGAGCCTCTGAAATGCCTCCTCTCCCATTCGTTAGCATAGCGTCTCCTCTCCGCTCAGCCTCGGCCTCCCATCTATCATAGCGGACCAAGGCAAATGGAGCTTTCAGCTGAGTGGTGATAAGGAATTGCAGCCACATTAAAACATCTGTCACACCTCCAGAGCCACGCACAGAGCCCAATACAGCGACTAGAGAGGAGTTGGAGTAGAGTATAATAAGGGAGTTAGAAAAGGAAGGTAGTAGGATGTGAGGAGTAAGAAAAGAAAGACAGGACCTGAGGTTTAGTCACTGTTTAAATGTTGTTCTTATAATTCTACCTTAGCTTGATTTTTATCCTTTTTAAATTAATTTACTGATTTATTTGTTCCTTCCGTCTTCTTCTGTCTCTCCCCTCCACCCTCATTTGGTCCCTTGGTCATAACTTTTGTGTTAACTCACACAAGTAACCTAATCTTAAAATGGGTAGAAAAAACCCAAATACAAAAGGTGGTTGTGTGTACATTTCGTAATCCTTGAGTTTACCCACATTAAAAATGTTACGGTATGCTTTTTGATTATGAATGTTTCTGTTTTTCCTAAAATTTTTAAGTAATTTAAATTTGAAATGATTACTAATGTACTTCCTTCCTCTGCCTTCCCCCACAACCACAGCTGCATATGTTTTAGCGGGGGGGGGGGGGGGGGGGGGGGGGGGGGGGGGGGGGGGGGGGGGGGGGGGGGGGG
>JAPZDV010000002.1:680968-691888 GCA_029814665.1 Acanthurus lineatus
GTGCTAAAAACTAAATTAAGAACCAAAACTATGGACAATTAAAAAGAGTAGGTACTCGCTTTCCCACTGTGATTGAAGCCGGCCCCCCCCCCCCCCCCCCCCAACAAAAAACAAATAAACAAAAACAAAACAAAACCACAGCATCATTCTGAAGTTGTAATGTGGTCTGTATAATACCATGTTGTCCATTTTCATTTGTCCATTTTCATTCTGCCCTTAACCTCTTAAAACTATTTCTGTCTTTGTTTTCCTTTTCAGTGGCACATGTTCTAAGCAGTGAAGGTAATAACAGAGAAACGCTAACTAATCTTGTTCTGAGGCTACATTCTCATCCTCTAAAGATATATACAGGATGTGCATTTACAGCAGAGGTGGTGGGGTGATCATGGCCCATCTTTGCCTGACTTGATGCTCTGCCATTTGACTGACAAACTCCCTGACTGACTGGCTCATTATACTAGCTGACAGGCCACAACTGATTCACTGTTTTAACTGCCTTACTGGTCGCAGCACTCGTCTTCTGCCTCTGTTGTCCTATATCACTGGCTAGAGAAGCCTGGTTTGCTGACTCCCTGACACTCTGCACTCCTGCATGCTGCTCCCAATTACACTCCTCCTCTGCTAAACCTAAGAGAGATGGATGCATGAGGACCCACATAGATAAAACACATGTTAGCAAGGGAAGGTTGATGAAGGCAGGCAGATGCTTGAATGTGCACAGATATCATGGACAGCCAGATAAAAGCCGGTTCTGCTGGAGTCAAACACACCTCATGTACATCTTGAATGCCCATGCACAAAAAGAAATAATACCATTAAGACTAACTTTACATTCGAAAAATATCACAAATAATACATGCTTCCTTGATGATGTCTTTATTCTTTAAGAAATTTTATGTAACTTAGTTTTAAAATCCCTAATTTCCTAAGCATATCCACTTTTCTTCCTCCCCTGCCTCTTTTGAAGCTTTATGTGATAGCCTTTTTTTGGTTGCCTTGGTTGGGAATAGCTACGAGTTAATATAAAGAGCTGTCCTTTTCTGCTGCAGTGTCACTAAGCTATGGAGAGCAGAGAGGCCAAGTGTCTGCAAGGCAGGCTGCTGCTACATCAACCCCCTCCCCCTCCTTCTAAAACCAAGTAAGTTTAGTACTTGGTTGCGCCGATGATTTCTCTAAGAATGGTATACAACAGGGTTATTAAAAGGTAAGCACAGACAAAACTAGACAATATAGCTCCTATGACTGATTCAAATGTTTATCTATGTCCTTCACTGTCAAAGTTTAACAGTGATTTTAATTTCATTGTTCTTTCATCTGAACTACATTAACAGGAGGCAATCAACATTACCTAACTGGTGGAAGAGCAGGACAAATCGTTTCAAGAAACGAAGTGGGATCCATAAAACTCATTCTTTATTACACTATTTACTGGAATTGAATTTAATGCATGAAACTACAAATAATACTATTACTTTATTAGTCAATCATACGGAAACTTAATTAGTCTATTTAAAAGATAAATCTCTGAAAAAAAGGGTTTGATCAGAATGCTACCATAGGCTACTAACAGTGATAATGTTAACATGCTGATATTCAGTAGGCACTATCAGTAATGTTAAAACATTTATTTTATCCATCTCAGTTTAGCATCTGATAATAAGCATGAACACAATATATCTGAGGTGGAAGAGAAGATCCTCTACCAAAGACAGATGAACATGTTTTACCAAATGTCTGTTAAGATGTTGCTGTTAAGTCTATGATAGGGCCAAAACACAAGGATTCATCCTCTGTGGACCACAAATGTGTGCTCGAGTTTTTGTGCCAATAAATGAAGCAGCTGTCACAATTTTTCCCAGGGCAAGCATAAGACTCTAAGGTGTTGTTGGCCCAAGATAAAAAAAGATAATCGCCAAGGTCATTCAATTTTTTATTTTTTTTTTGGATACCATTAATATCTGTAGCATATTTCGTGATAATCCATCAAATAGTATGGAGCATCAAATAGGAATATCTCAGTTTGGACCAAAGAGGTGGACCTACTTACTAACTGTCAGCCCTTGCCATCACTAGGGTTAGCCATGCAAATAGTATAGCTAAAAAGGTAGTGTATCTATCGGAAGTTCATACACCAGACCAGTGTAGAATTAATTTTATCTAGACTGACTTTATACCTAGTAAATATCTTTTTCCGGAAGGATGCCTTCCTGAAGGCCCTCAGCCTCGACCCTTTAAATTTGCTTTTAACCAAGAATGGTGGTTCTTAGATGATGGTTACATGACAGAAAGCTGTGTTTCTTTTGAGCTCAAATCAGAGTTCTGAATTAAAATCAAAATCTGATGAAAGTGGTGTTTTACCTTATGTTGTCAATGAAATCTGAAATGAATGAAAGTATATGAACAACCACACTGTTGAGACAAATTAGCCACGTTTTTGACAAGCTGACCTAAAGATTGTTTTCTTCTGTTGTCCTTTTTATGTCTGCATCTATACAAAAATACTGCATTTGACACCAAAAGTTTTCAGGGGCTTTTCAGTTTTTGGATTCTACTGTTCTACCTTCGTCAAATTATTTCCAAAAATAAATTTACAGTGCATGAAACCACCCTTTTATTCAGCCTTAATTCACTTTTCTCATAACCAGTGATAGGAATAACAGGAATGTATTACATTCCCAGTTATACCTTATTAGATATATCAATGAAACTTTGCTATATATTTCCCTGAGATGCATTTTTAAAAAAATATATTTTTTACGTACTGCAGAAGATGGATGCATGAGCTCACAGCTGGAGCCTGCACAATAAAAGGCACTGAGACAGACATTGTATGCTCTATAACCCAAATGTATAATTACAAAATAATAACGTGTTTGTTCTTGGGCAAGTGCTATTGTACAATATGTGTGGTCAACAAAAGAAACAACTAGAGCCTTTTTTTTAACCTTTTTTTTTTAGTTTCCGGTCAAATGACAATTACTGTGTCATAAAATTGTAAATGTTATGACCTAATAAACACATTCAGAGTATAATTGGAATATTAGGATGACTGTAAACCCTGGCAGTAATTATGAGGGTGTCAATGTATGTAGAATCTGCATATGAAAATGTGTGTGTGTGTGTGTGTGTGTGTGAGTGTAATCTCCAGCGAGCAGGGGGAAACAGTAGCGATGGGGACGTAAAGGAGGGGGATGTGGCTCACCACCACCACGGTGCCCTTGTTCCTTTAATTACTTCCCTCTGCTTCACAGCTTCACTGCATAACAATTATCCCGTGTGTTCATTTGACGGGAGCAGACCCCCTCTCATCATATTGTACAGTAATGGGCAAGCTCTTGTGTCAGCAACATCACTTGATGTACAGAGAACACTGGTGGGAACCATTAAATAATACTCACGCTGATACAAGTGTCTTTTACCTCTTTTTTCCCCCGTACCATAAACAATAAACAAGTGTAAAAGTTGCCTGTGGCAGTGCTTGTTCCAGATAATCCAGATCCAGGAGTTTTGCTTTCACCTTCCTGCATTGCATCCTAGGAACTAAATATGTTTGGCAGAAGCCATAATAGGAGGAAATAAACTGCAGAGTTATAAAAAAATAATTTACAAATACACCTGGTGTTTTACACTAGTTAAAAGAAATTATGCTCTTTTGGAATGTGAGATTATTTAACTATGTGCTATTTGTTTGTGTCGTTTTTGTGTGCTTATATTTAGAGTCCATAAAAAGGACACACACATTCATACAGACACATAAAGATGGGTGGGTTGGGCCTTTTGCAGTCTATTGGAGTCTCATTCAAGCAGATGTCTGTTTAATTGATCGAAACAAATAACCTCAGCATTGATCCCTGTCCCAGCATAGCGACTGATCTGATTTTGAGGGTGCACTGCTTGTGTGTGTGCATGTGTAAAAGGCAGGATAAAGCTCTTCAGCTCTGACTCACTCAAAGACAATATTTGATTTAATTGCTCAATGATAAATTGTAATTTGTTTTCTGATTATGCTGTGCATTGTCTTAATTGATTTTCAGTTTCCTTTTGAAGTGCACCATCATTCGCAAATTAAAACAATGAGCCAATTAGCTGATTGACTTTTAAGGCTCGTAATTATCCTTTAGGTTCCTGAAGTCATTTATTATCAGGGCCTTATCCTTTTTCTTTCTGTTGTTGTCATCTGTCTTTTTTTCCTTGAGAGTAATTTGTCTGACATAATATCAGTGACAGCACATGTTCAATCTCTAATAAGCCAAACAGATTTTACAATGATTCTGTAATAATGAAGTTCTCAAGCAATTTGCCAGTGTAATCTGTAAAACTACACTTTACCCTGGCTTTAGCCAGTGCTGATACTATAAAAAAGTTTCTTCTGCCAAAAAAACAACTGTGAGCCAGTACAGATACATTATATTATGTTTATGTTTTTTCTTCTGATATGTGCACCCATGAGAAAACAGAGTGTAAACAGTCAGATAAATCAATACTTCTAATACTAATACTGCATGCTCTACTGCAACTGTTTGTGTCCATATACAGATTTAATATACGTTACATTACTACATGTGACAGTATTTGTGTGTGTATTTTATGTGTGAGTCTATTGTTTGAGGAATGACTTTAGGGGGTTCAGATGTATATTCCTCCTGAGATTCACCTCAGAGACATAAACACAGAAAGGAATATAATAGGCCGTGTCTGTGTCCTTGTATCAGGGCAAGACGACACATACATTACTACTCCACTGCATCTGTTTCAACTTCTATTACTCCTCACCCCTATTATATTCTGTGAATTGCTGCTGATGCACACTTACTATAAACATGATTAAAGAGAAAAATCCTAGCAATAAACTCTGACACTTATTATAAAACTCCTATCTTTACAATCTCATCCCACTTTCTTCCATACACTCTCTCACACTTTTGTCTATCAAGCACATAAAGTGCATGGATATGTACTAACAATTCATGATTTTCAGAGTTTTGCACACACACACACAAAATAATCAGAGAGAAAATAAACACTCCCGAGAAAAGGCTATTGTAATACTGAGATGAGGGACCCAGAAACTCACTCCTGATTAAAAATGTACTTATTCCCTTACATATATATTATTTTTGTTTTTCTAGTGTCATATAAAATTGCTTTACAAATGTATTTTTTTATAGTTTTTATTTTTAAGTTGAACAAATACTTAAAGGATATTTTAAAAAATCCTCATTATTGCATTTGGTTTAAATGTCTGTCTTTGGCAAAAAGTTATCATCAGTGTTTAGTTCTACGTTAAGCTACCCTTTGCCAGCATTTTCTACAAATCCGGTTTTCCTTCTTCCTACTTCCTTTTTTTGTCCCACCACATCAACTATTTCTGCTAAAGGTATATTAACCATTTCTTAATGCAATTCAAACTTTCCATAAGCCTAAAACTGGACTCACCGTATATCCGACAGTAGCATAGAGCCCAGTCTGCCTCTATAGAAAACTTGCATCATTGTATCCCAAACACAAACTGCTACTTATCAGTAGCTGACAGAGTGGTAAATCAAACATTCATATACACACATATACAGTCATCTGTACAGTACATTTTGCATTAAATTTCACATTCACAGAGGCTGTTTTTTCTGTCGTTACAGTCAATGTTCCACATGACTGATCTGTATTTAACTATCACTAATCCCTCACTGGGTGTGTGGATTACTAGCTTTGCCTGTGCCCTTGTGTGGACTCCCAGATTGGGGAACCCGTCAACCGGTCAGTAAGTCAGCCAGCTGTCCCAGCTGGCTACCCAGCTAGTCAGCCAAGGAGGGAAGCCAGGAGGGGTCAGGGCAACCCTGAGAAGAAGCCAGAGGTCTTGGAATGTGCGTGTGTGTGGATGGACAGCTGTCTAGCGCAGAGTGAGGCAAAGTGGTGCCGCTGGTTTACTTTTAGTGGGGCCCCCCTAGTCGTCCGGCTTTGGCTGTCTCAGCACGGTGCCGCAGTCAGCATTGTTGCATATTTAATGTCCTGATGAGAGCTTCCACCTGCTGACACAGGCAAAGTGACAGAACAATACCCGCACAGCCCCCTCGCACCCACACCCCCACTAAACACACATACACACACACACACACACACACACACACACACACACACACACACACACACACACACCAGTCCTGAACAGCATCATCAATCCAGTCTCCCTCTCTCTGTGCCTCTTTCCTCTCACCTCATCTCGGACTCTCACGTGCCACAACTCCCTCCACTCTGATCCTACTTCAGACTGCGCTACTGTCTCGGTTCCCTTCCTTGAAGGCACCAGCACTGTGCCCTTCTGTCTTTGAATTCCATTCAGTACAATGACCTTTCCCTCTGGTTCTTCAAAATTACTGCAATAAATCCCTCCAATGTAAAACACACACACAAACACAAACGCACATACACTGCCACCTACACTCACCAACACAGTTCATATCTGAAGGGGCTTGACAATTGTGTTCTCAGCTGAAGTGTGTTTGGAATCCAGTTTTTCTCTTCTGGTTAATTAGCGTTATATGTGTTTATGTGAATTGTAATGTTAAACATTTTTTTGAACAAAACATTTCCTCCAATTCATAATCCTGTTGAAATATTTTTCCTTTTAAAATAAGACTGGCAGGAAATGTAACCTAACTGTAGATCCTTGTCAGCTCAGCAGCTCCCACACAGGCACAGCGCCCCAGGGTACACCTGATCAGGGGCAAATTACCGCACTGAAACTGGCCCAAATAACACCTAAACAGGGACAGGTAAACCCTAACTAGGTCACATATAGTATTTATATACAAAGTAGGCCAAAATACATACACTAAAACTTGGCACGATAGTTGTACCTGCTCCTAAATCACAACCAGATTAGTTCCTCTTCCAGTACACCCATGTATCTTACATACACTCAATCAGAGCTTAAGAGTTCTCACACAAGACTGATTAAAAAAAAAAGGCTTTAACATATTCTGCTGGCTCAGGGGGTTGAGACAGATATCATGTATCCTGACATTGTGGGTTTAACTCACATCTGTCATAAGTCATTTTCTCTTTCTTGCTCCCCATTTCTCTTGTCATTTTTGCCTCTTAAGATATAAACCTTCCTCTACCAGACACTGCTCTTGAAATGTTTGGTATTGTGAAAGAAAATTAAAAAAAAATAGTCTAATTATCTGTGAACATTAAAAGCAACTTCATATTCAGCCATTTAAAATTTTGTCATTTTAAAAATGTGACAAGTTGAGCCCTGATCCAGACAGTATGACTGCACACAGGCGTCTGTGTCTGGTAATCTGTTAGAGTCCTGCTGCCAGTCTCTGCCTCTTCCTCTTTCTGACCATCCTTTCGGACCATGCTATCCATTAGCAAGCATTTAATCACTGCACCATTTACTGGAAACTGCTGTCTGTCTGTGTTGTGTATATGTGAGTGTGTGTATGGAGAGCGTGTTTTTTTAAGCATTAACAAATCCACACTGTCCAATGCAAAAGCCTGATAAATTACAAAAAAGGAGTATTCCAAAGGAAGCGGACAGTGTTCTTGAAACAACCATCATTACAGTGTAGGGATCTTTTCTGCCTTTCTGCAAATAAACTCAAAAGAACGGAGTGAAAGAGGTATCCAAAAATCTATTGCGGGCAAGCGGAAACTGCTGACTTGAGTTGCAGCTGCATCTACAGTTTTCTACTGTATGCATCTCTCTGCAGCACCAAGCTGACTGGACTCAACTGGGCCACATCAGGGCTGAAAAATTATGTACATACACACACACACACACGCACACACTGCACTTATTAGTGAGCTGAGCATATAAAATACTGAGCACTACTAGGTGTAAATAGAGCATACAGAACATCTTCTCTGGGAAGTTTTCCTTATGGTGGATTCAGTTTCTTGACTAAGTCAAATTTTCGTCTTAATATATTGGTTCTGTTCAGATGTAGCGCTGAAATTTTTCCTAACCTGGGATACATACTTCTTTACATTCCATAGTTGCTCTTGTTCATATGGGCATATAAAGAAGTATGTCCCCCAAGCAGGCCACTGTCCTTGGTGGCGCATCAGGCCCCCCTATCCCCCACCCACTTAAAAAGAAAGAATGTAATATCGGGATCCACAAAGACAACTAAATGCATACAATCAACCTTTGATCCCCCATGACACAGGTTTTGGGGGCCCTCATGGCATCAGATTATTGAATAAACACAAACAGATAAAAGCACAAAGACTCAGTCAGATTTTAAAAGACGCAACTTCAAACAAATAAATGTTAAAATGGCAGTTATTATGCCTAAGCAACTTTTCTTGCTGCTATGAAAATGACCTAGCTTGCTTTTTTTCAAAACTTTGTAATCCTTGACCAAAGCTTATTAAACTGTTGGGACCAGAAGAACTTGAATTAACCACTTAAAAACATTTTTTCTTGAAATTCTATCACATCATATTAGATCACAAAATGCGGCAAGATCACGCACACTGAGTTACACCTGGTTTCTTCCAAAAAAAACATTTACATTTTCACCAAGACAAGAACACATTTGAAAAAGTCATATTTCACTATTTTTACAGTAAAATCACCCTTTTTCCCCCTAAAAGAAGACATAACTACAATGTCTGGTAACTATGTGTCTGCTCTGCTTTGACATACTCTACATTATGAAGCAGTTTCTTTCTCTCTCTCTCTTCCTCTCTCTTACACACATGCACACACACACACAAACACACACAGCATGCGATTCACCTTGAGTGTGACGCTCAGAGGTTCAGCTGCATCGGTGGAGTGAAACTGTGAGGTGAGGTGTGAGGGTGGGGGAGTGAAGGGAAATGAGAGAGATGTTGCACTTACCTACAGGCAGATGTTGGATAGAACCCTGCCACCCCTCCTCCTCCCCCCCTCCCCTGTTTCAGCTGGGCCGATGCACCAAAGAGAGAAGCAATAAAACGAGAGCAGAGAAGAAAAGGAGACTGGGAGGAAGAAGTGCTTTGCTCTCTCTTCTCTATGTCCCAGGTGCTGCCTCTGCAGTCTCTCTCCCTCTCTGTTTAGCCACACACACTCTCTCTAACATCCTCACTCTGATCCTCTCTCTCTCCACTCTCCTCTCCTTAATCTCTTCCTTTTCCTCACACTGAAAACTTTTAGTCCAGCACACAGCTGCTTGTCCCATCGGTCCTCCACCACTAAGCGCGATTTCTTTTCTCTCTCTCTCTCTCTGTCTCTCTCTCTCTCTCTCTCCCCCTCTGCGCCATTCATCTCTTTCCCTTCACTCTCTCACACACACTGTCCCATGCATTCTATAGGCTACCATGCTATGCTGTCTACCCCTGCCTGCCCAGTCCCCTCTATATGGCATGTGCTCTCATTGTCTCTCTCTCTCTTTTTTCTCTCCTCCTCACTCCACGCTACACACTCTCTCACTCTCCTACCTTTCTTTCAGTCAAACTAGTGTTACGGTCCCATGCTGAGCAGACAGTGGTGATGATGATGAGACTGAATAGTATGTTTAGTGTGGCACGTGGACAGGGGAAAATCCTTTAGAGCAGACTAAAGAAATGTCAATATACACACAGGAAACAAATCAAAGGATAAACTGATGTAAAGTTTCCTGAGAAGATGTTACGTCACCATGGGCCACTAGAGCGACTTCAATGTGCAGTAATTTTACAAGTCTCTATGTCTCTTATTGAGGGATGTGCACCACTTTTTTCAAGAGAAATACTATTTAAGCATTTGATAAAGGTAGTAAAAAGCATAGTGTAGCTTGTCAACCCAAAATCTCTCATAACTCTTCAACTGGGTTGAGATCTGGTCATATTCACATTATCTTCTAGTAAAATGCGTCATCGTCAGATAAAGGTGAATACTCAGAAGAAGTCTGAATTGATTTGCATAAACATTTCCTCAAAGGGAGCAAGTGGACCCAAATTATGTCAGCAAAATGCACCCTGACAACATAACAGAGTTAATGCATGCCCTTGCTGTAAGGGTCAAGGCATTCAGGCCCCTGCCATTCCCCTGGTATGCATCATATGAAGCATACCACTTTTGCCACATCTCTATACACTAGTGCCCACTGTTTTTTCGGCACTGAACTCTTAAATGTCCATTCATCTTTGTACTTAGGGGATTTTGCTCTCCATCTAAAGTATAAGATCCCCTTATTATCAATGGAGTGTTCTTGCTGACACAGTCTGATCACATTCTGCATTGACATTCTCAGTTACCTAAGGAAGAATTGCTCATCTTTTCCTCTTATGTATTGCACAATCTATGGCTATCATTGTCATCAATTGTGTGTTGTGGACTACAATTTCCTCCTTATTAATTTCTTTCCCATGGATGCCACTTTACTCACTGTTCTTATTGAAGCACTGGCAAGGTTAGGAGTCTTTTTGAGGGAAGCTGTCACTATCCATGTCACAACAGTGACCCCTCTTTCAAAGTCAATGCAAAATCAAAATTCACTAGACATTCTCAGTATTTTTATAAATCATATGGCGCATGATTGGATGTTAACTGTTACATTTTTTTTAACATGCAGTGCACCAAGCATCAGCAAACATCTACACAAATTATATTTCTCCACGCATTCATTCAGGTTTTTTCTTCAATTTGTTGCCAGTATGTCTATGTTAATGTATTATGTTTCTATGTGGGTGTATGCACATGTGTGTGTGTGTAACCTACTGCACAGATCTGTCAATCTGTACATGCATGTCAGCTTGCATAGTTTGTCCGTATGTATGTTTATATGAATGCTTTCAATTGCCTTTGTTGCTTGAATGAACCTCATATATCTGAGACCCCCTGCAACCTTCCATTAGCCCCAGTCTGTGATCCACAACTAACCAACCCATACGCACCCCCCCCCACACACACACACACGCACACACACACTGACAGACCTCCCCACC
>JAPZDV010000002.1:691988-703364 GCA_029814665.1 Acanthurus lineatus
CAAACACCCACACACACTGACACAGAGGAACAAAATCAAAGAGGAATTAAAACAAAAAGGCTTAAAGAGGCAAACATCAATCATTTAACTTCATATTCTGGCTCAGATGTAATCACACACACACACACGCACACACACACTGACAGACCTCCCCACCCTCCACTGCTGTCTCCCCTCCTTCTCCCCTCTCCCCTCCCTGTCCTCTCAGAGATCAATACCAATTTATAGGCAAATGCACAAAGGCTGAGTCGCGCTTTTAATGAATTGAACCATTGCTAACGTCAGGAATCTAATGAAGGCTCTGAAGAGAGGCGTTAAGAAAACCTGTGGTGGGAGCAGGAAGAAGCACATAAGGGTTATTGGGAGTGTGAGTGCTTGCATGTGTGCCTTTGTGCCTCTGTGTGTATGATTGAATTACGGATGAACAGCTGTTACTGAGTTGCAATTTTCGACTGGTCTTCCGCTTCAAACATTTGATACAACTAATATGAGGCCAAACATGACACAAAGGATGAAGTGAGAGTAAGAACTAGTGGCTGGTGGCAAGGGTGAGGGTGAGGGGGACTGTTCTACTAAGCAGGGGCATTGCCAAACTTTAATATCAGGTAACTTGTCAATCTTTCATCATAAATAACAAATACAGCTAAACTCCATGATGCCATACACTGAACCTTGACTGTACTGTCGCCACGCAACTGTATTTTTTGTGTCTAACCTTGAGGGGTAAAAGATCTCTTGTACATGAGCATGTCCCACAATGAAGTGGAGAATTAATATTTTGTAAAAGCTGTTCCATATAAATATTTTTCCTACATATGTTTGTGCATAACCACATAAGTCCACTGCACAGGTAGAGTATATCTTACATTTCTGCGCTACATGATTTGAACCCTCACTTATCGTGAACTTAAAACACACAAATTGTCTAAATGTATAAAATATATCTGCAAAACTATTATGAATACGTTATCCTCTGTTGCCCTCCAAGCCCCTTTGTGTGTTCCTGCTGCTGTGTAACCAGTACCATAGGGTCCATGCACATCAGTCCTGCCCGCCCAGTAATTAAACTAAAAGTCTCTTTCATAAATCATGCTCATCCTCTCCTCTCTCTTCCTCTTATTCCTCTTCTCTTCTCTCCACCAGCAATGGCATGAAGGTTTTGTAAATCACAAACCGTGGCCAGTAAATGAGGCAGTTTTGCACACGTCTACACTTGTGAAACCACAGCAAAACTCCAGGCCATCACCAGTCATAGACTTTCCATTCTGGCCTCTGTACCACCACTGTCCCAGTATTCCTGGCAGGAAATACAGTTCCCCAGGGAGAAATCACAAACTGCTGTAGATTGCAAGATTAGGGCTGTGTGTAATATGCACTGGATCTGCACTGTGATACACAGCTGGGCAAGAAATGGATGGAATTTGCCAACATTTGACATCATTTATGTAATCCTTATTAAGAATAAAGAGCAGTATCACTGACAGTTCATGTCCCAATAAACCATTCAAAAGCTGGTTTACAATATTAATCCTTATCCTCTTCCTTCTAAAAATCTTGCTCCTTCCTCAACATTCATCACTGCTGCATTTCAGTCCAAGTTTCATACCCAGTGGAAGGTTGCTTACTAAACAGAAAGGCAGATAGATTCCTTTCAAACAGCTGCAAGTCTGCTATAACTACTATAGCCATGTGGGCTATATTCTACAGGGCCGGGACTAGACACCCGACACTTCACCACCTCCAGCAATTCACTGTGAAGCCTGTCAGGGCTCCGGACACTTGACAGACAGCTGACCAACACTGATCTCCCTGGTATTTGCTAACTGGGTAAAACTAGCCCAGGCAGCAAGAGAGAGAGTGAAAGAGACAGAGGGACAGGAGCATATGCATGACACTTTTAGAACTTTGCTTCCACTTTAATCTCTCTCGTGCTGTCTCAGGAGAGTGACATGTGTGTCCCCTCTCTATAGATAGAGCTGTTGTCCAAGTAGGATGGGACACACCAACACTGAGCTTAAAAAGCACAATAAGACAAATATGTTGTTTCTGCTGATAAACCTCACCTGTCCTGAGAAGAAATGCAGTAAACTAAGCCACACTGCACCACCATATATTTCCACACCATGTTTCACTGCTGTCATATGGTAAGATTTTTACATTTGGTGTCTCATATTCTTTCACTAATGCAATGAACTAGCTACAGATATTTACCATAAAAATATTAATGCTACTAAAAACATCAACTGTAGTGATGAAACGGAGAATGCAAATGGAGAGAGATTTTCATGTTTTAAGAAGACATTTATGTGATTTTTATTTTTACACATTGATAAATTCACGTAATTGTCTCCAGCACATAAAAAATGGCACAAGCTGTTCTTTACCTTTGTATGACAATTTACTATACTTACACTCAAGCTCAGTGTAAATTCAAGGATCACAATCTTCCCTTGTTTGATCAATAAGACTTATTCTCGGTTACAAAGAGAGATGCCGCAAGCTCTAACCATTTTTATACTACATGGTTTTAACTAAATATGAATGCAGCTTTAACCCCTGGTAAACCCTGACCTTTTAACCCCATGCAAATTTGTGGAAATGGTTCTCTGGCATGTGAATTTGAGGCTCTGCTACAACAACTTTATATAGGATTTAAGTGAAATAAAAATAAGAGGACACTTTTCAGCTCCATAACTGACAATCTCTCCTTTTTTCCAAAAAAGCAGTGGAGGAAAAAACTGAACTGTGAGCTTACTGTGTGTTAAGCTGGGTGGGACAAAGCAAACTGAC
The DNA here is from genome assembly GCA_029814665.1 of Acanthurus lineatus. Lineage (NCBI taxonomy): Eukaryota > Metazoa > Chordata > Actinopteri > Acanthuriformes > Acanthuridae > Acanthurus > Acanthurus lineatus. The sequence continues at coordinate 694,779 of JAPZDV010000002.1, forward strand.
ACACACACACACACACACACACACACACACACACACACGATAAATATACACAAAGAGTAAGCACACTCAGTAAAAATTGATATTTTACAAATATCTAGACACATACAAAGTCATTTCCACACCTACCGTGGTAAACATGTTCCAGTTAGGTGTGATGGCCCATATGAAGTGAAGCAGTGGCTGCAGGCTGAGCCTCTCATCCCTGGAAGCTGAATCAGCGATGGAGACTTTAAGGTTGCGGTGAGGAGAAGAGGAGGAGGAGTAAAGAGGGAAGAGGAGAGAAAAGAAGAGGGTCATGGGACTTGCCTTGCCTCTCTCTATTGCTGGATGGGGTGAAAAAAGAGGAGGGGAAAAACAGGAAGACCAGAAACAAAGAAAAAAGTAGAACCCCGTGCAGGTAGACAAGAGAACAAATATAGTGAGCAATAAATAAAGCACAGAGGTTTTTGTAAGAGGATTCGATTTGAAGTGATGACTGGGCAGTGAAATGCGTCAGCCGGCAGCTGCCCGTCCCTCAGCACCACAGCGGGCCATGTAAAGTTAGAAGGAAGACAGCTGATCGGACTGCCAGAGAAGGAGATGGAACGAGATAGTGAGTGCTGACAGAGCTGAAGGACAAATCGGAAAGAGGGACTGAGGGAGGGGTTGAGAGAGTCAAAGAGTCAAAGAGACACCAAGGGTTGAAGAAAATATGATATAGTATGCTTAAAAATGAAATTTAAATAGAGGGAATAGAGGACAAAGATTGAGGCGGAGAAAAAAAATAAAGTAAAGGTAAAGGTTAAAGTAAGGTTAGCTAAGGAGCTGAGACGTATGGAAGAATAAAGGACGGGAAAAGGGGAAGGTCAACAGAAGCAAGAAAGAAGAAAGGAAAGGATATGCGATATCGTAAGCACAAAGGGAGGTGCAAAGTTTAGATGGATAAAAGGGAGGAAAAGAGTAAAAATAGAAAAAAGAGAAGGAAAGACAGGTAGGTTAAAAAGAGCAGTAGAATGGGGAGCATTTATGAGTAAATTTATAATGTCTTACTCTTTCCCGTCCTTTTGCCCTCACATTCCACTCAGTCACTTTCCCGATATGTCGTCCAATGGTCAGTAAAACAATTCCTCCAAAATAAAGAAGTGAAAGAAAGACTTCAAAAACTTTAAAATTAAATACATTGTTAAAATAATTTTTAAAAAACAGCAACAGATTCTGGGATAATGGATCAATGGATCCTGCTCATAGTGTGAGCATTGTTTTTGTTTATTTCAGTTTTTTTCAATGGGGTGTAAAAAAAGACTAAGCAACTTAGAATGAGTACACTGTGAGGGGGAAACAAGCCAGAGGTTCAGTGTGATCAGAGGACACTCTCACTGTCCCAGGGTTTTTATACCATGGTAAAAAAACCAAGATGTGCACTCATCCACCGCCTCCGCCCTCATTGCCATGCTCCACGGCCTTATTTAGTGAAGTGTGGCAAAAAATAGCCCCCCAAGTGCCGCTGGGGGTCGTCTGGATAAAAGTAGGTGGGTGGGAGAATGGGAGGGACAATGTGGGGAGACGAGGGAGGTGAGGCAAGGGGATCTCAAGGAAGGTAGGGGGTAGTAATGGTAATGCATTGACCTCTTACTCACCCTTTGTAAGGTGCTCTTACATTCAATGGATGTAAGAAAAAAAATGGCACTTGGCATAAAAAGAAAAATTCAATTTAATTTTTGAAGTAATTCTAGCAGCATGGCTTCAGGGATTGCAATGTTGGTCTGTTGGACTAATCCATCCTTATATATTTTAACAGCTATTTTATAGATTGTCATTAAAACATGAACAGACATTCATCAGGCTGAAACTTATACTGCCTTATGTAAATGTCGTGATTTGCTTACTTTTACTTTACAGCTCAACCATGAAGTTACAGTTAGTGAAATATATCAGCAATTTTAAGACTGATTTTGACAATGTGTGCAACATACATTCTTTCATGTTCAGGATGATGTCAAATAGCTTTGGTGATCTGTTAACTTTCCATCTACCACTGTGGCCAAGCCAAAATTTTTATTTTTCCAAAACTATAGTTTATGACCTAACACTTGAAAAAAATATGACATATCCACGAGCCGCAGTAACATATACTTTCTGTTTAGTGCTGATGAGCAAATTTAGTATGCTTAACACATAAACTAAGATGTTAAATTTAGAAACGTTATACAGCTTAATAGCAGCACATGGTTATTATGAGCACGTTTGCATGCTAACTTTAAGCACCACTGTACACCCTCAGATTTATTTGCATGGCTGCAGACTCTTAGTCTTGTTCAAGTATGTACTCTGTACTCAAGTATGTACACTGAATTACTTACGTTTTTAACAGTTTCAGGAGAAAGAGGAGATGAACTGAAGGCTCTTGGAACACAATTCTTGCCTTTGACCATGCTGTCTGTTCAATTTATCCAAACATGAAGATTGAAGACTCAACCTTGACCTAAAGGGTCTCAATACACATTTTATTCGGTCAGTCTGTTCTGGGTCAGGCCCCACCTATCCCCAGTACCTATCAAAATGCAATTGGAACCAGCTGTGATCATGATAAGAGTATTGTTAGTTAGTTTGTGTGTGTGTATTCATGTGTGAGTCTTTCATAGCCAGGAACGCGACAGAAGGCTACTGATATTACACTGAATAACAACCAAAGTTTTGTTTTGAAAACTCGTAATTAATTTAATTGATTTAACCCTAACACATCCACTGGTTCGCCAGTGATCCACTGAAGCTAATGACTTACACAACTTACTGAGATTTAACTGTTTAAATTTTTGGGTTTTTTTGGACATGCTTTATATTTTTCGATTTGTTCAATTATTCACTAACAAATTCACTAATGCATATATGTTGTTTTGGCTGAACAGTTTCCTGTAAAAAGCTTTTCCATTTAGCACTTTCTCAGTAGGCCCAATAAGGTGGAAATTTAATGGTTAAGCAAGTTAATAGCAATTGTAAGTAGCCAGGGTTTTTCCAGATATCCTGTCTGAATTTGGCCTAGACTCAGTTTCACAAAAGGTACACAAGTTACCCTGAAAATGTATTCCATGCAGTTAGACTGCTTTGGACCAAGCTAACAGCCCAGTTTGATTAATCCTGATGCTTATTTTGTTCAGTCAGTTGTAATTCTGATCAGTTATAAATGTGTATTTTACAGTTCTTCCACAGGCTTCTGTATAGATTTTGCTTTATTTTATTAACCTGCAAGAAACCGGTTGGACCCGTTGGCATTTTCCAATGACTACTTGCATGAAAGGGGTCCTTTTTTCTGATTAAAACATTCATTATTGTTGCAGAGAGGTTGGTCCCAAAACTCAGCACTGGGCTGCCAGGAGCCATGCCCTTAGATAGTCTGTGTTACACACCTACTAATCACCTTCCCTGGCCAGATGAAGTTTTTAGGATGCAAATAAATTCTACAATGTTACCAGTAATATGAATTCTATTTATCCATCCATTGTCTTCTATTAAACTGGAGTTAGTTTGCAGAGGCAGCAGGCTAAGCAGAACATTCCAGATGTTCTTCTCACCCAGCAGTGCTTTCTAGCTCTTCCAGGGCAATTCCAAGGCATTTGGTCTAGATAAGTTATGTTTTCCCTCCAGAAAGTTCTGGGTCTTCCCTGGGGTCTCATCCTAGCTAAGTATGCCCAGAAAACCTCCAAAGAGAGGCACCCATGGTCCTAGTCATCTCCAAACCACCTCAACTGGCCCCTTTTGACGAGGAGCTCTTGTTTTACCCTCTACTCTGTTTAAACTCCTCACCCTATCCTATCTCTAAGGCTGAGTCCAGTCACATTACATAGGAGATTCATTTTGACCACTTGGATGCACAATCTCATTATTTAGGTTAACGTGGATCAACTGTTAATTTGAGTGCTTTGCCTTCTAGCTTGACTCCCTCTTTGCCACAATGGTCCCATACCACACCTGAATTACTGCTGCCACATCAAACTTCCTGTCCACTTCAAACTCCCACTTCTCATCACTTGTAAATAAGACCCCAAATTTCTCCCTTGCATGGGTAAATTCTTCCATTTTCCACCAGAGAACCAGGGCCTCAGATTTGGAGGTGCTGACTCTCATCCTGGCTGCTTCACACTAAGCTGCCAATCATTCCAAAGAAGGTTAGAGAACCATGCACTCTGCAAAAAGCACAGATGTAATTCTGAGGTTCCCATACGTGACACTTGGCCACACTTTGAGATGCTGTCCATTAGTATCACAAAAAGAATCAGAGATAAGGGGCAACCTTGGTAGAACCCAAAATCCTACGGCAACCTGTTTTGACTTTTTGCTGAGGATACATACACAGCTCTCACTTTAGTAGCATAGGGACCAGATAGCTTATAGGTGTCTCCAGTGCCTCATACTCCCACAGTACCCCACAAAAGACTGAGGGGTACAATTGTTGGTCTTCTCCAAGTCCACAAAGCACATGTAGACTGGATGAGCAAATTGCTGTGTTCCCTTATGTAAGCTTGCAAGGGTAAAAGCTGGTCCACTGTTTAATGACATCAATGTAATCCACATTGTTCCTCGAGATTTTGAGATTCAAGATTTGACAAACAGTTGGAGCCTCCTTTCCAGCACCCTGGCATAGACTTTCCTCAGCAGTGTGATACCCAGATAGCTGGGCACACCCTTAGATCCTCTCTCTTAAAATATGGGAACCACCATCCTAGTCAGCTGTTCCACAGGTACTGTCTCTGACTTCCATGCAACACCGAAGAAGCGTACCAGCCAGTGTAGCCCAACAATGTCCAAAGCTTTCAGCATCTCAGGGCATATCTCATCCATTCCTGGTGCGTTTTCATTAAGGAGTTTCTCATCTACCTCAGCAATCTCTGCCAGACATATGGAAAAGTCCTCCCCTGGGTTATCAGACTCTGCCTCTTTCACAGAGGACATGACAGTAGGATTAACAAGCACCTAAAAGAGTACCTTTCACCTCCATCTTTCACAATATCCCCCATTTGGGTCAGTAGTTCTTCTTCCTAACTGGACACAGAATGGGCCAAGCTCTGCTTTCCCTTTCTAATTTGCCAGAAAATCACCAGAATTTTCCTAAGGCTGACTGTAAGTCCTTCTCTGTAGCCTCCCAGAAATCCCTCCAGACATGGGGTTTTTGCTGTGGTGACTGCCAAGGCTGTAGCCCCTCTGGTCTACCAGTACCTGCCAGCTTGACAGTCCTTGTCACTGAAGGAATATAGCAGGTTCTTAGGTTGCCACCATGGCAGGCATCAATGACCCTCTGACCACAGCTACTTGCAGCACCCTTACAGTGGAGGCTTTGAACATGGCCCACTCAAATTCCATGCACTGGATTCCATGGCTCTGGACAAGGCCCTCCACTAAACATTCTCAGCTTACTCTCACTACTTGTTGTGTGCTTACCAGGTCGCTCTTGCAGTTTTCCCCAGTACCGTATGGGCAGCTGTATCCCAGGAGGTAAAGCAGGTTGTCTACCAATCTAAAGGCTGGTGGTTTGATCCTTGGCTCCTCAAGTCCTCATGTTGAATTATCCTTGGGGAGTATACTGAATCCCAAATTGCTCCCATTAGCTGTGCCAGCTGGGCATGTAAAAAATATGTGCATAAGTTCCTTGTGAGCAGGTTTGAACTTTGTAAAGTAGCCATCTGGCATTAGTTTGTTAATCTGTGTAAATGGATGACTACTGACTTGAGTCAGAAAGTGCTTTGAGTAGTTGAAAGATTAGAGAAGCGCTATATAAGCACATACCATTTACCTTATCCAACTCACCAGATTGTGATCACTGATAACTCTGAACCTCTCTTCACCCAAGTGACCTGACATATAGCTGCAGATATGAAAAAAGGGACCACATGGTCAATAACTGACCTTTGGCTTTTGGTTGTCTGGAACCAGGTACATTAATGAACCACTTTATGCTGAAACATGATATTTGTTATAGCACAGAAATCCAATTACAAGACACTCCAATCCAATGTCCCCTCTCCAGGTTTCTCTATTGTTTCCCACGTGAAAGTTGGACTTACCTGGAGAACAATTAAGGTGTCAGATGGTACCCTTTCCAGGACATCACCAAGGGACTCCAAGAGAGCTGGTTACATTAAATGCATTAAGTGCATTAGGTACATTAAGTGAGTGAAGTACATAAGAACAAAGAACAGTCAGATTGGGGGTGAGTGGCTCAGGGTCAAAGTTGTTTAGATAAGACACTGCAGACTTTTTTGGTAGAGGTACAATGGTGGCTGTAATACTGAAGCAGGTGGAAAACTCTATTGTGACAGTGACATGCCCATCAACCCCCTTGGTCCATCTCCAACACCTTCATACTCTCTGCTTTGAATACCTCAGAAAGGTTGCCAAGTGCCATGTTGAGCTTCATTTGCCTTGTGTGGATTGCTGAGCACTAACCCAGCCCATTCGTCAGCTGTGGTATGACTTCTGTAGCTTGACTGATCTCTTTAGCCGCATGAGAGTGAGGCATAGGTTAGTACTATTGACTTGCTACAAACAATGTCCCTCCCCTTTGACTGATGATGTCACCACCTGCTGTACCTCCTGAGATATCCAGCATGGAAGATGATAACAACATCTCATCTCTGTCTAGGTGAGAATTCACTGCTGACTTCTGTGCACCATCACTTTCTCAAAGTGATGTCAATGGTTGAAGAATGGAAAAGGTCTAAACTTTCCATACAACTCCCATTTAAGTATGTCAGCCAACTACTCACACACCTGACCCAGACAGCTTTTCTCCACCTTCCTCCTGGGTTAAAGTGTCTGGAAGGAGTCAGTGAAGACACAAGCTTTAACTGTTATACTGTTATACTGAGTCATCTCAGGGAGTGTGATATCACTGACCACAGTTGGTAGCAAATATACACCACAGCCTAGAAGGAATATCAAGACGATCCCCTGCCTGCTCTTATAACTTTCAGGAACTTTTCAGATCCATCTCATCTGTCACTCAGCACTACAACTGCTGAAAGAGATAGAGCTAAACAGACATCTGCTATTTTCCACAGTGAGGGGGTCAGAAAACTGACAGTGTCCACAGCTGCCCCCACAGTTACACTGACGGAGACTTTCTATCGCTGACCCCCATGTTCCTATTCAGTTCTCTTCAAGGCTCATCTTCAAAGCACTGATACATATTGTTGGGAATTACTTCAGATAAAAAGTTTGGTTATTGATAATTATTTGATTACTAACTGTAATTAGTAAAGAATAGTAATTATTAATACAAATTACTAATTTTTGGGCACCACCCTGTAATTAGGGATTAATGACCAAACTACTATCAGTCTCCTAAGAATGAAAGAAAAGCCTAGGTTTGAAAATATTTGAAAAATATTTAAAAATTAAATAGGTTGAAGGTATGAGATTGAGCACTGACTGTGTCAACCAGCTGTTATCCCAATAACTTATGCACCAGTAATCACAAAAGACTGCTTTCAATCAACTAACAAATGTTTATCACTAAATGTATTTCAGCAATGAACTCATAAATTCAAGTCAATAAACATCCTTCTACAACTGTCTTTACAAATAACACACTAACAATCAGTTGTTCAATGACAAAACACATGAGAGGCATGTACCTATGTGTATTTGTGTGGGTTTGTGTGCGAGTGTGGGGGGAATGAGAGGAGGGGGGAGAAAATGGGGCAAGATGGCAGACAAAATCTCATGAAGATCACATGGCCAAGGTCTTCAAAATGGCCGATGTGGTTACATCAGGTAATGTGTTTGTCACTAGAAGTAATGCGCTAAGTTTAAACATGACAATGGTTGGAACGCTGCTGGCTCTGTGTCTTCCTTTAAAACACACACAAGATGGCGGACAGCAGAGCTGAACATTCTGGATGCTCAAAGGACAGTGGCTGTGCTACCTGGACACATGCTTAGTGGGGATTGTGAGCCCTCCTAAAGAGTCGCTCACAGAGTGATGTGTGTACTGCCCAAGGTAGCATGCGTGTGTGTGTGGATTAGTAAAGGGACAAGAAAGAGAGAAATCAAGAGGAATGGCAAACCATCATGAATGGCACAATATTTGCTTTTCTAACTCTCAGGGGTCAGTAAGTACTGACGCTCATCTACCATCAGCTGGCCTCTGTTTCAGTAAGAAATGCGAGGTATTGTGAACATACACACAGCGATAAAAACCAACAGTAAGATATTCATGGACTGAATAAAACAAAACAGCTTCTAGTGGCAAACAGCAACAAAGTCAACCACAAAAGAGAACACAGTGGTCCTTAAAACAAACATCAAACAGTTAAAATCTTCCACGCTAAATACACTGTCCCTGCCCAAACTAAATCTTTCTTACTTGGCATCGCATAGATTGACTACACTATTAAAAGGGATTTGGGCTTGTCGAGCTGAGAGAACTCATCGTCCATTACAACAAAGTAAGAAGAGTTACGACAACTTCAACTTGAAAAAAGCACGGGAACTCATTAAAAACCCATAATAATCCGTTCAGTTAACTTCAGAAAATACGTCAAGGTGGGCATTTCAACCAACACGCATGCACCAGCAATGTGACATCACTCGCAGTGTTGAACTCTGAAAATC
>JAPZDV010000002.1:703464-717696 GCA_029814665.1 Acanthurus lineatus
AGGTGTTTATATGGAACATTTTTATTCGGTTTGGGCTTCTAACCCGATTCTAATTGGAATATTAGGCTCCATGTAAAACCAGCTACTGTTTCAGATTTTCATCGTGATCCCACTCCACTTCCTCTTGTGTCTCCCCTTGTCCTGTGATCAAGATGTCATCTGCAATAATGTACAGACCAGGTACATTGTCCAACGCTTGTGTGAGCTTTTGCTGGAAGATTTTAGGGGCCAAACTTATCCCCATCGGCATCCTCAGCCATCTGTAACGTCCGAATGGAGTGGCAAATGTTGTCAAACAGCTGGACTCCTCTTCCGGCTGTACATGCCAGAATCCACTCTTGACGTCACACACTGTGAACACTTTAGCTTTAGACAAGTCCGGTAAGATGGTTGGTAGTGGGAAGTGACTGCGCTTTAGTGCTGTGTTTAAGGGTTTGGGATCAATACATACTCTTGGCTTGCCATTCTGTTTCTGCACTACCACCATAGCACTGATCCAGTCTGTGCTGCATTCTACAGGCATGATGATTCCTCTGCGTTGCATGTCTCATAGCTCTTCCATCAGCAGTTTCATCAGGGCCACTGGGACCCGTCTCTTTGGCAGCTGCACCAGCATCACTGTGCTGTCCACCTCCATTTTGTATTTTCCTTCAAAGCAGCCATCTCAAGCGAACACATCAGCATAACTTGCTTTGATTTGTTCCATTGTCTACTGTTCTGTTGCAGGTTTTTCTGTAATTATACTGTCTATTGCCATGATGTTCTCATAGTGCACTTTTATCAGTTTCATTGCCTCATTGGCTTTTACACACTTCAGACCAAGTCCTCTACCGCTGCCACCATGTTATAGTCTGCTCCGTACTCACAAGAAGCTTACACACTTTGTACTGTTTCGACCCAACGGGGTTACAGATTTTAATAAAACTTAAGGCACATTCGACTCGGTCTGATCACTCAGACGGTGTTACACAAAACAGGTCCGTGTGCCAACATGGAACCAAACAATAGTTCCTATTGTTACAATGTGTTAATATATATCAGAGTGAGTGCATATCATCTTTGTTCTTTGAAAATTCATACAACAAGTCTACTAATGTTAACGTTAATATTGGGGCTATTGGTGCCATTATTTTAACGTAAGTTAGCCTTATGTTAAATCAGTGGTGGGAGGGGATATTGTCATCAGCACATTGGCTTGCCTCACAATGTGTAAATGTTAACGTCGTCATACATGGCAATTTTCGGTAATGTTAAGCATATTTCTTAAAACTTGTGTTAAATATTGAAATATAGATTTAGATAAGGAATACAATAGCACTAAATGGGGTTATTTAAAAAAAAATCAGTAATGTTGCTTGTGGCAAAAATTAACTGCAGGTATTTACAGTGTAGGTAACCTGAATGCCTAGATAACGCCATGTTGAAGTAATGTAACATTGATGTTACTCTCCAGCTTAGGTAGCAAGTAAAACCACTGCTGTATTGTACAGCAAAAGCCAGAATAAATGAGACAACTGTTAAGATTGCCCTTCTTATTGTCAAAGAATTGTCAACTATGGTTGGTTAACTTTGACATTCCTTGTGTATTTGTAGTAGCTTTGGGTGCCTACTAAGATTTAAATATCAACTCCGAATGTTGTTTTTCTGGTTATGAACAATTGATAATTTAGATAAAATGATTATTGTGCCGCTTTTGTTCTGCCATAATGACTTGTGTTATAAATCAAGCGCATACCTTTGGCCTTCAGTGTTGAGTTTACACCCTTCCCTAAAAGCCAAAACTCTCTCTAAACCAGGCTGTGGCATTTGTAGCTCAGGTTGTACGAAGATGACAGAAAAAGATCCTCGGGGCAATAACTAAGGTAAAACGAATTCGTTGGGAAGGTATCACATGGCACATAGGTGCTCACAGCGAAAACATGTACACATACATGCAGTTTTGTCGGGAGAAAAGGCATGGATAGTTGTTATAAACTGTGACAGTCCTAAAACATTGTATAAATAAATGAGAAGAGAACCTGTACGCATATGACAGGTCGCAGTGCATGTATTGGCTCTGTTTTGTTTTTTTTTTTTGATTTTTTTCACTTTTTACAATGTCAAGTATTAAATGTGTAAAATAATTGTTATATCGGTTATGACATATAATCTTGATTGTAAGTTTTTCCATGATTAAGCAGCTTTAATTTTTAGATCAGACAAAAAAATCTCTGCTAACACAGTCCAAATAACCCATCTTGTAATTATGTAGAATGTGTTTGAGTCTATTTACAGTATCAGACTTAATTTGAATACACTCGGTGAGCCGTGTTTAGACAAGTAAAATATTTTCTCTAAAGCCTTGCCAACTATCGGGAATAAAAAAAGCATTTAAAATTGATTTTTCAGTGTTATTTATAATTTTTTTTTGTACAGGTGTTTAGTGTTTCTCTAGTTGTGACTCCTGACCTCTGCTTTGCTTCAAGCACTGTTCCAAAGGCTCTGTAGTAAATGGTAAGTGTTACTCTAATGATTTTGTCAATTAATTTGATGTATTAAAACTAGACTTTAGAGACTGTAAGAATTCTTGGGTGTTACAATGTTGCTATCAAATTGATAAAATATTGCAAGAATATGAACATGCTCCCATTTACTTGGTCCACAATTCTAACTAAAACTAATGTAGTCTAACAAGTCAGTCCTGCAATAAATCCTACAACTTGTAGGTTATATTGTTCAAAATCTATTTAACACCTTTACAGAGATGTCTTTACACTACACAGGTGTTTACACTAATATTTTGTGTAAATTTTCTTTTCTGATTGGGGTATATTTAAATTTAGAAATTCTTCTCACCAAACAATGGAGTTGCACCACAACCCACAGCAGGGCTTTAAGGAATATCATTTTTTTAACATTTGAAGCTTTTTGAATTACTGTTTGTTTTCATATTTATTTGTCATTTTTAATCAGCACCTCTGTACATCCCTACAGATTACATAACAACTGAACGTTAGGAGGGACTTGTTGCAGGACTTTTGCATTAGACTACAATAGTTTTAGCTAGGTGTACATAAAAAATTGGTGACTGAGTATTTGCCTTTAAGTGACAGTAAAGACTTAAATGTGAAGCAATGTTGATCTATTCTGTTGAGAAAGCTCTAATGTCTTCTTTTCTTATCTAAGATTCTCTCTCTCTCTCTCTCTCTCTCTCTCTCTCTCTCTCTCTCTCTCTCTCTCTCTCTCCAGTGAATGTGGCAGTGTGAGGGGTGTTCAGCAGTTGTTGCAAGTAGGTCAGAATTACCTGACCATTACAAACTTAAACAGATAGTGGGTGGTTTGTCCAAAATGTATATATGTACATATTCAAAATGTCTGTGCACATTTAAGACATGGTATCCTTTATTCATACATCAAAGTAGAGTACATTCCACACAAGTAAGTCAAAATCAAAAAGAGTTGTCTACTTTCAGCTGTCACTTATGTGCATGCAAGAATTTAGCTAATGAAAGAGAGTACTTTATTCATATCAATACTCATCTGAGGAGAAATGAAAATGTCTGTTACGTTTGTTGGCTGTAGTTTTCAAACCAGTATTTATGGTACCTTTAAGTCTCATAAGAGTCGCAAACACACACTTCACACTGTAACCGACTTTATACCAGGTATTGTGAAAACAACTACATTAGGATCACCAAATGCAGAAAAATAAATGCAGAATTTAAGTGCATTACCACCATTCCCCTGCAATCCACATTTCTTTCATGGCTTGATGCGCCGACTGCCAAACTTCTGAAGCTGTTCGAAAAGAGAAGTGGATAAATTGGCAAGCAAATACAAACCATTTTTGCAGAAGTGTCTCAAGTAAGAATGCTTTCAATTTTATTTTATTTATTTTATTTATTTTAAGGAAAAAGGATTTTAACCAAATAACTTCTTCTTCTTATCAGCTTTACGTGACGATGTTGATGCACAGCGTAAATGCATTATCAAAGGACTGTGTGTGTACCTGAATGAGGACCCAAACAATCTAGTGAGAGAGTACATGGTGAGTATAATTATTAGGTATCATTATTTTATTATCAATTTCATTTCCCCCACAAAGAAACATAGAACTAATATTACCATTAATCTGATTGTCAAACATGTATTTTTTTAATCATCAGGCACATCAATTTTACTGGCTAAATTATTGCCAACACTTATAAAATAATCATTGAAGTCGTCAACAATGTTGTTTAAAGTGTCCACTACATCATCAGAGCTATTCAAAAAATAACTTGGAAATTCTGAGTTATTAGATCTATTCAGAATGATATGACTGATTACTTTCCAAGTCCTTTAAATGTTGTTTTTATTGTCCTCTAATATTTTATTTTAGTATTGCTTTTTCTGTAATCTCATAATAGAAAACAATTTATTCTTATACAGCTTATATTTTTCTTCACTTTCACTGGTTCTCAACTGTAAATATTTCTTGTAAAGTAATTTTTTCTTTTTGCACGCCCTTTGCAGACTTTTTATCATCCACGGCTTTCCTTTGTATTTATCCTTAACCCAGCACTTTCTAATAGGACAATGTTTGTTGTATAATTCTATGAATGTGAACAAAAATGCATCATAGGCTTGGGTAGGATCAGCAACATACACCTCATCCCAATTACAGTTTATAAGGTCCATTTTTAAGGCTTCAATTCTTTCTGGAGTCCTTATTCTTACTAATTTACAAGGCTGCTCCCTTACATCAACTGAACATTTACCCTTTAAATGATGCAAGATTACAAATATAAGAAGAGATTAGTAAAAATATTGTCAATAAATGTGGCACTTTCTTCAGTTATCCTTCTAGGTTTGTTAAAAAGTGGCCAGAGACCAAAACTAAACATTGCATTACAAAAGTCAGACATTGATTTATGTTCATTCCATTTTAACAAATCAATATTAAAGTCACCACAAACAAAAAAAACGTTTTTATCGCAGACTTTTCCAAAAATATCAATTATGGTATTCATAAAATGATCAATGCAATATCCAGGCGTTCTATATATGCAATTTAAAAATATACTCTGAAATTTAGTAGAATGAATTTCAATTGTCAAACTTTCCATGACATCATTAACAATTGTGCTATATATTACCTTACATTGGAAATCTTTCTGTACATAAAATGCAACGCCACCACCCTTTTTATTTATCCGGTTTACACTAAATTTATCATAGCCCTCTAAAACAAAATCAGAATCCTTTTTGTTTGTTAACCAAGTCTCACTTACTGCAATGAGTTGAAATCTGTTTTAGTGATTCCAAATAGTCTTTAATTTGAGCAAAGTTCGCATAGAGGCTCCTGCTATTGAAATGCATTATTGAAAAACCCTCCAAATTTAGAATATTAAATGAATTTTCAGAATAATACTCAGAATTGAATTTATAATCATTGTAGAAATTTGCCTCAGGATCAGTGTTGTTTTCAAAACTGAATGGTTTATGTTCAGTCAAACCTAAAAAAAACTTAGATTTAATTTATTCCCAGATATATTCTTAACTAAGGAATTTTTCGTTGTCAGAGAGATCATTACTCTTGGTTTCTTCAACGGAAGAATAAAAATCTTCATCTGCCACTTTATAGAATAAAAAGGTGGTTTAGAAGCAGAATTTGTAGAAATTTCCACTGGAAGCTATGTAATCTGACTCTGCCAGGTCATGCTTCCCAAACACATCCATAAATATTGTCACTTATGTTGATCCACTTCTCTCAGGTTCTGTACCACAACGACCTTGGCTTGCTCAGGTGGTCCATTTAGCCTCATAAACACTTTTCCATTCCTTGTCCATGTTGCTTGAATTTTGTTTTGCTTTCTGAGGATACGGCCATTTCTAGCATTTTTCCTTGTTAGGTGCTCATTTACATACACCCCAGTACCCTTAGGTTTTTTGGACTCTTTCAGCATTTCAACCTTATGCTTTTGGTTTGCAAATCTGACAACAATCGCGGACTTGGTTGTTAACCCAAGGTCACAAAAGAAGAAAAAAAATTCTGGGTAGACTTAATGAATGCTGCTCTGTAACCAATCACCATGTGGTCTCCGATCACCATGTGGTCTCTGGCCTTTAACAATGTCCTTGATCAAAAACACCAAGTTGGAAAAATGTATAAGACGATGGAGGTAAAACATTACTGTGCCTCCTGTAGTGATTTAGTTTTGAGTGGATGGTTCCACAATTTGGTGATGTCTCAAGGATTTACAGGGAGACTCTGAACAGGTGAAGTGCAGTGGCAGCCATCTTGAAGTCCTTGTGAGAAGGATGTACAACATATATTTTTCAAATAACTGGTCAATGTACAGGAATGGTTAAATATAGAATGGATACACAAAGTATGCAAGATTTGTAATTTAGTGAGACTTGAGCATGATAGGTTAATTTACCAGAACACTGCATAGAAAAAATACTTACATTGTTTTATATGAGGTGATTGAATATACATAACATTAAAAATCTTTAAATTCAAGTCATATTACTTTAACATAGCATAATTGAATATACTTTGCAAAAATGAGTCAAGCTAGTTTAACACAGGGTAATTTAATGGACTGTAAATAAAAAAATTAAGTTGGTTTAACATATAAGAATTTTACTTATTGAACATAAATAAATAATTTATAGTTAACATAATTTTAATATGTGCAACCAATATGCATATTTATTTTATGTATATTTAACAGACTTTTTTTCAGTGTATGCACAGCTTATTGGAATGTTAATTATGTAGCAAAAAGCAGAAAGTACAAAGTAAGAAAGTAGTTTTGTACAAAGTACAAATTAAAAAATAAAAATTTTAAGCTGTTCAATTTTCTGCTTTGGCATCCCCCTACTCCAGTAAGTGTTATAAGTGTATTTTTTCCCCTTTCTTCATATCATTGTATTCCTTTTTTTCTGCTTTTTACAACTTCTTTTCAGCTGCCTTTTTCTACTTTGCTTCTTCCAAGAAGTCAGAAATCTGACTAATAAATATTCAATGATTAACAATGAAATTTTAAAAAATGGCACACTTTGTGTTTAAAACTCACAAATAAAAACTGCAAAATGCAAAAAGATTTTGCATGTGAATAACAATTTGTGAACAATGATGACAGTTTTTTTAAATGCATATTTCACAAACACCTACCACCCAGTTCATTGTGAGCTGTACTTATGTATTTAAAAATCTTGGACAGCTGGCCTTTCAGCACAAATGTGGAATTGTCCATGTTTTCTATAAAACATAAAGATCATTAGCATATTATACAAAGCCATTATTTTTCACATGGATTAGTTAAAGGTGGCTTTAATGTTAGAAATTTTAACTTAACCATGCTGTACAGCTTTTGTTTTTATTCCGCTACTGACACAAAGACTTAATGACTCCTCATTGGCTAATTAAGTTTAAAAAACAAACAAAAAAAGAATTGGTACTTTTAATGTTGTTTAATCTAAAGCTCTACTCTTACTGGAGAAAAAATTGAGACAATGATTAGTTTTTACTTCACTACATTTGCCAAATATCTTTCTCACAAAGTGTCTCAAAAGGAGAGATGGTGCATGCACATCCACTTGTGTGCCACAAGACCACTGATGAACATGAACATAAATAATGTCCACACACTGAAAAAGCTTCAACTGTTTTATTCCTGAATATTTTTTAAGTTACAATCCAAAGAAATCTTCCTAAAGAATATCTTTTATAATAGTAATAAAACAGTGAAAGCTTTACCAGTGTGCAGACATTATTTTTGTTCATATTACAACTAGACTTCCCTACATGCACTGACTGTAGTTACCAGCTGCCTGAAAGAAAGGAAGTACTATCTGTCTTTTGGCCATATGTGATGATGAGCAAGAGAAAATTCAGAAAAGGAGCCAGCTTCCAGACATAATCTACATGTTTCAGGAGAACAAAGAATTGCAATAACAGTTTGAAAATATTTTCAGAAAAGACAAACATTTTTAGAATGAATGCAATGCACAGAATAAATAAATAATAACAATAAATAATAAATTAAATTGTTAATCAATTGTAAAATTGTTACAAATATATTTAATCTGGGAGGTATGATGGGAAGAAACATTGGTGGACAACATGATTTTTTTACTTCATACACCCAATTAATTTTTTATTTGAGGATAATGTGATATATAATAATCACTTTTTACACAGTGAAATACTGTGAAATACAATGATCTGCTCATTTGTAAGACTTTGTAAGACAGTAGTATTGTAGAGACTTAACACTCAACTTTCCAACTCAGCAAGCAGACGGGATAATAGCATTGTGTTGTAGGGCAAAAAACCAACAAGCTCCTTCAAACTCAAAACTGAAACCACAAGGACCAAACATACCCCCCCACCCCAACCCCACCTCACTTACTATGATTCAGTCAAAGTTCCCAAGGGAACAATTCTTTAGCCAGTGTGTGAAATGGCCTCAGAGATGAATGCTTTTTCTGCATTCTGCGTTACCTAATGGCGGGGGAGAAGCAATGGATACAGTGTAAAGATTCTACTGACACTTTTTTTAATCTGGGAGAGAGCGCTCTCTGATCCAAGCCAGCAGCAGGAATGAAAAAATAAATGTGAAAAGAGAGGAAAAGAGCCAGAGGGCAAAGACAGAGAAGCAACTAAAAGACAGAAAGACAAAGAGGTGAAGAAAAAAATAAGATGTATGATTGTATTTTTAATTAGTTCCAGTGGAATGGAAAGTTAAATACAGCATATGACTTTGGGTTATACTTCACAACAGGAAAGGTTTTCAATCTAATGAAAAGACTCTGACTGGCTCCATCACTTAGTGTGCTGGACTGTCTGTGCCAGCCTCCTGCAACTAACCTCATGAACAAGGGGACCAAACTGTGGATAAGGTGCCTCTGATCTAAAACAACTATAATTTCACTGTCCTTGTCTACACTGGAGAGCCAGAGCCAGAGGAAGCAGATGTTTTCAGAAGTCAGTGACCAACTCAGTTGGTTAAGTAGCAACATTCAAAACAAATACCAGACACAAGCAGATTTGTCAATCCAAAACATACTTTATTTTGTGGCCTCTTTGAAGAATTCAGTGACCTTTGGTGTTTAATCTAAATTAAAATCGTTTGATTATTGAAGGGAAAAAAAATATGGCTTAAAAAGAAATGTCCCATTAGCTTTCAAGCCACTGAGGGTGCAGCCCAAAGTGTCTAATTAATTTTCAGTGTTAAGAGATGCAGCATCAGCAACCTTGTTGTATTGTTGCTGTTGCTTACAGGCCAAGTTAAAGATACAGTCAAACTTTTCTGTTAGAGCTATTTACTCTCACTTTACAACACCATTCAATACATTTCTTGCTGCAGCAGCTTGGGTGTTTCACTATTGATTGGTGAGGCTACAAAATTTCAAGCAAATATATGAATAAACATAGCTAAGCACTGATGCATGGGCTCGTATCCCCACTACAAAACTTGTCAGACACACAATGATTCAGAAGCACAACAGACTTTTAAGAACAATATTAATCAGCACTTAGGAACCCTATTGCAGACAAAGGGTAGACAATGCAGAAATAACCTTATTTCTTATATTTAAGAAAGGGGTCACACTCATACCTGGTTTCGATTTTAAGGCTGGGGTCTCTTCTCTGAATACTGGTAAGCTAACATCACTGGCAGGAGTTCATAACAATGAAGGAGCAACTGGAGCCTGGTAGTTGATCTTCTTTACCTTCCCATGTTTGGAGTACAAGCACTTGACAACATTGTTTAATAATAAAATAATGCTCTTGTATTATTTGTTTGTGAACCAAAGTAAACTCATTAAGAGTTTATTTAAATAAATACATCTTACATGTTGTCAATAACTAGGCAATTCCAGTGTATCAAAACTTGCCATGGTGTTTCAGGAGTCAGTCAAAAACAGTGAGAAACAGCAATCAAATAGGACAATAAGACAGACTGGCTAATTAAAACGAAAATGCATGAGAGACCCATTTTCTACAATGGGTTATGCAAATAGAAGGATTTGTTTTAACATTACTGTAAAAAAGTCAAAGTAAGCATGCAAGACGTGTGAAAATGTAAATTGGTTCGCAAAAACTCAATTCTCTTTATTTCCTGTTCTTCTATAGATTTGGACTGTGTAGTACCACCACTTATGTGATTAAGAGTTTTATGTCTCTTATATTGCATAGAATTTCACCCATTTGTTCACATATTACTTTTATGTTTATTGTCTCTTTGATAAACCTGATTTAACCTGATGACCAAATATGGCATGTTTTTGGACTAGGGATGAAACGGTTACCAGTTAAAAACCATGGTGTAATTTCTGACAGTTGAAATCATGTTTCAAATTTAAATATAATTAAAAGTGTGTTTTACCACGCTTTGAAAACTCACTGTCCAGTGCAGCAATTGCATGTGCGCAAGCACAGCATGCAATGTGGGTTAGTTTTGTCTTAATGAAACATGACAGAAAGTGCAGCAGTGACAGCCCATGTAAGAGGACTGCGTGCAAAGTATGGGCATGCTCATCTCTTTGACCAGCATCCACTACTTTACAGCAAATGCAATGAAAGTTATCTTTTTGAACGCATGATATGGGGACTTCCAAACAAGGAAAAATGTCATGATTTGCCTGTCTAACTTGCTAATAAATTGTCAGTAATTTAAGCTTGAGTGGTCATTGTACCAAACGTTACTCTTGTAAAAACACAACATGTGTGATGTGTTGTTGTATGTACTGTATGTGTCATATGTCTGCAGTGCAGACTCTATTCGCCCATCGCAAATAATAACACATTATGTAGCCTTGTTGAGTTGTTGCCTGATTTTGTTTATTTAAAATCCTGCAGTCGTCAAATTAGTTGTAAAGGTGTTTAAAAAGGTGAAACACTCGACTCCTATCTGCATTTATGGCAATTTAGCTCACTGCAATTACTATCAATGTCTTTTTAAACTCATTTTATGTAAATTGTGCATGGAGCCTTTGCGTATACTATAAGATAAGAAATGTTATTATTTTGTTAATTTTTGTTATTTTGATGTTTATGAAACAAAAGTTGCTATTTTTTTTAAAAAACTTTGTGAAATAATTTCAGTGTGTGCATCAGAACTTTTTGAATACTGTCAGCATATTTTAACAATACTAGTAATAACTGTAATAATTTTGGTAACTAAAATCATGCTATGAAATTTTCGTATGATCTCGTCTATACTTTGGACGAGGGCTTTTATCAAACATTTCCATTATAATAGGGCCTTTGGGCCTTTTTTTGTGTTTTGCTTCTGGTTTGCAAATGAGTTAGCCCTTACAAATTAGACAAACTCACTTACAAAAGCTATATTGATCATTTTTGGTTTAGAAAGCTGCCATTGCTAGAATTAAGCTAGCCGTAGCTCATCTTATAAAACTGACAACAGCAAAATCCACTGAGCATTTCCATTTCTGAAGCATCCTAAATTATGAGAAATAATACCTACACATGGATATACTCCAAGGTTCAATTTGAAAAACTATTTGAGACGCACTAAGCCTGCATGTGTACTGCTTGGCTATACGCTATGTAGAGTTAAAAACAACATGGAGTATCCAGTTATTTGAAGAGAGCTTGAATGGTCCCATATTATGCCCTTTTTAGACAGTCTTATTAGGTCTCAGAGGTCCATGCCTGTGAAGTTTCTTGGTAAAACCACTCAGGTCATGTGCTTAGGTATGCCCTTATACCCATCTGTTCCAGCCTTCCTCTGAACATGCTGTTTCTGTGCCTGTAGCTTTAAATGCAAATAAGCTTTGCCCGCACGCCCCTTGGGAAGTGGATGTGCCTTCAGCCAAGGCCACATGTTTACAGAGAGTGTTTAGTCTAGACATGGCTGCCAGTAACAGACTCAGTTTGTATTGATATCAGCCCATAACAGTCATTATGGATGAGTCATTCCCCTATTGCTGCACGTTCTGCCTATTAATATAATAACACATGTTGCTTTATGCAAACTATTTGAATTAAATGGATTGTTTGTAATTATATTTTTTATTGTTAATGTGCTAACTGCTGTTCCTTTTGTGTTTTAGCATCAAGCTTACAGGCTAAGTGCAAGTGATTCAGGAATCAAAGAATGCAGATTAATACTAATTTGTACTTAGCATGCAGTTCTTCTACTATTTGTTACATATCAAGGTTTTGACATTAGGGTAACCTAAACAGCATGTCAGTAAGAAATTTCAGACAGCTAGGGTCTAAGTTTTGAGACAACTTCTACCTCTGTGTCTTTCCCTCTATAGTATGTGCTCTGCTGTACTGAAATGTAGCACCGCTGATTTATGTGAACAGATTCCCAGGAGAACCAACCTATTCATTCCGTACCCTTAAAAGCACTGGGTTTAATATCCAACCCTAGTGACTGACCCTCAATTACATATACTCTAGAGCCTGTGCCTACAGAAGATACCTATATTAGCTGTGGTGCTAACGCTAGGTTGAATTGGCTATATATAAAGTAAAGCAGCTTAAATATGACTAAACTTAACACTCCATAAATTGATGTTGGGTCACGGATAAGAATAGTTATCCATCCTTGAGCTTCAGTTTTGAAGGGAATCCTGCTTTGTACTAGCCCTCATTGACAAAGAAGTCCAGAGTGAAATGGTTAGCACACACATGCAAGACTTAATTGTGTGGGGATATTTTTTACAAAAACAAAATTAATCTACTTGGATCTCACTGAGTCAGATGTTGAAAACTATTGTGTTTATTTCTTCAGCCAATAACAGAGCAATAAGCTTGCTTTGGCTACACCTTAAACATCTTCAATCGTCTTCAGGAGCCTGTTAGCAAGGAAAAAAGTGGCAACTGAGGGGTTGACACACTAGGATCCAGGGGGTGGTACAAACACCCAACACTGTGAGCGTCACCTAGTTGGAGGTGTTGCTACTCCCCCGTGGACGTCATTGTTACATGCCCCCCCCCCCCTTGCCGATCAGCCTGATCCTTCTTCTCATTCTGTGTCTGCCTCCTTTTTCAACAGGTGTGGCTGCAGGAATCAGGGTACCTATAAAGAGGGGGAGGGGACTGCAGCTCAAGCCTTTTGTTCTTCCTTTTCCAGCCTGGCAGCAGCAGGAGCCGCTGCAGCAGGAGAGATCTCAGTTTAACCTTATGTAGTTGTTTATGGTTCCTTCTTTTTCTCTTTTCTGGTGGGTCCAGTAGCTTAGTTTTCGCGGCTTTATTTTCATTGTTTTCATTGGGTATGTTATGGTAGAGGGGAGAATCCTGTTCCGCTGGCCCCATGTGGGCTGGACAGTGGTGGCTCTCTTTCTTTTGTTCTTTTTGGCTGGCCCACCAGTATTTAGTTATTTTGGGAGGATGGGTTTATTTAGTCTGGTCCTTTTGTATGCTTAGGTCTTTTGAGTTGGTCACTTTAATTATTTTGTGCCTTAATAAAAAAACTTGTTTTTTTTTAATTGCAACTCTTGCCTTGTGTAGTTATGTTTGATCCCACTGGTACGAGCTGTTTTGTGGGATTGTAACATTGTCCCACAGCTGATGTGCGACTTGTTTTGCTGATTGGTCAGAGCATTTGAAGGTATGAGCCATCTTAGTGAAGTGGTCCGTTGCCACTAACACATCCACACTCCTTCCCTTGGAGTCTTCTGCATACCAGAAATCCAGGCAGACTAACTTCTAAAGGGCTTGTGGTCTTGATACTTTGAAGCTGGGCTCTTCCCTCAGGTTCCAGGGTCTTACTGACAACACAGCCCTTGCAAGTCTTCACGTACTCTCTGATGTCACGTTCTATATCAGCCCAGAAAAATCTCTGCCATGCCCGGTACAAAATTCTGCTCTGACCTTGATGGCCAGCATCATTATGGACACCACGCAGGACATCACTAACCAAGGAGGAGGGTACCATGTACTGGTGACGTTTCTTTTCAGTCACTGTGTCCTTGCACACCCGGTAGAGGATGCCATCAAGCATTTTCAGCCTATGCCATTGTTTCAAGGTTTTAAGCACCCTTAGTGACAGTCCAATTCTCTCTCTCCTTGAAGGTCGCCTCCCACGGGTGACAAACTGGATGACTTGAAACAGCATGGTATCATTTCTCTGTTTATCTTGAAGCTCCTGAAGTGAGAAGACAGGCAGAATGCTTTGGCCTGGTGGAACAAATTGCACCAAATCTTGCGCAAGCCAAGAGACCACTCTTTGTGTGGAACCTTGATCCCACTCAACATGACCTGCCAAAACTGCAGAAACT
>JAPZDV010000002.1:734061-746434 GCA_029814665.1 Acanthurus lineatus
GGGGCCTAAGTATATGCTGAGGAGGTAGAAGCAGTGTTACAGATAGATTGAAATTGGTCATCTGACAATTAATATCTGTACGTGACCTGAGATGATGTTGATTTGTCGTAAGTATATTTATCTCTAGGTTATATAGGACAGGGTGCAAGGCAGTTAAGTTTAGGGAGCTATGCACTGAGTCTGGTCCATTTTCTGTAGCACAAGTTTCTTGTGTTTACCTTAATTCTGTCCAGCCGAATGAATGAATGAATGAATAAATAAATAAATAAATCCTTGTAGTTCAGCCATCTGCTTACATTTGCGCCGGGTGTAAGATAGCAATGCACCTGCACCACTAGATACCAGTGGGTACCAGTCATTAAAGGGAATGAGAGCAGATTCTCCGATTGGTTTATGCATTTTCAGCCAAAGAAACACCCATGAAACACCCATGAATTGATGAGGTGATTGTACACAGCTAATAGGACGATCTGCTGCGCGCTAGTGGCGCATTGGGCAGGGAAGAACAGGATACCTGTGCTGCTCCTGGAAGAAGACAGCAAAGGTTGACCTGGACACTCCTCTGAATAAATTAAAATGCTTGCGCCACACGCCCTGCGCCAGGCACATGTTTAAGGTAGGGCCCAGAGTGTTTTTCACTTTATATATAAAATTCACACACAAAATACTAAAAACATGCAGAAAAACCTTGTGTGCTGCCAATTTAATGAAACAAGTATCAGCTAAGACTTAGTAAAAGTAAATGAAAGAGAAACCACTGCATCTTAAAATTTGTTGTAGTTTAGCATAAACAGAATATCCAGATGATGATGATGCCCAGGACTGAAGTAAAGAGTGTCACTTGACAAAAGAAGAAACTTTAAGAATTCACACTGCATCCATGACACTGCTTAACTAATGTATAAATACATAACAGTAATATGAACTTTGCAAAAAATTAAAGACTACAATCTACATGTCTTAACGGACAATTGTAACCTTTAGATATTATTTACCCCCTTTTAAAACCTTTACACATTACAGAATGAACAGCAAAAATCAGCATGCCACACCTGCTGCAGTCATTTGTGAAATTAATTCATTGCAATGACCTGCAGACAGTTTACAACCTCATCCAGGCACCTTACACGGCTGTGTAAGGCACCTTACACGGCTTTCTTTTCTTTGTTTATCTTCCCTTTTCTTTGTTTATCTTCCCATCTGTGTCTCTCCCTTTTTCTTCCCTCTGTCACCATTATGTAGTTCCTCTCCCTCAACTCTGTATCCAATGCAGGTGCTAAAATGCAATGCTGTCAGCTGCTATAAGTAAAGCTCTGCCACTGTGGCTTGTAACAGCCATACGGTGGCTATTTCAGTGTGGAGTCTGACGGTTGTGGTTGTCACATTTGATGATGACGGCAGTGCTGATCCAGCGGATGGAGCGGTGAGGGAAGATTGCCTCTCTAGCCTCCTGTGTCACTGCACATTCACTATTACTTTATTGCTTCAAACACAAAACATATGCATATACTGTATAACATGCCTCTTTCTGCCTGACCTCCGTTTCATATGTCTTTGTGTATTTATGCTGTATTCACATGCATGCATACTCATACATTTAGTACACATATAACAGCAACCTCATCCACATACAGAAAAAAAGTGCACTGTGTGCACATAGTAAACATAATATAGGTACAAGCTTATTTACGCTAACAAGTACACAAATAGGCAGTCCCACAGACATATGTTCACAAATACACACACAAACACGCACGCGCACACACACACACACACACACACACACACACACACACGCATACACACACACACACACACACACACACACACAGAAATATACACACAGTCAGGAACACCTTCACAGTAAGGTCGTTGTGCTGCCAGTACTTACAACACTGAACACACTTCTCTGCTTCTCTCAGCTTCTCCCCTCTTTGGTTCTCTTCATTCTCCCTTTTAATGAAGTCTGTTAATTCTTTTATTCCTTTTTACCTAAATTATATTAATTTTTATATATTTATTTTCTCTTAACTTTTGAGTTTTCATTCATTTCTTTGTTGATTTACCTTAGTGATTATTCTCTTTGACTTCTACTTCTCTCCCTCTCTCTTCTTGTTCTAATTCTGGGCTCTCCTTCTGGGCTTCCTCTCCCTTTGCTCATGCTCACTGATACGCTTTTCTTTTCGTAGTCACTCACATTCACAACGGAGTTGTTTGTTTGTGGTGAGAGGATTGTATAACCCTTATACAAAGTAAGAAGTATTACAGTCCTTCCTGCTTGCACCCCTTGGGGCAAGTCTAGCTTTTTTGCCCACAGTGAGTGTCTGTGTCTTCAGGCTACAGAGGTGAGCCCTCTCCGCATGTCTCTTACCCTGAGGCTTCAGTGGATCAGGCCATATACTGTTGAGTTACTTTGCATATGAAGTTTCTCTTCACCCTTTGAGTAAACTCTGTCCACATTACTGCATCATGAGATCACTTTTTTTTAAAACAGAATAAAAGAAAGATAATCAAATCAATGAAACAAAAGGAGAAGGAGACCTCAGCTAAAAGTATCAGAAGAGGGGAAGAGTCTGGGCCAACCACTCAATGTACCGTCAAACACAGCTCCTTCCCCTAAACCTACATAACAATAAAGGAATCTAAAGCCTAACAAAGTAAAACACGGGGGAAAAACAGGAATATATAATGTAATAAAGAACCAGACATGGGTTAACTCAGTCAGGAAAAGATGGTGCTGCGGCTGTGGATGCTGAGATTGGCTGCTCTTGGCAGTCAATGTCCACCCAGTCTCTTATAGCCTCCTGATTGGATCAATTACCTGCAGACAGGAAAACCTGTGTGAAAGTAGGAAAAAGAGAGGAGAGACAACTAAGGAAAAAGAGGGTGACACACCCTCCACAAGGGGTGTGCACCAACAACTATGGCCACATGTCACAAATCACGTGTTGTCTCTTAATTTAGAAGAATGATTTACACATTCAGATTTTGTAATGCTTTCCCTCAAACCATGCCCTTCAACTCAAAAAGTTTCTGTATGCATGTAGATTTGCTCAACTTCTGCCCAAACCAAACAATATTTTGAATATGATTTTCATTTTGTCTTAATTTTTGGCAAGGGATCTGTGAATCAACCACTTTTGATCATGCTCATTAATAGCATTTCATTGATCAAAACTATACATGGCATTCCATTGGTTGGGGAATTTGGTGGGGTTGTTGCACAAATAATCCATGAGAAGGGAAAAATCCCAAGGGGGAAGCAAGTGAGTGAATTAAATAAATCATGATCTCAAATGTAAGAGGTCACACTCTAAATAAAAGATGGGAGAAAAAAATTGGGCTTAAATGTAACTCAACACCTTTACCAAAATGTGGATTGCCTGAGTACTGGATCTACTAAATATTCCTCCCCTGCTCACCTGTATCTTTGAATCTAATCATAAAAAACACTTACCTTAGCAGTAGCTACACTATCAGCAAAGCTTGAGAAGCGTTTGCTGTAACTTGACATTTGACATTGCCTTGAATCACTAGGAAAGTTGGAAGTCTAAAGCTGTCTAACAGTATTGTGCACACTGCGCACTAGTTGCAAACCTGTGGTTCTTTCCTCATTTGTGTAAGACACCAAAGGGCTAGATAAGGCGCCAGTATTTAACATGCTGAGAATGAGAAAAGGCTGGCCTGAAATGAATATGGTGATCAGAGGTTACTATATTTTTTTAGGTCTGTCTGTGTGTTTTTTCACTTGATCTTTTTTTTGACAACTAATGCAAATTATTTATTTTGACATGTGCACATGTGTGGACATGTGCACATGTGTGTACTTAGGAGCTGGTTGTAATCATTCTAAAAAACACAACATTCGACAGACATATTAATTTATTATACACATGCTCACACTCATGCATAAATACCACACACACATACACACATGCACATACGCATCCAACAACACACACTGCACACACACCAATAGTGCCACTCAGCCATCTGTGTTACACCCCTGCCCATGACCTGGTCCCTGCACATGATTAATTCTGCTTTATTCCACTTTATGCATTAAAGTCCATTTCAGAAAGGTCAGCAAAGGGGTGGTACAGGCAAGAACTGAGCATTCCCTGCCCCTCCTCTTCAGATCATTTTGTGGACTCAAGGCCAGTTTCCTCTTAGTAAGCTCGCATTAAATTCACACATCTTTCTCTTTACCTCCTTCCTTTCTTAGCACAAGAAAAATTATGCAGAGTAGAACTACCCATTCAATTACTGTTAAGCCCTACTTAGCCAGCAAAGAGAAAAAGGGATTCTATTTCATTAGATGGGATTAAATGATGGTTTAAAAGGCATTTTGGTGTCTGAGAGAGCAGTGACTGTGCTGAGGAGTGGTAGATAGTGAAGCAATGAGGGGTGTAATTTGAGTCCTCTGCATTTTCTGTCCTCGAATGTCTTCCTTTCACATTTCATGCCTGTTGGGCTGCCTCAGATAGACCTTTTATATGTCTGTTAAAAATGAAGGTGTCTACCTAAAAGGCATCGTCACAGCCCGACTCTTTAACAGCTCAATGCCATCTAAGGAACAAGACTAATTAGATATCACTGAATACTGACGAAACCCTGACAAAAAAAGTAATTTGAAAAGCCAGTGAGGCCATCTTAAATTCTCACTGACCACTCTTCTATATTTGGGCTCTTAATTTTGGAAACATTTATAGACACCTCTTCCCTATTTAAGCTTATGTAATCAATATTTTGATATCAACAAATGATAAAATTACTAAGAGTATTGTAAAATGAGTTGTAGTTGCTCAAGAATTGTTAGCTGACTCGACAGTTTCAGCTTTACAGATCATTTGACTGTCCTTCAGCTCACTGTTTTGGTTTTACAATCCTTAACTTTACTATTCTACTGTTATTGTGCTTTTAAAGATGACAACAACAAAAAGTAGAAATTCTGATGGTGCATTCACACAAACAAATGGCAATTTAAAATACAAAAACAAAAAGCAAAAACTGAACCAACTTGCAAAGCAGGTACAAGGGATCATTATTAAGTTCATGGCCTAACATAGACAGAATGAATTTAGGCAAACCTGGCACATTAATATTTCAGTGTAGCCCCCTCCTATGTTTACACACTTTGTCCAGAAGTCATGGTGCTGTCAGATCTATAATTTTCTTCACAGAAGTCGGCATTTTGGACCTCCAGAAAAGGATTCACAGCAGCACTGATGTAATCATCACTGTAAAACACTGAGCTCTGTCTTCATCATGAGAATGAGGCAGTAATCTAAGGATGCCAAATCAGGTAATTAGAGCGGTGGTTTGATGGGTTGAAACCTGCAGGCTTGGATGGAAGCCATTAGCAGTTAGGAGTAGAGCATCTTACCCAGGTGGAAGAGCATTCCTCTTGTCAGCTTCCCACCCTGAACTTTGTTGATATTTTTCCATCGCTGTCTCAAGAGATCAGCAAGAGATCTGACAGTGGGGCCCTGTAAAAATTTGACTAATTTCAAGGCAATTAGGTAGAAGAACTCCCTTTGCATTTGATAAGCTGAAAGCCCTAACCTAGAATGTGGACCTCACCAGTTTGGCTTTTTTCCAAACTAAAGACCCTGGGTGTGTCCCCTGTTTGACTGTTCTCGTGTCTGTTATAGAAAGCGGTAAACCCAAGTCATTCTCTATAGGTGCAGATTGCAGGAGACACTTCTGGGTCTACCTCAAAATATTCTTAGCAGGCATAAGGACATTTTGGACTAAGCTTACTTGACACATTGGTTATTTGGAGTGTGTTGTAGATAACTGCATGAATTTGTTGTGTGTTAAGATTTAAGAGCGAAGGAGAAGTGAAGGCCTAATGTGGGGCTGTTTGTCAAAAAGTCCATGATTTTGTGCAGGTGAAATTGGAAAATCTTAGTTTAGTAAAAGTGGTTGGAAAGCTGACTTTAATGTGTCCCAGAATGTCAAAGTGCTTCATGATCACTGATGTGAGTGCTGAAAGACTGAAAAAAACCTGTTAAGTCTGGCAAAATAGAAAAAAAAAATCTGGCTAAGCTCTTTGCACAAGCAATGTTCAGCAAATTCCTATAGTGGCCAATCAAACAGGTGTTAGAGCAGATTCCTTATTATTTATTTTCCAGTGTGAATGCTTGTTTTTTAAACTTGTTTTTACTGTGATTGTGACAAAAGGTAAGTCACCATGATTTTCCAGAGAAGCTTTCAAACAAATACATTTATTAATTAAACTGGACTTCCTGGATCATAATGTTTCTTCTCTCCTGTCACAAACCCAACAACACAGACCTTTGCATGTTCACACTGCTGCTTACCTTTAAAATATCAACTTCTTTAGGTGATAAAAAGTTAATCTCGGTTGGGTTGCAACTAAAAGAGTACATAATGCAGGTTTAAGTTTTAATGGGCCATGTAAATCTTTTAATCAAATCAAAACAACAACATTTGATTGATATAGTATGATGACAGAAGACCTTTAAGGATGTGATATCATCTGTGATTTATTTTGTCCTCAGATTCTATTCAGTCATGGCAAAGTGCATAAATCATCAATAAAGAATATGGTGCAGCACTCCAATTTAAGTTTTTATTGCTGTATAGATCATGCGGGCAAGATGCCATCTCTCAGCATGCATTTCAGGCAATAATAGTGTCAGCCCTCAATTAATATTCATAAATCGACAATATAACCATGCACACAGCTGTGTCACAAATTCCATCCCTCATGCACTAATTCATTCCCACTCCCTGAGACAGTGGCTTTAAGAAGAGTTGGAGGCACTGTACAAACTGCTCTCTGGGTAATAATTTCTTTTTAAGGCTAAGAAGAAAAAAAACAGACAGATTCATAATAATTTTATGATCCCTTTCAAAAAGGGAAAAAGTTGCTCCAGTAACAAAATATTTGAGAAACTTATTGGAAATTCTCTTAATTCTGTCTACAGCATATTGAAGCTGGAAAATGATAAGAGCAGAGAGAACTAAATGAATAATGTGATCATTTAGCATGATGTACGAATAGCATGCAACTGTCAAAAATTTTCTTTGTGTCATGTAAGGCATTTTAGGTTTTCAACTCTCATGTGAAGCCATCCATAAATCCAAAAAACTGTGGTTTGTCTTGATAGTCAGGTGACTTTTGTTATTTAGGTTACTTTTAGATAGTTAGGTTTTAGATAGTTGGGTTACTTTTTGTTATCAATAACAAACACGTTTAATGTGTTGAAACAGTTTCTGTTTAGTTAGGCTGAGGGAAATTAAACACTTTGTTAGGTTTAGGCAACAGAGGTACTTTGCTAGGTGTTACATGACATGATTATTTCCTCCTGTGTATCACGTACGGTATATACTCAATTATTTTGTCTCTGTTTCTCTCTCAGGTGGATATGATCTGAGGCCATGTTTCCACCTAGTTTTAACATCCATCCTGAGTGGACCAGTCAAAACCACAAATGTCAGCCCCGTGGCGGCATTTGAGAAAAAGTCAGGTATTAATCAAAATAATTTGGATTAAATCTTTCGGAAACCATAAATATCTGAAAACAAATTTGGGCAAATGTCTGATATTTGTTTGCTCACCAAGGCAGTGGACCTAGAGACAGGCAGGCAGGCAAACAAATAAACTTTGTAATTTCTAGAACCAGTGGTATGTATGTATGGTAAGCATGAACTGGGACCACAGATAGACAAACTGACAAAGACTGGTGATAGAAGTGCAGGTATTAATGCAGGGGGAGGTGATGAAAAAATAAAATAAGGCAAAGGCAGACAAGGCATTAAAAAAGTGGAAACAGTAAACAGGTATGAAGGTGATTGTACAAAGTCAGCTGACAGTAAGGAGGAAAAGAATGGGGACATCTGGTGGCCACATTGACAAATGATTAGAAAGATAGATTGAAGAAGATTATTTACACACACACACACACACACACACACACATATATACATACATGTATATATGTATGTATGTATGTATGTATGTATGTATGTATGTATGTGTTTGCGTGTGTGTATATATACATATGTATGTGTATATATATATATATATATACACACACACACACACACACACACACACACACACACACACATTTCTTCACTAAAATTTGTTATAACTGCACTTTACTATTTATTAAGATTGCACTATATGGTCTTGCAAAAGTCTAAGAGATGTTCTAACATTATCTTGTTATAATTCTATAAAAATGACAATAAACCTTGAATTGAACTGAATTGAATTGAATATATATCCTTCATAATTTGTGCATTTCTTCTGTTTATTTCTTTGAAAATACTTTTGATCAGCTGACCTTCCCTTGATTGTTGTTAAACATGAGACACCAGATCACAATATAACTGGATGAATGAAAATGACAACGTGATAAAAAGACCTTAGACATTCTCTAAAACTGTAACTTTACTACGTCCCATTTGAGACAATCTGAGACATTTTTTCACTTAGTGGTTCACAATTACAGCAGCAAGAACATTTTTTACAACTCTATGAGTTTATGGATGTAAGCCTGCAGTATTAAGGGTTCGATGTAATGAGGAGAGGACTTCAGCAAAGGTCCACTGTGTATATTGTGAATCCTTCCATCCTACTATTCCTCTTATGCTACACTGCTCTCAGACATTTAAAAGCAGTTTGTCAGCTTAAATCACAGAGCTTTTCAGAAACCCAGCTGTCTCTTCTAAATGGTGAAGCAAAAAATGTGTTTGGGAGAGTGTATATTGGTGTTTATGTTGGAATGTAAGTTGTCAGTGAGTCAGTGGTTTGGAAACCGTGTGCTGCAGCACAGCGGTATGCCCTGAGGCATGTCCATGTTTGCCCCAAGATTTTTTAAATAATCACCCTAAAAATGCTTTTGCATACATTCTGTAAAAGCACACACCAATTTTTGTTGTTATTGTTGCTGTTTGTGTAAGACTCATTTTTGCATTTGCTTTTCAAAATTAATAGTATATAATTATGCCTGTTTCACATGAAGGCCCTGATTGACAGCCACTGTGAAGGATGAGGACATTACAAATAACCACAACAATGAGGGGGAAAATGGATTGTTTTCTTGTTTGATACTAGTTTGATACAACTGATGGCCAGTGCAGAAAATCCAAACTTACCACTGGAAGATGACTTTATAGAATAGATGGTCGCATCAAAGCTACCTGTCTGATGACTTCAGCTCCAGTGACAATGTCAACAGCCCTCATCTGTTAATGCTGGGGCTGGTAATTTTATCCAGTATAAACTAGTTGTTATATTGGCTGAAATGGTCTTCACTTCCCAACAGCAAGCAATAACTTATAAGCTTTGAAAAGGGACTAAAAAAGAGCTTTCCTCTGTAATCCTGTAAAAAGCCGACCAATCACTGTCTTGCGGTCCTCTTGGAAATATCCAATCAAATGCCCCCCTGTCTCCCTGCTCATGCTCTACTCTATGGTGTACCAGCCTGCACTCAAAATGCATTGCCACTGCTCACCGCTGCAGTGGATCTGTTACTGCAAGTTTACTGGAGAATGGAAGAGAAAAAAACTAAAATTATCATTGCCACCGTTACTTGTAATGGCCTGTAACTGTATTATGAAGCAGTTGCGATCCTGCAGAGCTTGTGCATGTGGGGGGTCTATTGTAGGATCTCTAGGGGTAGGGAGAGGGTTTGGTGTCTAGAGGTGATAAATTCAAATTTTGATAGTTTTTCCTGAACTACCAACCCCAGCATTATGAGCAGTTTACTAATGCTAACTTGGTGCCAAGCAAAATTAACAAGCATTTGAAAAAACAAACACCCTTTTCATGCTGAGAGAAATTTGGACATTTCAAAGGGCGCAGGCTCTGAAACAAAGGAAGCAGGCCCAAAAGTGCATGACAAGATGGTGGAGGCAAATTTTATGCTGGTGGAGATAACTGCATAGCAGAAGAAAACTCAAACATTTGCACAGACAGTGAATTTCCATACTTGCAGGAAATTTGCATGTGACAGGCTACAGCAAGATGCTGCACCTTGGTGAACCAAAGCACTGTCATCTGACAACACACTAGGTTTAAAAAAACACACTAATATAGTATTTGTCGTAAATTAACTGAAATTATTAAATAAAACTTAAGTAACACTACTGAAGAGTTTTACATTGAATGCATTGATTTAATATCATTAATTAATCTTGAAAAGAGTAAGGCTGAGTCAAAAATCCTAAAATAACATTGTCAAAAACACACAAAGATACAAACAGTATTACTTTGTTAAATAGTCATTAAGAAACCTCTGTGACTACCTCCATCCACTTCTTTCTCAGCAACAAATTCTTGCTGTCTATTAACCTTTAGGTTCTCTGTCCCTTCACAGACACATTCATAGATAATTGAAAAAAAGGTGTGTAAAACCAAAGAAGTGTGGAGAAGCATTCTTCATTTCCTGAATTAATCAATAATCTTTGAACATTCTGATCAGAGCTCTTAGACCTAAGAAAATGTCAGAATTTAGTCTACAAGAGCAACTACCTGAAAAGACAGAAGAAAAGGAAAAACATGGAGGAGAAGAGATGAAAATGCAAATCCATAAAAGGAGAAAAAAAGGCAGTCATTGTTCAAAAATCACTTTATGCAATAGAGCTCCCCAGGGTTAGTGTTACCTTTTAAAATTGACTGGATATGAGTGATTCCAAGAGTTTTAGCCTTTATAGACATCATGACAGAGGCAAAGGGACAGGAAAAGACTTTTATTGAGAGAACTTAGAAAAGAAAAAAACAAAAGAATAAGAAAAAAGCGTAAGAATAAGTTCTACTTTTCTTTTAGTTGTTAGCAAGAGCTTTAAGGCTGCATATGTATATGTAAGGTTTAATGTTATAGTATCTGGAATTAAAGTGAAAATACATTTAAGGCAATGGTAGAGAGTTACCCAAAATTAATGTAAAAGTAGCTGAATTAATAACTTTTTTCAATTAATAAGAATAAAAAGTAAAAATGAGTACCACAATAATTTTTTTAAAGTAACAAATAATTTATAAATTGTTGCTTTTGTTGTGTGATGACCCCAATACTTCTGCCTCAAGAGGAGAACCATCTTTAGAAATTAATCGTCTGCTGTTGAATGAGAGATACATCCTAGGATGCTTTGGGACACATCATCAGTGATGTGCCTGAGATAATGTGCCTGACGTTTCGGGTCTTTCAACATCATACGCCCTCCCTCAGGCTACCTAGCCAGGGTTGATCAGACCCTAGCTTGTGTCCCAGCAGCATTAACCCACTGGTCATTCCTCCTGATCCAAAGCCATCTGGAAGCTCTCTCTGCTGCCTCCATGGTGTTCTTGATGGCTTTCCTTTTTTCAGCCCCGTGATGCCTAGCAGCATTTAAAGTTTGCACAGTGAGCGGCCAGCAAAGCCTCTGCATCCCACCTCAATGGGCTCGCAGCGAGCCCTCCAGCCTCTTCCTTGGAAAATCTCTACTAGCTCCTGGTACTTGGACCACTTCCGCTCATTTGCCTCCTCGATGCAGCCCTCCCATGGAACTGTCAGTTCTATCAGCAGAACTTGCCTTGGAGAGACAGAGGAAAGCACAACATCTGGCCTCAAGGATGTTGTAGTGACGTGGTCCGGGAACTTAAGTTGCTTGCCCGAGTCTACTCTCAGCTCCCAGTCGGACGCTGAGGTGAGAAGGCCATCTGCTGGTTTGGGCTGTGTCTCAGTCTGCTCTCCAGCCCTGATGAAGGTGATGTTCCTTTTGCCCTGGTGTTGCTTGCTGTTGTTGTGGTGGGCAATGGCTCTGGAGATGGCTTCAGCAGCTGCCTTCAGCACCTGGTCATGTGCCAGTGCTTTCTAGCAGCTGCTGAGGATGTGTTCAAGTGAACCTCTCCTGAGGCACAGAGAACAAGCAAGAGAATCGCCCAAGCCCCAGAGATGGAGATTTGCTGTGCTAGGCACGACATTGTATACAGCTTGAACCATGAACTGGATGTGCTGGGGTTCTGCCTGCCAGATCTCAGTCCAGGACACCTTTCTGTCCAGCGCCCCCTCCCACCTTGTCCGTGCTCCCTGCTGCTGCATGCCCACCATCTTGCTGATCTGCTCCTCCTCCACTCCTGCAAAAAACTTCCTTTAGGACTAGCTGGCGTTTGGCCTTGCCATGTGCCTTCTCATAGTGAGGCTGAGGAAAAAACACCCAGCCCTGCATGCCCTGTTGCCACTGTGCCCACCAAAGCCCTGTGTCTCAGCTGGGACTTGGCTACTTCCAGACCTTTGTGGCCTCTCCACTCTCTGCTTGTTTGCACCACAATGCCTGCTGATGCCACTTTCGAGTCTTTTTTTTTTTGACAATATATTTATTGGGTATTGTTGTTTTTTATCCATCAAGAAAGATA
>JAPZDV010000002.1:751682-786650 GCA_029814665.1 Acanthurus lineatus
GTTAAAATGGCCAAGGGACATGTAACCAAATATTAGCATTGCTGTATGTATATTTTTGACCCAGCAGATTTGGTCACGTTTTCTGTTAACTCCTAATAAAGTCATAAAAGAACCAAACTTCATGAATTTTTTTTGTGACAAAGAAGTATCTGTTCCAATCACTCTATCAGAGAAAAATCAGAGTTGTAGAACCAACTGGAAACTCAAGAGAGCCATGACACTATGTTCTTTACAAGTGTATGTAAACTTTTGACCACAACTGTAGCTTCTGATTTTCCTCTCCGGGGTTTCTACTGTCGACAGGGCCACCTCGTACACCAACAGAGACCAGAGATCCCGGGGTAAGACGCCATGCTGGTATATCCATGCCTTAAATCTCCCAGGTAATCGAGATTTGTCTACAGCCGAAAGCTTTGACTCCAGCTCCATGGTTGTTGTTTGGATTGCTGCAGTATCCCTGAGACTACAGTCGAAGACCTTGCCCAGGCTCTTGACCGGTTTCTCGGTGATCAATGGGATTGCTTTGCCATCCAAAAAAAATTTTCTTACCAGCTAAGTTTTGTTTATATTTAGGATATACATTAAATCTGACAGCTGGCTTTAGGGATTACAGTTTCCCAGTGTTCATAAGTGTTTCAATTAGTGCACTCTGCTTCTACCTGTCATCAAACTCTTTAGTTTTTCAGAGAAATGTAACAGTGCATGAGCATAGACAGCTTCAATAATGAGATACTTCTCACAACTGCATTCCTTTCTTTTAGAATTAAAGCACATCAATCAAAGCATAAATTATACCCTGTATGACTGCACAGCTCGTTTTGCGCTGCAGATCATTACACTTATGCATCAAATCCACCTTCTACAGATTTGTAATTGAGAATTTGCTGCCATTCCATATTTGTCAATCTTTCACCTTCTTTTTTGTGGTTAAATTATTTACTTAATATTGTCAAGGATTGAGTTGTCATGTTGTTGTTTGTCTCGTTCACTTCTTGTTTTATTTTGATAGTCTCGTCTCCCCTTGTATTGTCTCTATGTTTACTTCCTCCCTTTGTTCTTTTCCCGCCTTTAGTGATTACCCTAATGTGTTTCACCTGTGTCTTGTTGTCTCTCTGCTCTCATGTGTATTTAAGTCGTGCTTCTCTTTCCTCTGTTGCTAGTTCATCTTATCTTTCTAGTGAGCAGTGTTCCAGCAATTATTGTGTGAGTTTACTTGTGTATGACCATTGCTCCTAGTTTCTGGGTTTCTGAGTTTATCTGAAGATTCTCTACTTTTGCCTTGAGCTGTTGTTTATCTTGTATTGAAGTTGGATTGCATTATAGACCCTGAAACTGCCGATTCCTGTGTGCAGCTGCTGCATTATTGTGTCCACCTGCCTGAGTGTTCTTGACAAATATTTTATGAATAAAACAAATAATAAAATTAATTTATCAGTTTATTATCTTACACATAAATTTCCACCACTCATCAGAGGTGGGACAAATTCATCATTTAGTAAGTCACAAGCAAGTTTTCCCCTCACAAGTTAAGATTCAGACATTAAGAGAAAATACTCAAGAATCCATCTTTTCAGGCTTCAAGTTTGGGCTTGTGGTCCAGCCTCGGTGATTTGGACCAAATGTGCATGTGCCAGTGATCAATATGCATAACTGAGCTAATAATGATCATGAGATGGACTCTGAAACTGAAATATTTACTTGCCAAAGTTATTGCTACAACTGCATTCTACATTACTGCTACATTGGCATTAAATTGTTCAGCACTCCATTTGTGTGCATCAGGTTATAGAAATTTTTCTTTGAGAAAGAATATTAGAGTATTTTGAAATGACGTATGAAGTTCTGCTTGACTTTATAGCTTAGCTGTAGACTTGGTGATCATAATAAAACTCTATAAAAGTGATAATATGGCAGCGTTACATTTTAAACGTTTTGATGTAAGTGTTAAAGAGATAGTGTCTGAGTGTGAATAAAAGCCTTGAGAAATGAAAGGTTTCAGTCTACTGACACACTACAGGGTTTTAAACTTTAAAATATAAACAAGAAATGTGTGTAAATAGAGGTCCTGGTCACTACTTGACGGAAAACAAAAACCCCAAGTTGCAGAAAAAAGGTTAAGACTTTACTTTTCTTACCTTTTTAGTTTTTCAAAGTTATGTTGTGGCAATATCGTGGTTAAGATATTTAAAAACCACTTGGTTAAGGTTGCCTTAAAATATTAATACATGATCACAAAGAAAAAACAATTCATATTTTAGCACTGACACCAATCAGAGACAGATTAAATATGATTCATCAAGAATAATTGGCAGCCTATACAGATAGCTTTTCCTTTACTCTGTTGACTCGCCACATAATAGTTTGCAGTTTTATTATGCACAGCAGATCTACTGATTAAATTTTCTTCAACAAACAGCGGGTTTATATTAATGCAAGTGAATTATGTTCCAACCTCCAGGACATGTTATGATGTTTACAGTGGCTGTTGTCCAAAAATGATAAACTATTAGAAGCCAAAGGTGTTGGGTTGCATGATAAAGTTGTTACATTAACAACGGGAGCTCACCTCTCAGATTCTGTGGTGACCAAGTTTTGTATTTTATCTGATTCACATAATTTTAAAAATGTTATTTTTTTATCTGTAAATGATTTAATTTTTTGTGATTTTATCTGTGTGTGTGTGTGTGTGTGTGTTTGGTGTTTGACAGTATGTTTGCTAGTCTGAAGGGTATTTTATTCTTTGGCTGCTTTCATCTCCTAAGTGATGTCACCATCCTTTTTCCATTTAATCTCTCCCTCTCTACATCTATATCACTTCTTCCCTCTCTTCCTCTCTCTTTCAAGCCAACACCTTTTACATTCCAGCTTTCACCTCTTATCACTGAAAAACTGTCATAGAAAGAGTGTGGGATAATATCAGTGCATTTTTTGCCTGTACCTATCATTGTGTATATCCTCTGTTTTATCTTGTTCACATACCTATCTATTTTCTGTCTATTTGGTAATCCGAATCAATTTTTTATTCTTTACATTGCTTTAAGTCACTTATTCCTTGGGCCTCTCTGCCTCTTGTAAAAAGTGCTATAGCTGACTTAAAACCTTTTACCTCTCTCTTTGTTTTTCTCAACTTGATCCTCATGGTTTCTTCCTTTCTTTCTTAGATCAGCATTAAAATCATTTATGTTGTTTGGCTCTTCTTTGGAAGGGGAAAGGGTGTGGTTAAAGTGCCAATCCTATAGTTCCTCAATCAAGGGGAACCTCATCATCTGTAAACTGTCATACAGAGTGACTACCAGTTCACTAAGCACCAAGTACAGTGGATGGACTGATCAGTCACAGCCCTTCATAATAACCTCACTTATACTAACACTCCATAGTACAACAAGGACCTAGAGCAGATAAATCAAATGCCAACACTAAAAATGGACACAACACCAACACAAGCCTAACCATTCACACAAAATCAATTATTAAGTGGCTAATTCCTGATCTGGTATCTCCAAGGACACTGACCTAACTTTTAAGGAGATGATTCTAAAGCAACCACCTCTTGCATGCAACCAGACACACTACAAGAATCATACACAAAATGGTCTTGGTTTTTCTTTTGAGAAAAAACAAGGTGAGGTGGAATGGTTCCCTTGGGCATTAGCTGCCAGTGCTAATGTGACTAATGTCCCTCTCTCTGCAGATGTCTTTGCTCCCACCTGATTTCTCCCACGGCTTGCTACAACTTTATCAGGGACTTGTTCTGACAGCGCTGGTCTCATCCACATTCCAAATGTCTTTGGCCTGGCAGTAGCATCGCTCCATAGCAGTGGAAAGGTTCTTCCGACATTAGAGGGATTGAGGCTGGTTGCCTGTTAGAGGCTTGTGGCCTCTAGTTAGCAAATGGAAAGACTTTTGCTGCAGTCCATAAAATTGGCAAACCAGTCCTCCCAAGCCATCTGATGGTCATTCCAGCTTTTGAAATATGCACAGTTGTGCTGTTTGGCCAGCTGATAGACAAACCTTTAGACAAAAAGATAAGATGATAGAGAGCACAATGTCTTACTGTATAAAATTTAACCATTTATAGAGGCTTATTTATGAACTTAAACATTTGTATTTTATTTATTAAATTTAATTTTATTAAATTTTGTAATATTGTATTTATGCAAACCATGAACTACAGCATTGTAGGGTAATGCACCACTTTTTAAAACTATTTATTTTAAAACCATGAACTTTTTCTTTTCTGTTATTTCATGTCCTTTGTCTGTAGCCTTTATCATGTAGGATAATCTAAATAAGTAGACTGTATCTGGCCTCACCTCTGATAGGACTTACTCTAAAGACAATATCTGCAGCTTGTGCCAGATATTTTGTCAGTCTAGAGTTCTGCTCTGCATTAAAGACCTCATTTAGTTTCTTCCTATTAATGTAGCAAAGGAAGGATACATTGCAGAGACCACAATATTAGGCTGGTCCTGCAACACAGCCTGCCAGGCCCTATCATGGAGGTCTGGGTTGATGTGAGCACTGCCTGTCTTCCTCACTCTAATCTTGCACATATCCTGCAAGAATAATGCCAAAGAAATGCATCATTAACAGGGTAAGGCTCTGTGCAACAACCCTCTCTCCTGAGTCTCCCTGCATAAGACCGGACAGAAGAAAAGCTGAGCTAGCATGCTACATGAAATTATTGCCAATGTTTAGTCTACCAGTGGGGTCTAACTGATGCCATATGTTTGCAGTGTTATATAAATAAACTCTATGACAAAATAGAAAACACCTGTGGTGTCATTATTTTGATAACCAATATAAAAATAAATATTTTGCTGTTGACAAATTGAAAATTCAGTATCATGGACTGATTTTTTTTTTGTATCCAAAGTTGTTACTTGAAGTTTGTTCATGCTCCCAATTTTCACATTCCAGAGTAACATGTAACACGAATGAGGATCTGTGTTACAACTGTCTCCTGCTACAATTGATGCGGACCTCCCCTACCATCCCACCGACCAAAAGGACAACAAACATCTGACAAATGAAATTCTGGACTTTCTCAAGAATGAAAATTGAGTACCCTGTCATTTAATAACATTATCTTATTTGTATCCATACATACTTTTGAGTGATTCTTAAATCCATTCCTCAAGACCCACCTAACAGGTTAA
This sequence comes from Acanthurus lineatus, assembly GCA_029814665.1. Classification (NCBI taxonomy): domain Eukaryota; kingdom Metazoa; phylum Chordata; class Actinopteri; order Acanthuriformes; family Acanthuridae; genus Acanthurus; species Acanthurus lineatus. The sequence goes on from JAPZDV010000002.1 coordinate 756,842, forward strand.
TTATAGCCAGAAACTCAGACTTAACAAGTACCAAGGGCTTAGTTCATGTATACTAGTATGAGCAGTATGGAAACATGTTATGTTTTTCTTCTGTTGTTTTTTTTCCCTTTTGAGTCTGTGGCCATTGTAGACTTCCATGGCATGGAATTCTTTCCCTTGGTGAAACTCTAGAAGGGCTATGTGAATTAGAAAATCCATGGATCTCCAAGAACCTTACGTGTAAGTTAAGTTTGAAGCCAATTAAAAATTTTTTACTAGGTTTGATTACTGATCAGACCAAGTAGACCGGGGTCAGTTCTTGTGTGGGAAAGATGGTGTGTAAAAGAATATAGCATACAATATGTTAGGATTTCAGTTGGTTTTTTGCATGTGGTCAGCAAGGAATGTGTATTGTCTTGACTTACAAGAGCACAAAGCTCATTTACGATTGAGAACAAAGAGACAAGAACACTGAGTCTACAGCTTTACATCAAGGCACAGTTGTGATTTGATGTATATTTTGATATCAGCATGCTGTTACAGCCCAGGTCTCAGACTGCAACAATAACCGGGAGAACAGACAGGGTCAAGTGCCAAAAAACATAATTTTATTTTAGAAATACAGATAAATGTAAGTCAGGGTCAGTAATCAGACATGTAAGTCTGTGTGGATGTGTGAGTGTATGGGTGTGAAAGCAAAACAAAATAGCTGCGCTGCAAGGCCTGCACGTACAGCATGGGCGAGCAGATGGAGTGAGAGCTAATCGAGAGGAAAGAGGGTATTTAACCACACGGGCCCAGGTGTAGCCAATCACCTCAATGACAACCTTGCCTTGATTGGAGCCTGAAAAAAGAGAACAGGAAAGCAAGTGAGCACACCCCTAGTGGCATGGAGGGGTTGTTACAATGCAGACATACCCTCATCAACAACCTTATATACTGATGCTAAGCTAATATGTTTACCAAGTTCACCATCTCAGTTCAGGGTGTTCTGTAAATATTACAACTAAAACCGCTAGGGTTGTCAGTTGTTTGGTAATAATTTAATTACAGTTGATTACTTAGAAACAGATAACACAAACAGTGATAATAAATGGCAATAACTTTAAACAATGTGAAGTCAGGATTCTAAAAAGGTTTCTGTGGCACACTTAAGTAAAATTTTTGCCCATGGCAAGGAAGTGTATGCATTATCCTTACTAATGTGACATTACTTTTGTTAAAAAATAATTTTTTCAGTAGTTTGACCATTTTTGTTTGTTTATTTCTTGCCCCATGTCTAAAGTCCATTGCGTGTTGGCACTCTGTAACTAAAGACAGCATCCAAACAAGTTGTTGGCTCTGTTGATTTCTAATCTACTAAAGCACTCTCTTTTCTGCAACGAAAATATAAAAAATATAAAAATAAAACAACAACAATCAACAACCACCCCATGCTCTTCCTTGATGGTCTCTTCAATGTTTATTGACAATAAAGCAAATTGAGTTGGTGTAGATTTCAGGGTCCCCTCAGTTCATCCCCTGTTAGTGTTACTCTATTGGATGGATGGATGGATGGATGGATGGATGGATGGATGGATGGATGGATGGATGGATACAGTATTACTTACATGTGCACATGCCTACATACACATAAAAACACATTCACACAGACAGGTATGCACCAGCACACTGCACTCTCTCCTTGTGGCTGACCTCTGCTTTTGCTCTCCAGCCCGTGAGTGCTGAGAGCTCAGCTCCTGCCAGCAGCAGCACTTTAGGGTTAATAAATGAAACCCAAATGGGTTTGACCTCCAGAAGAGAGACAAAGCGATGAAAAATGGCATTTTGACACAGCACGGATACAGGGCCTATCACTGTATGCCGACCTTCATATTTTAACCAAGTACTTTACAAACCGTAATTGACTTTCCTCTCTTAAATCCATCTAATCCTAACAATCATCCTTCACACACTTCCTCTCTATCTACCTCTCCCTCTGTGTTTCAAATGTTGGACAAGCTAGATAGATGTTACTGTTCATACTAATGTTGTTATGCACTATACAGACCACTACATACATCAAACTCTGAATGGAGGCACACAGGAATCTCATGTGTCAAAACCATGTGAGGTTGTTCAATTTGCGCCTTATTCTTTTTATATTGTGGAGATTGTGATGAAGAGGGAATCCAGTAATTTAGGTTAATAGAACAGAATAATGTGGATATATTTGGTAAAGGTTTCTGATTCATGTTGTCTCATGGAGTTCAGCTTTATTATCAGTGAATTTTTGCAGTAGTTTGGTTGTTTGTGTACATTGCCATTGAAACACACATATTGCAAAGTTGCTGTTTTCTCTCTCTGAATTCTCATTTACTGTAGTACGTAGCTAATCCAATAAAGCCACCGTTTCTGAAGGAGTAATTTAGTGTTGCACCTTCATTAGGTCAGGTGACTAGAGTCTAAAGGCAGGTTAGCATCGGATGGGCTGTACTTAAACACAAAAGTACTTTAAAAAAAAACGCTAACTTAACATGTTAACACTCTAAATGACAATGTTAGCACTCACTAATAAGAATTTAAGTAAGGAACAGTTGAATGTGAATGTGATGAGTTTTGTAAGTTGGTCAAAAACCAAAGACTGAAATGTTGACCTCTTGCTGACACCACAATATATATGAGTTTTACTGACTTAAAGCCACCGAGATTTTAAGATGAACCAGTTTACAATGTTTAACTCTGTCAAACTTCACAAAGATTCCACAAGAACAGAAACAGAAAAAAATATTTAACTATCTTCATATACAAATAAGTGGTACTCCCCATTAACTAAACTTCATGTATAACTACAATTGAGTGACCCTTTAAGGTAAAACTTCCAGAAACCATCTTCCTTCAACATAGGTGTCAGAATATGATGTTTCTGTGACTTTTCAGATTAATGTAACATCCTGCATATAATGGTCGAGCTGGCAATTTCACTTATACCATAAGGAGAAAAGGCAATGATTGGTTAGTTGCACGCTGCAGTATATTCAGGATTAGGTGCTGAATTTCATTTCTTACCAAACAACTATGTCCATGGGAACTAGCACTGTGAAGTCATTGTGATTGATTGTATATTTAAGACAGTTGACTGACCAAATGTCATATGCAGGAGAGCAGTTTAACACAGCAAGCAGAACCACCTTACATAATTGTGATACCTCTAAACTCCACACGAGCTATTTAGATAAAACCTAGTTTCTGTCATGCAAACATCCACTGAGCCATAACGATGGCTGTGAGGCTCCTAATGGGCTTTGTTATAGAGGCAGGATGGATGGTGATGGTTACTGTTTCACACTGGAACACAGCTAGGGCATGGAGGGGGCTATAATTCTCATGATAATTGGGTTAATACCTGTCATGATATCCCCTATTACCACAGCAGTAAATAGAGGAGAGGTAGGAATTATCATTAATTACAAAACATGAAGATCAGCAGCATGAAGAGGAACTGTATATCTCAGCTTAATGTTGAGCAGATATCACCTTTATTGTTATGGGTACAGGAATGTGTCTCACCTTTATCTGTGTGTGAGTGCATGTCATACCTGGAAGATGCGTTATGTTTATATTTGTGATCATTTGTGTGTAAATCTGTGTTGACATTTATTAAAACATTCCAACACATGTACCCTGTGCACATATCCACTGTGGTTCAATGTTTGTGTGTACCAGAACTGCAGATTGTGCCTAAAATGTGCACAACCATGTAAGTGTATGTTAGATTGTGTACACGTATATGTGTGTCTTACCAAGCAGGTGTGTGTAAGAATGTGACACGATGTCTGTCCCTTGTCCTCTTCCCTTTTCTGGGCTTGTTACTCAGGGGGCAGCTATAAAAGGAAAGGGTTCTGTCAGCCTGTGATGTAGCTGGCCCTATGCTACACACACACACAAACACACACACACACACACACACACACACACACATTCACACAAAAGCTAAGGATAAGGCAAGCAAGAAGATATGGGCCAAAGGGCCATCTGAGTTTACTAAACTTTAACAGGAGACTAAAACTGGTCTTGTCAATTTCTAGAGTTTTGGCATCTCAGTAAATTGAATGTGTGAAAGAGAAGGAGACCGTGTGATTTTTCTCATTTTACTCATTTAAGAATATCAACATGTTTGCTCGAATTGCTATAATTCTGGGACTTTAAGGGTAAAGAATAACGACAAGAGTGGGTAGAGGGACCAGAGAGTGTAGAGAAAATAAAAACATTTGAAGAAGACAGACTATACAGGAAACAAAGAGGTGAATGAATGGACACATTTAAGTCAGGAAACAACAAAGACACATGATAGCACTCCTTGGAGGTGGGTAGCAGAGGGGGGCATGGGAAAGATGGAGTCATTGAAGGAGTAACAAGTTACAGGGTGGCTGTTATCAGCCAAGTGAATGCTATTAAATTAACTTTTGTTCCCCTGGCTGTGACGAGACAGAGTGGAAGTACCCTCTTTCTAATTTTTCTTCTCTACTTCTCTCTTGCTCTTTTTTCTTCCCTCCTTCCCCTAACATCCTCATCCTCCTCCCCTTCCTCTCTACCTGTCGGTATTCTGCATTAGGCCTTAGGGGAGGCCAATCACTCATGCATGAAGAAGACAGTGTGACTGATACCAGACCTTCAGCAGCCCTCGCCCCACCTCCAATGCACACACACAGCACATTCTCCTCAGAATGTTAATGCGTCATTCTTGCTGCTAACATTCGTATGTGTCAAGGAGGAAGAGTGTTGAGATGGCCAAGCACGAGTCAAACTGCCTCCTAGTATGCACATAACCTTGGCCCTAGCTGATATTGTGCCACACAAACTACAATTAAACACAATGAAGGGGAAAAAAAAGAAAAATCAGCTGGGGTGAAATGTGTGTGTTGCTATCTTAGTCAACAAACACAAAAATTTGTTTCACATGGTTCAGTTTCCAGCTACACAACATTCACTAGTCTGTTACTGTAGTGAAAAATACACAATTGTCGGTTCATGTAGGGAAGGCTACTGCTTAGCAAGATCACAGCTACATCCTCTAATTTTTTTGAGGGTCTGGCAGAAACAGTTCTAAAGCAGCCTGAGGCCATTCATAAAGACTTTTGATGTTGACCATGTATTTATCCCATAAATGTGTCCTGTATATATTACTGAAATATATTTTTTCTGAAAGGTGGAATAGACATAAGGGGCCCTATCTTACACTATGCCACAAGTCAAAATCCACTTGTGCCAAGTCTGTGTGCCGAGGGGCGGGAGGTCTGAGAGTGAAGACATAATGGAGACATGGCTCGGCGCATTTGCTTTCTTGTACCCGGCGCACAGGAGTTAACTGCGCCTTGCGCTTAAACAAGCCAAATCCTGGTCTTAAAACAAGGCGCAAACATATAACAGCCTGTACTGCAAGATTCGGCACAGCTGGTCGACATGCTAACACACATCTCCGACATCACACACCGTTCTTTTCTGTTTTTGCAATTCAGCAGTGTAAAATATTAAAGTGTCCTATAGACATATTTAGTAAAGTTAGAAGAGTGTTCTTTGAGAGTATTTTCAATCACAAATGATAAATTTTGAAGTAAACAGCGTACAGTGTGTGTATCTCACGTTTGGCCAGGATGCACATACACCTTTCATTTATGTGAGGGTTTTCCCCCCAACATCAAAAACAAATTAGGAGTTATTATAATCATATTGCCAAATTAATCTCAATGGACAGGACTGGATCACAGCTGTTAGTTCCTATTTAACAGATCGGTTGCTGACAGCTTAAGTGACTAAACTGTTTGTCATGTACTGGATCCAGAAAAACAAAGATTGAACAATTATAATCTATAACATGCACTCCAAGCTAAGAGGTCTGTATCCTCACTGGTGAATCACCTTTCTTTGTTTGAATTCAGTATCAAAAAGTGGCTGAAAAAAAACAGTACTTCAACTATTAATTACCATTTGTATTCCACCACAAAATGAATTGAATTTTTAGACGTGTGTGTGTGTGTGTGTGTATGTGCACGTGTTTGCCTGTGCAGGCAAAAATGTACGGTAGAAAAGGATATGAAAAAATATGGAAATCTTTGTTTTCCAAACCACTTGACTGGAGGTGATAGTTTGTTAAGGAGCTGTCTGACACAAAACGTTTATTGCAATCTGTCCCTGTCCGGTCGGATTACTAGATAAATAAATAAATCATTGTAGTTTAGCTTCTGTTCACATTTTTGCCAGGTATAAGATAGCAATGCCAACTGTGCTACTGGCGCAACCAGTCCTTAAAGGTAATGGGAACAGACCTTCTGATTGGTTATTGCATTTTTGGTGAAAGAAACAGCCATGAAACAGCCATGAATTGATGAGGTGATTGTACACAGCTGATAGGACTACTCGGCAGGGAAGAGCAGGATACCTCTGCTTCTCCCGGAACAAAACATCAAGGGCTCTATTTTCGTAGACCAGGCACAGGCGCGGTGCACCTGTGCTGTGCCAACGGGGTGTGTCTGGGGCATTTTGCAATTTTTGTGCACGGCGCAGTCCAGCGCGGCGCGTCCACGCCTCTGTCCCTCCCACCGGCGCAAGTGGCAAAGAGGGAGGAGAGAAGGCTTGAGTGGGTTTAACACAATCGAGTGTAATCTTCACCAATCAAATGAACGCCTCTCCTTGCCTTTAAATGCGCTGCAGGCGAAACACAGTGCCAATTTCACCACCATGGACGAAGACAGCAGCAGCAGCACCAGGCGGCCAAACTTCTCCCAGGAGGAAACTGATTTGCTGGTCCGGGAGGTCCAAGCTCGCAGTACCAGAATATATGGTAATGCAAACAGACCTCCACAGGCTGATGATGCAAAAACAGCCTGGGACGAAGTTACTAATATTGTCAATCAAGTTTGCCCAGATATTCTGAGAACTGCTGCCCAATGTAAAAAACAGTTCAATGATGTAAGGAGAAGGGCCAAAAAAAAGTTGTCGGAGCAAAGAAGGCACACGGTGGCTACGGCGTGCTGGAAAGACCCTGTGCCAAAGAGGGTCAGAGCCGCTGAACCTTTACAGCAACTGGGAGAGCAAAGGGGCCACCGGGCTGCGCATCAGAGGCCACAATGTGCAGCCCGGTGTGGACCATCTCACGGGACAGATGTAATCTGTTCCTGTGTCATGATTAGGAGTACAAAATTAAGTGACAGTTACATTAAACAGAGCGGCAGGCTAATCCTGGTATCATGCTTGTGATCCACCTGCATTCCTGCTCTGTCATCGCCAAATAGGAGAACCTTTGGTGGTATATCATCTCCTCCTCATCCTCCTTGCAATAATGTACTCCATCTTTTTAGATCACGTTAAGAATAAAGATTAAAACAGAGAAATATGGGCAATCACAGGTAAATCCTTAAGACACCGACTGACTTACATTTATTCAGCGAGCGTCTCTCTCTTTTTTCTTTTCTTTTGAATTTCATGAGATGAGAGAAGCCGAATATATACTCTGTAACGGATGCCGTGGCAGTTTGTGGTTGGCTGAGAGATGTGAACTCGTTAGTTTGCATCACACTTCCAGCTGCCGTCAGGTTGAATTTCCATTACGCGTGACAAACATCTTTGATCTGACATCAGATGTGACGCGACAATTAATATAGATACAAATGTATATGCTGGTTCAGACGGTTACGTTAAATAGTGGTTGCTGTGATTGTTTATTGCATTGAAATGTGCCTGACACTCTGGTAACCTGCCTGTGAGGTTTTGGTGACGTGTGCGCACTGCACGCCTGTCAACCAAATTGCCTGCGCCGAGAATAGACCAGGTCGGAGCTAGCGAGCTTTCAGCGCACCTTCGGCGCACTGTTTTGTCACGAAATTGTCACTGCGCCAGGCTGCCAGGAAGCCTCACCCTGGTGCACCGCCACGCCCATCTCAGTGCAGCCTGGTCTAACAAATTGCGGAATTGGTGGCACACAGTGGTGCGCCGGACGAAATTACCACTGCACGGGGTGCGCCACGCTCCGCCACCCTGCGCTGTACCACGAATTAGAGCCCATAATCTGCAACTGTCAAATTTGCCTTGCACTAGAAAATAAAAAAAAACAAAACAGAATTTTCAAGCCATAGCTTCTGATATTTAACTTTAATAGATTTATACTGTTTTATATCTCAGTGTACTATGGAGTTAGGTGTATTACAATAGCAATGACATTAACCAAAAAAATGAAATACTGGTATCACTTCAATTATACACATTTAATAATATCTTGTAAGTAAAGACAGTGCCTCTTAACACATTTCCGTTTCTGTATTCAGTAAATAATGAGAATAGAGTCTCCACCATAAATATCACATTAAGCAACATTAACATACACATGTTTTTATTTTACCTTCAATATGCACCGTATTGCATATGATCAAAAAGCAGACTGGAAGCAAAGCAATTAGAGGACACTGCTTTAATTATTGTAGGTGGAAATTAGAGGCAGAAAAAAAGAATGAAAAAAGAAAGGAAATGGTAATGCAAGTTGTTGCCACGGCTTTATCGCTCTCCCTCTCTTGTGCTGCAAACTGAAATCCTGCTTTGTGAAAGAATTAAACATGTCATTTAATTTTAAATATTTCACTTTATTCTTCCTTTGGGCTACTACATTAAATATTTAAAATATGATGTGAGGCTGAGTACACGTAAATCCCATGCTTTGACTAACAATGTTTCAACCCGGATTAAAAAGTAAATGGATGAAAACTGATTGGAAATCAGTTTTCATCCATTTAGTGACAGCAGAGTAAAGATAATGAAAATATATGATATAAAATATCTTTGAAATTAGAGAAATAATGCTTTGATGGGAAGAAGAGCATGAATTCTCTCCACTCAGATAAAACAGATACAAGTAACAGAGGGAGTTTCTCTCTGTGAGCCACAAACTGCCTTATTATTAAAAAAATCAGAGATGATTAAATGCTAGGGGTGTTACCATCAGATCAGCACTCCATGAGCCTTTTGCAAATCCCTGTCAACTTTAAACTGTATGAGGCCCATTTCCAGCTGTGTGCTGCAGATGATTAGTGGGTTTTTAACAGCCTAGGGCCCTATTGTACACCTGGCGCAAACGCGGTGCATCAGTGGCGCAGGTGTCATTGTTAGCAAGCAAATATTTCCATATTTTGTCGCATCTATTTCTACAATATATTTTCGCCTGCACAGGCAAACGCGCACATACGCAGGCACGCACGCATGCACACACGCAGGCATACACGCACACACCAAAAATTAAATTCATTTCGAGAATAGAATACATGTGGTAATTAATGGTTGACGGACTGTTTTTCTTTCAGCCGCTTGTTGATATTGAATTTAAAGGAAGAAAGGCGATTCAGCAATGAGGAGACAGAACTCTTGGCTCAGGGTTCATGTTATAGATAATTATTATTTAATCCTTGTTTTTCTGATCACAATACAGGCTGTTTTACGTCTTCGCCTCCGTTAGACCAGGTTCTGGCTGGTCTAAACTACTGGCACATTTGACCTCAATGCACCGGGTGTACGATAGCAAACACACCAGGATACGCCTCCATTCCGCCTTCATTCTCAGACCTCCCGCCCCTCAGCACACAGACCCAGCACAAGTGGGTTTGCTATTGTACGCTAGTGGCAAAAATGACATTTGCGCTGGGTGTACGATAAAAATGACACCTGCGCCACTGGTGCACCGCGTTTGCGCCGGTGTACGATAGGACCCTATGTGTGAAGAACCAATGACTGTAATTTAAGATCACAGAGAAAAACACACAAAGAAGTCGTTGCAGGCCACACAGTTTATTTTAAAAAGGTGTCTCTACCACTTACTGTGAAAAGATGAGCACTTCACTCAGTGTATAAAGAGACTTCTCTCTGCTTCTCCTCCGTTAGCCGGGTTTTGAAATCATTTTCACAATGATTTGACAAGTTGCTTTTGGGATGTGATTATAGGAGAGATGGAAGCAGGAAGTTAACTCGATATCATCTTACTCCTCAAGCTGATCACAGCGGCATGTGAAACTTCAAACAGAGAAAAAGTTTAAAGAGCCATCCAGATGCCTTTTGACAAACAGGTCTTGTATCTGCTGTGTCTGACTTTATAAAGAGATGATTAGTCTTTTGTTTGTGCTCTTTGTCAGCTCTCTCTGCATCTCTTTAGAGATACTGTCACTGTAAACATTGTGCATCGCCCACTATGAAGCTGCTTTTGCAAAGTCACAGTTTATTAACCTTTGCAAAACACAGTCTACAGTATGCTAATTACCACAGCTATTATATATCCAGGTATCTAACACAACATAGTGAGATCTGTATGGAAGAGTTTTCATGATAAGCTCATGAATACTTTAAACTACAAAAAAATTCTTTTGAGAAAAATAAAAAATAGAAGGGTTTGGGCAACTCTCACGCTGCACTTTTTATATCATTTGTTGATTTATTAGAACCAGGTAATGATGTACTGGTCATAAAGCTGTAGTTTCAGTCAGACATGCAAACTAACCCTAACTAAGTAAATTATCTACATAAACGCTGTCACCCTTTTCAACACTGAAGAAGAGGACATTGCCACTGAACGGGAGGCTGAGGAGCTTCATTACAACCTCAACAACATCAGCTCTAGAAGTAATTAGAATAAAAAGCATTAATGCACGTGGTCCAGAGGAGAAGAGCTTCAACTTCTGCTTCATCTGCATTCGCTGAGAAAACAAAACATGCAGAGGTGCTGTGCTGGCTTCTGTTAAAAAAATTCTGCAAGGACAACAATGTGCCACAGCCAGAGCCCAGAGATGTGGCTCCTGGACTGTCATACCTACAAATACAGAGTTACTGGCAGCTTCTAGGTCACCAATAGGGTGTCAGAGAAAGCAAACTGCAGAATTTAAACCAAAGAAATAAGTGAGATTTTAAACAATGCTCTATGTCTGAGTGAGCTGATGGTGAGCTGATGATTTGCAGGACATAGTAGCTGTGCTGTAAAATCATAAAAATCATAAAAACATAAAATCTCACCTCACCTTGCAGAAAAAATTCTGAGGAGCTACCTGCTTCATGATGAAGCAAATCGGGACCTTCAGCCCCTTCAAACTTGTGCAAAACAGGCTGCCTGTAATTTATGGTGAATGTAATCTAAATATTCCAACCTCAACAGTATGGTTAAGAGAAGTAAACATGAGCAGAGAGATGATGATGTGATGAAAGCTTTTGACTGGAACCAAAGTGTTATCAAGAGAGCAACCAGTTCCTTCATGGGTTAAGAAAATTATTCGCCTTCTTGAGATAAAAAGCCTTGAGAATGCATCGTCACAAAGCTTAAACACGGCCATTTTTAAATAAAAAAAGCCCGTAAAGAGTTTTTTTTTTTTAGAGACTTTTTAGAGATCTGTGGTTCTCTCATGACAATCATATGGGGATCTTATGGGATATGAATTATTGCTGTAGTTTAAAACCATCTAAAAGCATAAAAAGTTGGTAAAACTAACGCAGCCTTTAACTTCTACAGCAGTGAAATACAAGCTACCCAACAATGCAGCAGTAATACTGATTCAGAAACATCATGAATAATAATAAAACATTGATAGACTATTATACTGCACAATCATCTTATTCATCTTGGTAGCTCTGTTTGCATTTTATCGTGTTACAAAAAAATTATGTATATTTTCATGGCAGGCGTCTTCACTGCACGAGAAACTACATCCACATGCACCTATTTGTGTCCTTCATGTTACGAGCTGTCAGCATCTTCGTGAAGGACAAAGTTGTCCATTCCAGTGCTGGACTGCAGGACTTTGATTCTGCTTTGCTGGACAACTTGAAAACAGTTAGCATGACACCACTGGACAAGTCTCAGTATGTAAGTACCTCCTGCTCCACTGCTCTGAACTCAGGTCTGATGAAGTGGTGTGTGATTTGGGTGATCTGGCTTTAGAAACTTGATGTACGACATTTTGGAATGAGACTTGTCAGACTGTCATTCAAGCAAATAAAGTCTTGACTATATACTTGAACTCCACATGATGTCATTGTATGCTGTTTAGGCTCATATGTTGGTTTGTTTGTCTTCTTAACACATAATGTAATTCAGGCACTTAGATTAACTGAAGTCATCAAACCCTTCCTTTATTTAAAAAAAATAAAAAGTTAATCCTTTGGTGCCTGATGCATGGGTGGTGGGCGAGTTTGTGTGAGCTGTTCTAATTTAAAAACCATGTTTTTTCTGAATCTGTTTCTGTCTTTGGCTGCACACATTACTGTCAAAACTGCCAGTAAGAGCCATGACTAAGCAGGTCTTCTTGCTTCAGTTAAGTTAAATCCTTGTCAAAGAAAATATCCCCCTTATTATCGATGCTGGCTGTATAAAAGCAATAAATAAATACTTAAATACTTGTGGTTATTGCACAAGTCAAACATTCAATTTCAGTATAATCAAAGCTTACTCTTAATATAATGATACCTAATGTGCATGCATATATTTATTTTCTCATTGATTTATTCCGCTAATTCATTACTTGTTCTAAATGTGCTATATGCATTAGAGGTAATTGCCTGACCATATGAAACCCTATCTTTAGGCAGTGATAAGGAACCTGATTGCAGTTACTACTGCAATTATACTCTAATGCACAGCTTTATTAATTCACGCATAAGTGTACAAAGTATTTAATGAAGAGACTGAAACCGATTTAATGGATAACAGCAGTGTGCAAGCATATCTATGCCCAGTTTTAAGGAATTTAGGTGTATAATGAATGACCGTTGTAGAGTACAAAACGTGTGAGGAGTGTTAACATGAAACATTGTGTTGGTTCCTGTTTAGAAAACCATCTGTTTTTTAAAATATTTTTCACTCATTTCTCATGCTTTAATTGGCACTGTGAAACATAAGGAATGCTTTTAATTTTCTTTGTCTTCTTGGTGAAACATAATCATCGAGAAATTACCCACATAGTTGCTTTTGCCACTATGTTCACAAATTTGTGGCTGAAATCTCAAGATAACATGATATTTGAGAGGTTTTTCATTTGCAAGGAAAACTTTCTCCTATTTAATCCAAGGGATGCAAGGAGTGCAGCCCTGCTGTCATGACAGATAAACATTTAAAGAAACCCCTGGTTGTGTGATGAAGTATCATCTGGTTTGAGCTTGCATACAGAGAGCAGGCACATTAAATCTTAAAGTCGTGGCTCCTTTCAGTTAGAATTTGCTCATCATTAAAACTCTTAAAAGCTGGAGTTACTTTTTGACAGTCCAACCCCACAACAAATTTCCCATTGGGACTTTTTTTAACAGATGTGTATTGTTATGATCAGGCCCAGGTGAAACACTGGCACAACTTTCAAAAAAAAAAAAAAGAAAGAGAGAGAGACTCCTCTTTCCTCAGCTCCAAAAAAGCAATGACAACAAACAATTTGCCGTTATTTAAAAAACATTTCACACTAAACATCTCTGGCTGACAGTCCTGCTGGCAGTGGTGAGAGGAGCTGGGGGAAATCAGCCTTTTAAACCACGAACTCGGAGGCTGGAACCAATCAGCTCCCTGGAGCAATGAACACACACACACACACACACAGAGTCAATTATTTACTCAGGCTATCAGCCAAGCTCACCTGCTGCCCGTCACACACTCACAGGCATCACAGCAGAAAGACAGAGATCAACAACCCACACACAGAGGGGATTGAAGCACATAAACAAACACATAAAAGATGCTAACAGGAAGTCAGAACAATACCAGCTACAGCCATTTTACTTGTGATGTAAAAGAGCTAATGTGACATGCTGTGATCACAGTGATGTTTCAACACACAGGCACAAAAATAAGCAGGTACAAACAGGATGCCATTAAAGTGTTAATGTTTTGTTATCAGATTGGCTGCAAGGTGACAGTGCTGTTCTTCATCTATTTCCTGGCCACAAACTACTACTGGATCCTGGTAGAAGGCCTCTACCTCCACAGTCTCATCTTCATGGCCTTCAGATCAGACTCCAAATACCTCTGGGGTTTCACACTCATCGGATGGGGTAAGTAGGCAAAATACACAAATCTCTTATCTTACATAGCATCCAAATGATTTCAGCTTTGGAGGGTATGAATATGCAAAATATACTCAGGCAATTCCTGAGCCACCATAGCAGGACACTTAAAGTTGTGCTGCAACTGTTACTAATTAGAGTGGGCGCCAATAATGCACAGGTAGCCTAACTTAACCCAACTTTTTAATATATTAACAGCATTTCCTTTTGTAATTATTTTAAAAAGGAGTGCCTCTTTGCACCCATGTGAAAGTAGTCAAAAAACAGCTTTTTGGCCATTTAGACTTTTCATCAGGTGATAGTTTAGGTGCAAATAGCATTTTTGGCTTCAGACATCTGCTTTCCAACAGCAACTGCAATTAATTAATGCAGAGAGCATTGTGTGGGAGCTTAATTACTGTTATAAATGTTGGCCTCAACTTTCCTTTGTTTATTAGGATCTTGTTTTTTCCTATAACTTCTTTATAATTTGGGGATAAAATCCACAGTATGAGGATGTCTTGATAGTTAACAGGATCAAACACTGGACCTTTACCTGGGTGACTGCAGTTCAAGTCCTCTTTAAAGTCAAGAACTAGTGGTTACTTTGATTTTTAGACTGAATAGACGTTTTACTTTGAGTTTTTAGCTTCTTTAGGTTAAGGCACAAAACTGCTTTGGCAGATTTAGGAAAAAGGACACCCTGGATACAAATATCAACCCTTAAAAATACCCTCTTTAAATGTAATCTGGTTGCAAACCCTGCTAACACTGAGCAAAGCTTATGTTCTTGAGACCATTAATAATGATTTTACAGGCTCTGTAAAATTGACCTAATATAAAACCCTAAACACTGGCAAAGAAAATTATGTCAAGACATGAATATGCAAAATTATTCTTTCTTTTAAATAATTCATACTCTTGACCTCGGTTAGCTGTTTGCACTGTCTGTCAGTGTCACACTCCAGTGATTTTCTCTCAGGTAAGATTAAACATTCAGTTAAAATATGTTCAAATTATGGAAAAATGTTTATTGAAAGTTAAGAGAACATGTTCTGGTTGTGCACAGTTACTCTTCCATGCAATGATTTCTGCTTAAAAACCTCTGCTCTGGAGGACATATAGGTCGTTTCCTTATTTATGACAAGGTCTAAATCACACTGCCTGGATAATGGCCTGAACTCTTAGCAGCTACATGATGAGAAAATTTGAATTCAACAGACCACCATAAATTAGGAAGGTGCCTTAGGGTGCATTAGCAGCTGCTGACTCAGAGGATCTGTTCTATACTGTCTCGTGACTGAGAAAAAAAGAAATCTGTCACTTTAAAGGTTTGAATTTCAATGTGTCACACTGTTTTATTTGCTCCATTTCTCCACCTTTTTCAGTCTCATAGAAATGGGTTTAATTTTCTCTCGTTGAGTTCTGCCTTCAACACCAGTTTTATGATTATTTACAACTTGCTCTTTGGTACTAAAATGTAGTTACATGTTTACAGGTGATTTTAAAAAGGAGTGGGTCTCTACACAGGGGTCCCTAAATTGATGCATTAAGTTGGATCAAATCTATCATCATAATCTGGTAAAATGTACTTTTAAAAACTAATTTAAAATTACATGAAAGGTGGAAGTAACGGCAACCCAGTGAAACTGATGGTGTTATTGAAAGTTTCTTAAGGAAGCTGTGTTTCTTTTCTTTATAAATGCTTTAAAGCTTTTAGATTTTTCTCTGCAAACTGTAAGATTGAATGTGGGTTTGTTCACAGGCTAGCAGTGCAGATGTGTAGCCCACTTTGGCCCAGTCCACACGTGTTGGTGTTTTTCAGATGGGGTTTTTTCCTCCTTTGTTCTCCAGTGAATTCCTGTTCACTGGAGAATAAACTGTTCTGAATTAATCTCTGTTTTGAATTAATCTCCATTTATATAGACATTCATAAATGCAACATATGCACTTTTAAGAGCAGGGCAAATTAAGAGACTGGGATAAGACTCAAAACCTAAAGCAACTTTGGCCAATCAGAGGTGAAAAAGAAAGCTATTACCGGTAGGCTAACTGTAGCTAGAGGTTTGAATGATCATCAACCAAAAGCTGTCAAACAACAGTGATAACAGCACAAAATCTGTGGTCACAAGCTGAAATAAACATGACACCAAGATTGGAAATTGGTTGCGTGACTTTAAAAGTGTAGCCATTAATTTAGGATGCCTGATCAAATATCACCCTTAACACCCTAATGTAATTTACAGGAATTAAAATCTAAAATGTGTTCATGAAAATGAATCAGGTAAACAACATTCATGACGTGAGCACAGCTCATTGTTTATTTTATGTTATTTCAGGTGTTCCTGCAGTTTTTGTGGCAGTGTGGGCGATCGTCAGGGCAACGCTGGCAGACGCGAGGTGGGTAAACATGTCACACTGTGTTCAAATGGTCCTGTTAAACACCAAACAGGTCAGAAAATACCAAGATTTTAAAATGAGGTCCACTCGTCTAAAGGGTTAACCTGGATGGAGACATAAAGAGGATTCTCAGCAGGTATGATTAGAGCTAAATTGAGGTGACATTTGACTCAGTAAAATACAACTAATCATGCATAATTTTACGATTTAAAAAAAATTTATTAGTGTTTTTAAAAGAAGCTCCTCATTTAAAAGTTGCTGTCATGTCAGTAACTGTTTTTGACAGTGACAGTTATACCCATGTGATTGTTAAACATCTCATTAAACAAACCATGGATGTTAATCTTTAACTGGAACAGCCTCCACTCTCCCGGGAAGGCTTCCCACATGATTCCAGAAGGGATTTGATCTGAATCCCATTGTGAGCTTAGCTTGCAATAAGTCCTGGCTTGCAGTCGGATTTCTCAGTGGTTGCTGTAGTTCAGGGCTCTGGTTGTCAGACCAAAACTCGCCTGCGCGAACTCAGAAAACTCAGAAAAGCTTCTCTTTATGGATTTAACTTGGTGGATGTGGATATTGTCATGCCGAAACAGAATGGGATGTTCTCCCAACTGTTCCCACGGCATAAATTTATCATTGTAAGCTGCAGCATTAAGAATTTCCCTCATTTGGGAGAGGAGGTAAAAAAGGTCAAATCATGCAGGGAAACCATAAGAGAAACTTACTGCTGAGTAGGGGAGTGATTGTCCTAAATTCTGATGTAAAGCTTTTATCCAACCAAACATGACCTCTGTGACCTCTCATTTCACTCAGTATTTCCATCACAGTTGTTCAAAGATTGAAGAAACCTGTTGTACTGATTCACAGAGGTCACAAACACTCGACACACAAACAAGAGCTTGAACTGAAATTACTGCCTGTAATTTAACCTCCAGAGATCTTTGGTTTAAGCTGCAAGCCGATGTTAAAAATTTCTGCCTCCTGTTCAAAAAATATCATCTTTTTCTTCACATTTTGGGGAAGGCTTTAATAGGCACTTGCACCAATCTTGTAGAACTGATCTGTAAAATGATGTACTCACATCGAAGCTGAAACTTCCCTCTAGACAAGGTCATCAGCTCAATCTAGATATCAACTAGAATAAATACAGCAAAATTTATTCTGGTGATTAAGTTGGATGTTCTTGTTTCAATAAATTTTTCTATTACGTGACTTATGCAAAGTGTCTTTTCCCTGGTGGATGAATGTGTTAAATGACTGCTAAAATGAGAGGGTGGTTCAGGTAAATCACATTTGGCATGATTTAACACACTATATTGTAATAATTTGTATTTTCTTTACTTCAGTTGCAACAAAGTGCAGTGGGGTTTTATTAGGACAACATAGTTTATTAATTAAACTGTCATTTAACAGACAAAAATAAACGTAAACTAACCTTTACCAAATAAATAAATGCAGAGAAGAAGCAAAATGGAAGTGAAACATTCAACATTCTCAACATCTTTGGGGGTCATACTCCCTTATACCCTTAAGATATGAAACAAAGTCCATTCAACCTTCAAGATGGTGTTTTCTTTAAAGAGTGGAGAAACTAAATGATAACTCGACAAAATTCAAAAGCTTTTTAGGAAAAGCTTTACCTGATCATTAAAGAAGGAGACTAGTGGCATGGAACTTTTGTCACATCAGACTTTGATTGTAAAACTGGACTGCAGGTTTACTTAGTACACTCTGTTCTTGCAGGAGGAGGGTTGTGGGTTCGGACCCTGTATTAGAGTACTTCCCAGAGTCAGAAGTCCTAAATTGCTCTCTGTTGTGACTTTTGGGTGTGTGTGGCAATGCTGTGACCTGTTCAGGGTGTTCACTCTTAGTTTGACTTTATTGTTAACCCTCGACAGAATGAACAACAGCTTGGAGATAAAATCAGTTTATTTGTGATCTATTCAATCTGTTCACACCTGAGAGAGGCGAAGCTGTGGCATCATTTTCTGTGGTTAAGGGCAACACAACAGTCTGGTAGTCATGCATGCATGTAGATCAATCATGTAATAAAGAACATCAGGGATTTCTCTGTCTTGTATTTCTGTTGTTTTAACATGTTTGTTTCTGTTTTTTCACTGCCTTCACCCACAGTTTTAGTCTTCATGTGCACCCTGTTGCAAGCCATATGTCAACATTTTCAAGTCAAATTACTTTCTTGGTGCTCATGCTGTTGTATGTTCAGGTACAACGTGCAGGCTTTGGTTGAACAAAAAGCACAGCAGAGATTAGAGGAATTACAATGTTCGCCCTGTGAAGGTGAGAGCTCTGCATTAGCAAAGCAGTGTGCTGTTGTTCTGAACACAGACGCAAGCTTTCACTCAGTGACCTGAAACAGACAGCACAGTTATACAAAAGGAATCTATTACTTGTCCTCTGTTGAACAGTTATAATTGTTGTATTATTTTGTATGTAGCTGATGTTATCGATGAATGAGTTGCACACTTTGATCATTTTTTTTGTTGACGGCTTGTGCAACCACCGTTTCTACATCTCATTTGACCTATTAGAAGGATGATTAGGTGAGATTTTTAAAGCTGACATATTTTCTTTCTCTCAGTTTTGCATCAGTTTTGACTTTTCACCTGAACATTTGGAAAGAATCTATAAAGGTTTAGGTTGTCTATGTATTTGATGTGCTCACACCTTCAGGTAATTTCCATCAAATTACAGTGGGATGTGTTTGAAGATCATGCATGCATAACATGCAAAGTGCACACACACTGACAAGCTTGAAGCCTCATCAGTGTTTCTGATACAGCTGCATAATTATGTCTGCATAATCCTCGGAAACACACACAATGTAAATGGCTATATGTCAGCTGTGTGTTTGTGGATCAAAGTTTACTTTGAAGTTTTTAAAATTTATCCAGAATCCTTCACATTTTAGTGTCACACACTGATAAATTAGCCCCATGAGTATGCAAATCATTTTTTACTTAGATAGTACACATGGAATGAAATGTACCTGATGCAATGACCTATATAAAATGATGTCAGCCACAGAGAAGTAAAAGAGAAAATAAAATGTATGAGAAATGGTATAAAGTTTTAATTACACAACGGAGAAAGCAGGCTTTGAAAATGACTAAATGATTTTGTCATGAAAAAGTCATTTGTAAACACAAAGTAATATTAAAAACCTGTAACAAAAAATATAAACAGACTGAAAAAGACTGATCTGGTCCCTGAAGGCTGTGCGGTGACTTCCATCTGCTGCTTTTGGAGACTTTAAATGCAGAGAACCAGTTTAACTTCGATGATAAATTGTGTGAAACAATAAAGAAAAAAAGCCAAGTTCAAAAATGGAAAATGAAAAGTAGAGAGCATCGAAAGTCTAGAATAAATGGAGGTACATAGATTGAAAAATGAAAAAGGATGAAAGAAAAATTTCCAGAGAAATGAAAACAGAAAATAAGCCACAAAATCTACAGTATATGTGAACTCTTTTTCTTCGATCACTATTTAATTC
Source organism: Acanthurus lineatus (assembly GCA_029814665.1). Lineage (NCBI taxonomy): Eukaryota > Metazoa > Chordata > Actinopteri > Acanthuriformes > Acanthuridae > Acanthurus > Acanthurus lineatus. The sequence goes on from JAPZDV010000002.1 coordinate 776,754, forward strand.
TTGATTCTGCATTTTGCTTTTTAAGTTTTAAAACTTTTTAAGCTTTAGAAGTAAGTTCACCCCATTCCACTGTTGTTGTTTTGGTTTTCACTCTTTAATTTTTATATTGCTTTTTCTTTCTTTTCCTGTTTTTTAAAGAATTTCCAAAAGGTACCCATTCTGGCCCAAATCTAATTTCTAACCTCTGTTATTCTTTTCACACTCTCATCTGTTTGGGACCAGTATTACTGCTCAGATCATCTCGTGTTTTCTATACCTTTGATGTGCCTTTTAAATTACACAGCCCACTCTCTTCTTCACTCTTACCTTCATCCTCTCTTATGTCCTTGTGTCTCCTTCAGGTGTTGGGAATTAAGTGCTGGAAACATTAAGTGGATCTACCAGGTTCCCATCCTGACTGCCATTGGGGTAAGATAGTATACAGAATGAGATATGACACTTAAAGCAGTTGAGAATAATTTTTTGATTTTCACTGATGGCTGTGAAGAAAGAATTTTGAAAGGGGCAAGTCATCCATTGGGACCTTTTTTGTGTGTGTTTGAGTATTTGAGTGATTTTAAGTCTGCATATCATATTTGAAACTTGCGGCATCATCACACTTGTTGCTCAGTTTTTCAGTTTTTTTTTGTACTTGTGTCCTACAGATTATTTTGCAACTTTTTTTTTATAATAATAAACTGCTTCCTGCCTGTTGACTTCATTATTTGTTCTACATATAAGAGAGAGAAAGAGTTGGGAGAATTATGTGACAGAATTAGATGTGAACATCAATATTATTATAACAGTGCTTACTATAAGATCATTTGGTTTGAGCTGTTTTATAATGATTCTAAAATGGGCCACTCTAAAACAAAATAGTGTTTGTTTTATTTTTTGTATTTTAAATACATATTGATGCTAATTCTTTTGTTACCTTTAGATAAAAAACAATTTGATTGGAGGTTAACTTCTAACAGGATACTTTTACTTAATTATTTGTACTCAAGCGAAAGGTTTGGGCATCTGTTTTTTGACTGTTTACATGATGTGCATGTTGAGTCTCTGAAGTTGGCATTTAAAGTTGTCAGATTCTCAGGCTTGCTTTTTATATTTTGATCACACGATTCCTGATCTATACCTGCAGATATTTTTAAGCAAAATATTTTATTTAAGAATGATGCAATGAGGCAAAATTGCATGTTTGTATGACCTAACATAAGGCATCAAAAGAATATTTTATATTTATTGCTTGCTTTATTTTACTATCGACACAAAGCCATGGATCAAAGTTTTCAAATACACAAAGTGTATATGTTCTGTCAGGTGGTAAAGTTGGTTTTGCTTTGCATCTTTGCAAGAAATAGGAGGCCCAGAGTAAAAGGAAAGGGAGAGCTCCTCCTCAAAACTGAAATAGAATTTGACAGATTCTGTCTCAGATTTAATTTTAAAGACAATGCTTCCCCATTAGACAATGCCTGGACTATATTATTTCTTTTTCTCTGATTTCTAAACATTTTATGAAATGTTTTATTCATTACTGAAAGGGATAATGGTATCCTCACAAAGTGAAAGTCACAGTGAATCAAACACAAGCTGTGTTTCTGTCTGTGTGGTCAGATTTGACTTCAAAAGTGATGACATAAATTTTGACTATCTGGCACTAATGGTTGCCTCATTTGCCTCCATGAGCTGTTTCATGGCAACTACTGCCGCATCAACAGCTGGTCGTTAATGCCGATTCTGTGTTCCAAAACAATGGCTAACTTTTTGTAGTTTCCAAGACACCCGCACACATCTGTCCCTTTCATCACATAAGGGATCTATGCCTGAGGTCTCCACCTGCCCGTCCCTCCTTCAGCTCCTGTATTAAATTGAAGTATCTGTTGTGTCTCAGAGTGGCATAAACAAACAGTGTGGTGTAGACACAGTGCAGCGGCTTCTCCTTCAAAATTAAATCAGAAACAGAATCTGGCAAATTCTATTTCAGTTTTGTGGAAGAGCTCTCCCTTTCCTTTTACTCTGGACCTCCTATTTCTTTCAAAGATGCAAAGCAAAACCAACTTCACCACCTGATAGAAAATAGCATCATTCATGTATTTATTTATATGTGACAGTGCATACTATAGAGATCTTATTATTCTGGTTTGAGAATATCTTAAGACAAAACACTTTCAGCAAAAAGGATTTAGTTTACTACTACTATATTTTCCAATAGTCACCAGTAGCTGGTCATATGTGTCAGTGTAAACATGGTATATTTTACTATATTAACCTGATGCACAACACAGAAAAGGCAAAATGATCCTGATCAGCTAGATTTTAGTTAAACAAAATTCTCTTATGAAAATATATTCAAAGAAAACCCCACTGATGCACTGTAAAAAAGTAGGAGCAGCACAATTAGGATTTACTGAGTTAACAAACAAAGACAATCAAAAGTAGCAGTGTCAGACAGATTATTAAAAAAAATCTCACTTTCCTTGTCTGTTTCTGGGAGGAATCATGCAACATGGTACCTAAAGGTCCACTTTGTAACAATGCATGAGCATATAAAGCTAAACTATTGTAGACTTAGAGATATAGCCATGACAAAACAGGGTATCATCATAAGGTAAATAACTCTATTGGTCCTCTAATGTTATAATTGTATGAAGTGTGTAGCAGTGAATAAGTGGAGCATCATCTTTCTCTTCCTCTAATTTGGATTCTAATTAAATTCATGGCATGAAGTGACAGTACTTGTCAATGCAAATCATGAGCAGCAGACTCTCTCTCTGTCCTTTACCCTTCATACTGAGCACAGCTCCTATACTGGCTGAGGATACTTTCAGCACTGGAGCCTGCAAAAACACAAAGACACAATTTAAAGAAAAGTAAGATAAGGGGGGTGCTTGGCCATGGAGGGTCTTGCTGTGAGTGCTACATTTGCAAAAGCTCTGAATTAAAGAGCACCTTGATGAAAAATGGCAAGCCTGTTGAATGACATGTTTTGGCCTTTGTCAAATTAAGCTGCTACCAAGCTGTGATTGGAAAAAAAATCATGCATACTGTAATCAAGACAGCGTTATTTTATCAGGACTGACGCACTGCTGGTTATAGAACATTACCTGCTGAAGACAGAGAAAGTAAAATTTTTATCTACACTTATGCAGTGAAATTCTTTTAATTAATTCTAATTTGTCAAAGAATTTTCAGAACACTTTAACTCAGAAAAGTTATTCTTTATCCATATAAAATATAACTGGATAAGAAAAGAATTCCAATTTTCCACAGATTGATGAGCAACAAACTCAAATTGTGTTTTAACAGTGATAGTAACAGTTTTGAACCATGGCTGACCCAGTGCACAGCTCTTGGTTTATATATTTAGCTTGTGTCAAGATAACATTCAGTGATCCTTTATATTTCCAAAGAAATGAATAAGGGCTGCAGGCAGAGTAGAAAAACCACCAGTACTGCAGTGGCACCTTCTTTTTTAACCTGCAGAAATACTTTACTTTCAACTGAAACATTTGATAGCAATTCAAAGAAAGCAAAAGAAGGGTTGTGATCTGCAAAACCCTAAAATTAGACAAGGGCTGTTAAAATTGAGACTTCATAATGAAAAAAAAGGAGAAGGACCACAAGCCACTGCTCAAAGAAATCAATATTAGTGTTCAAAAATCTCCATAATTATTAAATCTTTGTTTTTAATTACACATATAAAAGGACTTACCAAGTATTACTGGCTACATGGGGTTGATAATGACAAACCAACAAAACTCCAGCTACTCTTCAGATTTTTATTTAATGATACATTTTGTCTGAATAATTTGTGAGGAACTGTTAGCTTGATGGTTCAAATCACATGCTAGCAAATAATTCCTGCTGTGTTTAATAAGCTACTCAACACAGCATCACATCTAAACTGTGGAAGCATTCACTGCCAATTTAAGGCTTTGTTTAAAGTGTCGTCAATCATCCCAACAGTTTACAAGCTATAATCCAACGTTTGCGTCTCAGTTGGAGGCTTAGCAGTAATTACCTGCTAAACAAGTCAAATCATTACTGTTATGTAGGACAAAATCACAACGTAAGTTGTCTCTAGGTACTCCAGGTGTAGAGTAGGTCTAGATCAAACTTTATAACATAGCATCGTAGCATGCTGATGTCAAGCTCAAGGCAGGACAGTGCTAAAGAAAAATCATCGGTTCTGTTCCATCCATCTTGTATGGTACGTATGTATGTAAGTGTATATATCTGTATGTTTGTATGCATGTAAGGGTTGACTTCAACTTATTAAAGTGGAAAAAACTGAAGAGGAGGATGTGTGTGTTAAGACCTACAAAAGACACACAATTTTACACTTTTGTATAACAAAGCCTTTAGATAAGATACTTGGATTTTTACTTTAGTCTGAGGCAACACCAAAAAAATTTTTTAATATTGATATAAATTACACACCAAACACCTGTAACATGGTGGTATGTTTGTGAAGATATTGGATGAGACATCTCATAACATCTGTGTGTCAAATGGTTGGCTCATTTTTTTTGACAAAAGCACGATCTTTACGTACCAATGATGAAATTGATAGTCAAGTCTGTTAACGAGAAATATTTGGGTTTGGAAAAATAGTAATGTGGTGCTGTATGTGTTTTTAGTTCATAGTCTGCAACCTAAATGGTTCCTCTTATCACAGAAATATACATATTTGGGGGAGATTTAATGTTTAAACACTCAATAGTTGCAGAAAGACATTTCTTCCTTGACGCTGCCATGCACACTACTGATATTTACATTTTGATTTTTGTCAATGTACATATGTCTGATGAATGAACAGAAATTCATTTCCCATAAATATGACATAGCCCTTGTTTAGCCCTCTATTTAATTAAAAATTTTTAAAATCAAATCAAATCAAATCACGCTGCATGTATTATATCTACATGGACAGCAGTGCCAGTCTTTACATGTTGTTTGTGAATTTCTGAAAGCTGTATCCGTGAGCACATTCTCATCCAAGTGGCACCATCTATTGAAAGGATGGTACAGATTCAGGGCTCCAGTTCTCTGGCTTTGAAAAATATAAGCCTCAATTTGCATCTTTCAAATTACTTTGCCTCAGTCTCATTAAAGTCTCTGAAAAGAAATCCAGAAACTTGGCAAATAAAAAGAAGAGATTTTTCTTACATCGGCTGTTATGAAAGACAAATTGATTCCACACAACGCTCACTTTAGGGCATGTATATGCAATTGTTTTACTTTTTTGTACATAAAGTTTACAACCAGCCATTCAGTTCTCTCTTAATATAAAGCTTAAATCAGTAATGCTTTCATGGTTTACAATTTGTATGGGAGAGCAATAGCAAGACTAAACCCAGTATGAGCAGGAACTGAGAGCGCTTTTATGTGCATATTTTTTTTCATCTCTGTTCTTCTGTTTCAGCTCAACTTCATCTTGTTTGTGAACATCGTACGAGTGTTGGCTACTAAAATACGGGAGACAAACGCAGGGAGATATGACACCAGAAAACAGTACAGGTTTGTACACATCCGTCGTAATCTCCTGGTTTGATGTAAATTGTGGCCTCAGGACTGTGACTGCTCATTTTTAGCATCCATGAAACCCATCTGTGCGTGCATGAAAAACTATATTTCACCTAATCCACAGTTTACCACATTTTTTGTCTATATTTTTACATTAGTTATGACCAGCACAGAGGTTTTCTGTTCAGTTAAATGAAGGTTGAGTGGTTATGTTTAATAGCGAAGGAGACAGACTGGAGATTAAATTTGACACCAAGTGAAATTACTTGGATGTTTCACTCCCTCCATGACTGTGCAATGCTACTGTTGCCACAGCCTGAAAGTGGAGGAAAGAATAAAATTAAGCTGTTTTAGGTTAACACTGTGGTTAATAGATGTATTTTTTGACATGCTGGTCCCTTGTTTCAGTCACCACCTTCTGGTAGACCAAACTTTTTCTATAATCCCCCCCCCGCCTAACAGATAAACAGATAAAAAAAGGGACCAAGTTTAATTTGATGAAATTAATATAGGCACAACAGCATCAGCTATATTTATTTTCCCAATTTGCTCACATTCATTCAGCTCAGTTTCAGTCCATTTTTCCAACCTGGTAGCTCTTTCAGAAAAGCAGTCAACCCCCGCAATGTGACTATGTGAACAAATTTGTGTCCCCACAACATGAGCAGGCAGACACATGGTCATAAACACACAAACAAACCACATGCACAGATAATTTGTTCCAGCATTGTCACATCTACAATCATCTCCATTGTTCTCCCCCTCTGCTGCTGGCATCAGCGTGTCAGATAAAAACGTTTTAATTACAGTGTATTTTCTTAGAGGACTACTGTAGGTCTATTGAACACTGCCAGCGAGGTTGCTTTGTTTAGATGGATTAGACTGCTAGAATGGATCAGAACAAATGGTTCAGACTGGTTTCAATGCACTGGTGCCTAACAAAGAAAGTGAAGTGAAAGAAAGCAATTAAAAACATGTCGATTAAGTTCTTTTTAACGTGAAAAGACTGAGATTAGACAGGTGCTCGTGACAATGCAGTATGTCAACAATAGATGCGTCCTAATGGCTGAGCTGCTAAGTGATCTTAGTTAGCCTCTTAGCTATGAGTAGATACATGGTCACCTGTGCACCATGATACAGCCAGTAGCTGTGGTTTGGTAGGGTTTTGGATTAACTGGCAAAGTTGAAGTTTCTTTTTAATTGTTGGAGTTCAGTAGAGGTCGAGACAATAGACAAGTCATGTCACTTGAAGGCCATCTTGGTAACACCTCTAGGCAGTTATTTTTGGTTAACAAGACCAGACCCTGTCTAAACGAACAGGGAGATAACCATAATTGCACTTTCAGTGGTCATCCAGATATAAAAACTCTATATATAGATTCACCAGTGAAATCTTATATAAACAGCTGAAAAAGTTTTGCGTCTTTGCCCCAAAATGACATTTAAAGCACATTCTTATACAAAAGTTATGCTTAGGCATGCACATGATTTTGAGATGCAAACTTCTTACTGTTAAATCCAGAAAGGGCTGTTAAGAGAGACTGTGTGCCATCATCAACATACAGTATATGTGAGAATGCCTTTGCTGACCTAAATGCTATGTTGCAAAGTCAATACTGTTTAATGTCTGCAAAAGGATGAACACTTCATTTTCAGGCCATTAGTTGAACCAAATTATCAAAGCGCTTCTCTGTACATGCATAAGTGCAGATTAACAATTGGCTCATTAGGTTGTTAATTCAACCATTATAGAGCAAATGATTTGTTTAAAGTGGGGAGGGGCGAGGTATGTACATATAACCGCCATCTTTAGTGTTACGAATTGCTCCCATAGAGTCCAATTAAAAATGTACTGAGTGGTCTGTCTCTTCTTACTCTGTTGTCTCTGGTTCAGTGCAGTACATGGCAGAGTCACTTGTACTAAATTGACTTACATATATTTGGCTTTAGTTCTGTTTCCGTAAATTTTGGCTTAAAAAATGCTTTTTCATTGTGCTTTGATTTTTTTAAATTCTCAAGTGGTGATATTGAAATCATTTACAGCAAGACTGTGTTCTGTATATGTGTGTTAATGTGTGTTTGTGTGTGTGTGCCTTATAGAAAACTTGCAAAGTCCACCCTTGTGTTGGTGCTAGTGTTTGGCATCCATTACATCGTCTTTGTTGGGATGCCTCACACATTCAAGGGGCCAAGCTGGGAGGTCCGCATGTACTGTGAGCTGTTCTTCAATTCTTTTCAGGTACTTTCTGACTCACACCATGTATTACAGAATTTAACTATTTAAAAATCTGTAAAATCTGCCCTGAAACCTCACTCACTGTTTGCCCTCAACAGACATCAGTCGCAATCAAAGGCCAATGGATAGTTTGGTGACTATCTTTGTCCTTTTCACTGAAGTGGTTGAGTCATGTATAATTCAAAGCAGTTTGATGTCATCAAGTCAGTGTTACAAACTCAATATCTCAGTCACACACAGAAAACGGATGAACTTTAAGCTGTTTTATAGACAAAAATGACAAATTAATTCAACAAATAACAGACTGTGAGCTGGCTGATTGTAACCTCTTAACATTTTTAACATTCCACACTGTGGGATTAACCACATTTATCCTCTGTAAATGACTTCCAGTGACTGTCAGTGTCACTGTTAACACTGCAGTTTAATTCATTTCAGTTCAATTCAGTTTTATTTATATAGCGTCAAATCACAACAAAGTTGTCTCAAGACATTTTACATATAGAGCAGGTCAATACCACACTCTATAAATACTCTATAAATATAATATTTAGTAAAGCAGCTTGATAATGAGATTGACCCCTCCATCATAATTTGACTTTGCCTAAATGAGCAATTTCACACTGTGTGTAAGCATGGGACCGACCTTTCCTGTTTGTTTACAAAATAACAGCTCACTTTTAAATTTCTGGCATACAAACCTTGTTAAAAGTTTAAATATCATGTTTTGCCTTGAATTCATGGGCTGTTTTAATTGAATAATTCTCAGTATGACCTTTAATGCTGTCAATATAATGAATCCTCCAGAACTTAGCTTTTAATTCATGATCAAAGTTTCCATCAACAGTGTCAACTTCTTGTTCAAGGGCACATTGTTAATTGAGGATAAAAAGAAGAGTAAAATCACATTGTTCAAATGCAGGAGCTTCTAACCTCTAATTGACTTTTACAAATAAAAGTCCTCGAATGCAGCTAATCTGCATTTGAAAATACATTTTGTAGGAAACTTACCATTGCCTGGATCACAATGTTTCTTTACATTACATCACACACACTCTGAACTCTACACAAATTACACAACATTACAACAAATTTATTAGAAAAACTGCTTGCTGTCAATTTTTTAAATTGTTTTCCCGGATACAGTCAAAACTCAAGTAACACCAACCACCATTTTTATTTGCAGAAAGCAGCAATGCCCATGCTAAAAGTTCAGGCTTAGAATGAAATGAAGTGGACAAAACTGCAAAGGCATTCAAAGATCATCATCCAGAGTTCAGTGTTCAGTCATTTTAAAATGCCGGCATTGTTCATCAAAGAAAGTATGACAGTGACCTTCTGAACTCTGAGCTGAAATTGAAGTCATATTCTCAAAAAAAGCCACTTCTCACAGTCATCTCTTAAAAAATAAAGTCACTCACAATGGCATACAGAATGTATTCACAAAAACAGGACATATGAGAGATGTGTGTGCAAACAGGAGGAAACCAGATCTTTTGTTGAGAAGAGAGGACAGAAAGTAAACCAGTTTTGAAATGTGCAGAGACAGTTTATCCGTTCTAGTAAATTTATTTTGGTCATTAATGCACTCCAAACCTGTGACACATGCTTAATTATGCACAACAAATCCCCTTTTCAGATGTAGTGCACATAACTCCAGCTAAAAGCCACAAATATTTAATTGACCAGAAGCGATCAAAGCTTTTCATTAAGTGATTTAATCACAGTTTAATGCATTAAAATTTGTCCTAGTTTAAAAATGCTTGGAGTCTGTGGATGTACTGTGGGTTGACTATTTCAGTCTGCTTTCTTCTCCCCTTGTGCTATTTTCAGTTTACTGTTTAGCAGAACAAAAATGAGTTTAGTGCTGCTCAAGATGAGTTTTGATTGGTTTAAGGAAATACAGCCAAGCAACAGTGTATTTCCCCAGTGCAGAGATTGGTATTGTTACTAGTATTATTAATAGTATCATTATAAAAACACTTACATATAGATAACATAACATAACAAGTTAAGCATATAGATTAGCTTTTAGCTTTTGGCACTGCTTTCTCTCCCCTTCCTATCTATCTCTTTGCGCGGGGGGGGGGGGGGGGGGGGGGGGGGGGGGGGGGGGGGGGGGGGGGGGGGGGGGGGGGGGGGGGGGGGGGGGG
>JAPZDV010000002.1:794674-805505 GCA_029814665.1 Acanthurus lineatus
GTTAATTACTTTGTAAATAAACTTTCCGTCTCCGCAAATTGGGTCCTGGCCTTTTGTGTACCACCTGAACGTAACAGTGACTTATACAAGCTCAACAACGGTACAACAACACCACAACAACACACCACATCAAATCAGGGCAGCTGTAGCTCAGGAGGTAGAGCGAGATTGTTGTTTCAGTCTCCGCGTCTTCTAGTTTTTACGAAGAAGTATTTTTGGGAAAGATACTAAACTCCAAGTTGCTTGTTGTGGCTGTGCCAGCAGGGAGTGAAAGTGTGTGTATGGGTTCTGATGAGCAGGTTGGCACTTTGTAGAACAGCCACCTAGCATTAGTGTGTGAAAGGTTCAATGCTAACTTGTGTTCTAAAGTGCTTTGAGTAATAAAAAGATTAGAAGCGCTAATGATGAGATGTAACTTTAACACAATCAACGCAGGCTCCTCTCCTCCTCTCTGTAACTGGATTTCTTTGACAGAAAATGACAGAAAATCATTTCACTGAGCATCACACACTCACTCACGCACACACAAACACACACAAAGACAGTATACACATGCAGCGTGCACGCATGTGCACAGATAGGAAGTAGTTGAGTGTGACTGTCAGTGCCATTATCAAACCTTACTTTATCTGTGAATATTTCTGCATGAGCTATGGCAGAAAGGAGAGGAAACACCAAATAACTCTGGCCACCTGAGCAGGAGAAGCAGGGGGAAAAAGACTTGTGAACTCTTTACCCCCTGCACACACCACACACACTCACATGCACACTCCCTCACTTCACAGAGGGCAAAGACTATCTGGGTTCCTGATCGATTCAACTTAATTAATGGACATTTAACTTATTTATTGGGGATATGTATTTGAGTTTGAAGTAGATTTTTCTGTGAATGGAAATTGTGTCTTTCATTACGAGAATTTGAGTTGATTTTTGGCCTGGATTGAATATAAATGATATTTACTTTGATTGTTGTATGTATTCTCTTTTTCTTCAGTAGCACAGGTTAGTGGCTAGTCGGAGTAAAAATCTAAAGGTTTATTGTTTTAATTGACAGGTCAGACTAATTCCTCCCTGTCTGGCGCCAAACAATTATCATTATTTGAAACTCTTTTGATACCTTTGGAAAAAGCCTACATTACAGAGCCAGAGATTTGCATCGACACTGATGATTTTTACTGATGCATGAAGACAACTCCTATGATCCCACCATATTTCACAATACTGTCAAACGTCTTTTGTTTTCATTTTTTCAATTATGAGACCCTTTGGGAAAGTATATTGTATATTGTATTGTACTAGTATATAGTGTTTCTGAGTGAGTGCTTCTATCATGATTGAGGCATACGCATTCTAGACATCCTGCAGTGGTAAGACATTGGCTGCAGAAATGTAAAGCAATGTTCTTTAATGCCTGTGTATTTTTCAGAAGACCATGTATAGGAAAAAAATAACAATTCACATAATAATTCTATGCTCAAATTTGCAACAATCACATAGCCACAGATTCTTTTGAAAGCCATAAGTTATCTAAAATGGCCTAATTGCCTTATAATTATAGCTAATTACATCTCATCCATAACGCCAAATCAGAAAAGTCCACCCATTGAATTTATTAAACCCTGACCACAACATTCGTAAACTGGCTATTAAGTACCCTGGTTTTCATCACTACCAGACCAAATGTTAAAAAGGCTGAGCAGTTTACATCCATGTTGACAACATATTATCTAGTCTACAGGCAGAAAAAACATAGATTCTTCTTTGCCTTGAGAAAGGCTGCTCACACTCAGCAGTTAGGTATTAAAAGCATATTTCACTGGTCCACATTTTTTAAACAAACGTGAGCAAAAAAAAATTGTATGTTGATGGTACACCCATTTCCACTCAAAGCTCAACTATTTTCAGTTCAGACATGAGCTTGGGTACAATCAAATCTCACGCCATGTCTCACCTCATGTATGACAGTTTTCAGTCAGCATGGACTTGCAGTGCAGCTTAGTAAATGTCTGTGCTGGATAATTGTTTTTAAATCATACTAATGCAGTATCTATTTAGACAGACACAGGTTCCCAGAGTTACAGAGTAATTAGTTGTGGCATTTAAAATATTGAATTTTGGAAATGATACTTTATTATTAGTGTTAATGTCGCTGTTGGGGACATCGTTCACTGCTTAAAAAATGTAAAGTATCAAATACTTATGTTTAGCAAGTAAGCTAGTAAGTACAAAAAATAGACACTATTGTCAACAGAGAGTGATGTGTTGTGGTCATTGACAAACTAATTTCAGCCTGTTTTTCCAGGACTTCATCTGTTAGAATCCAGGGTCGTAATGGACACGTACAATGGGCAGATAACACTGACTCTTAAAATGAAAATATTTGTTAAATTTTGTGTTTTGTTTTTAGGAGCCCCCTGTAAAAGGACATTCTATATTTCAAGGGACTATCCTAATAATAATAAATTTTAAAACATTTAAATAAAAGTCTGCAGATGAGTATTACTAATGAATAGGGCACATTAAAATATTAACCATTATCTGGCTCAGACACAGGTGGTGTGTCTGTGTCTCTTCCCACACTCATGCCCAAAATTGAGGGAGACCATCAGCACAGCCACACACTCCTCAGTCTGCATCAGTGCCCGGTTGGGGTCCGGCTGGTCTCCTTTAGTCTGTGTAGTGCTACATTGAGCAGGAACTGTTTTTGGTGGTGATTTTGAGGTCTGACCTTTTTTTCTTCACTAAATGTAAAGAATTGTGATATAAGCTTTCATATATTTTATATGACTTGTGCAATATCACAGATGCATAAATTAGCCTAAACATTCAAACCTAAACTCACAAAGCCAGGCCTCTAAACCCTGAATATAAAGGGGCTTGATATTCAAATTGCGATTGTTTTCAGCTGCCACATTTGTCAGCACCCAATCATACATGCATTGTCATTGGCTACTATGCAAATGTTTAGTGAATTACACATGTAACCTGACATAAGATGATTTTTGCACCTGGATCTACACCTGTTTCGCCTCTCTTGCTTTTTGATGTGCTTTGAGAACCTTACTGATCTCAACTTTTGTTGTGTGGTCTCTCTCTGTTCATTTCCACAGCAAAAGGCATATGCACAGTCAGCAAAAGTTAAATGTCTGCCTGTGCGTTATCTCCTTCCTAACTTGCATATTATTTTAAACTATTTGGAGAGAGTAGATCCATTTTCTAATATGCCTATTTACTCATGCATATTTAGATAACTGTCAGCACCTGCTTGGATGCAGTCTTGTTGGATGAGCCATCTTAACTATAATCTTGTTATTTGGGTTGTATTATCTAACAAAAGATTTTATATGGAATAAATAATATACACTTAATTTACAATAATTAATTACATTAATTAATAAAAAAATTCCAAAACAGTCCAGATTTGCATTTTGAAATCTTAGAAACTGGACTTTTTTATGTTTGATTTACTATATTTAATTATAAGAAAATTACACTGAATTCTAATGTGAGAAAAAATGAAAAAAGGCTACTTTTTTTTTAAATGCAGCAAACTTTTTTTTCATTTTTCAGGATTTGTTGAACTGGGACAGAGGTGTATAGCCTTCTGCAAAATAGACAGTCAGCAAATTAAAATTGATTGTTTTTGTAAAACATTGAAAGTTTTGGCACTCTCTGTTCAATTTTTAATTTGAAGAGCTTCCAGTTTTTTTGGTTTCACTTCATTATTTGACCATGATAACACATTTAACTGCAGATGGCTGAGGTGTATCACTAAAAGCACGCCTATCCTAATCCTCGAGTGTGGGTGTGTGTGCGTGTGTGTGTGCGCACGTGCGTGCGTGTGTGTGTGAATGCATGTGTTTTTGCCAAACCAGAAGAGCTGAGGGCTGCTGCCTCAGTGGTAATGAATGTCAAGAGGTACACTTAAAATAAATTAGCCATGCTTGTATTTTACCTTATTAATGGTCTCCGAGGCAAATTACAGCCTCTTTAATGTATTTTAGTTAGTGTAGCTTATGGGTGCCTTTCATAAAACACGGCAGGTTTTTAGACACTTAATGTGGATGCAAATTTCTGCTTTCTTTCATTTCTTCCAGTTTAATTTTTCTCATGCACCCTTTTCTCTGTATCAGCTCTTCACATTTAAGTCTTGGCTAAGGTAATTTTTTAAATGAAATGACTTCCAGTCTATGATTTAATCTAAAAGTCTTGGATATTATGAACAAATCTGTACGTTCCAACTTGCAAATGTAATCAAGACACTGACCTCACATCACTTATGATACATATTACTCTGAATTGATTATAAGGTATTCAAAAAAGTGATTTGGTTTCTGATTGTTAAATTTTATAACTTAATTGTAACTTTTAGGGGCAAGATTTTCATGCATGTTTACTCTGATGTTCCATAAAAAGTATATAATTACATTTTGCTACTTTTTGTTTGCCCTACATGAAAAAAAACAAAAAGAAAAAACAAACAACCAAAAAATAGGATGTTAAGGTTGAAAATCTGATGTCAAACTGCAGCACTTCCGCAGATTTGCAGGCACTGGTTAAACAATTTATTTCAGATAAGCTGTTTCACTAGTCAGAACTACAACCTGTCACAAACCTGAAACATAATTGCAAAGCCAAGATGTTGTAGAAACAGAATTTAAAAATCTTAAGTAGGTGGACCTTTAAATTAAAATCCCAAACATTTCTTATTACTGTACAACAGCATTGCTCAACTCCACAATACAGGTTGTTAATTATGAAATACTGGTTTCTAACCACCTCTGATAAACAAACTAAAATGTCAACATCACAAAACCCATGAAAACAGATGGGAAATATTTGCAGTGAAAACAACACCAAAGTATTGTGTGTTCCTCTCTTGTTCATACAGGTTGTTTCTCCTGGCGCATCTGTTCCTCTTTTGTACCAAGCTGCTTTCTCCTTCCTCCCTCCGCTTTGTTCCTCCCACCTCAGAACTGCCTCCCTTAAGATCCTGAAGGTCAGCTCCTGGTGAGTGATATCCCATTCTGCTGAGTCCACCAAACCCTGAACCGAAGTGGTGCTTCGCTATAACCCGACCGGCCACTGACATCCATAAACAAAAATGGGAATGACAGATGTTGCTGCCCCCCTCCTTTTTCTCCTTCTCTGTCTTCCACTCTTTTTAACCCCCCCACCCCACCCCACCCCCAACACCACCACCACCACCTCTAATTCTGTGTTGATTTACGGTTTATTGTTCCTTGTCGCGTTTCAAGGTCGTTGCTAACACAGGCCAAACTAGGCCCGAGGGGGGTGTCTCTCAGCATACCTGCCAGGGAGCTACCAACACTGCTGTAGCAGCTGTCAAACTTCTTTTTCCTGTGAAAGCCTAAAATGACACTGGGGGGAGGATGTCCCACTGAGACATCAACCTTTTTTTTGTAGTTTGTAAACTATATCAATAGTCTAAACAATGATGCTAATCAATGGCAAAATATCAGTAGTTATATCTGCGCTGTACCTTTGAAAAACCCTCAAGTAAGAGCCTTTCTGAAGCCTACTGTGTTTTTTTCAGCTGTTAAGTAATGGCTATTTTCTATTTTTTCATTTTATTTCCTGATATGGTATGAGGGTAAATTGCCCTATAAGACAGAAAAAATTTAGAGGGAAAAGGAGCAGTAAAGGAAAAACACATGCTTACTGAAGTAGATGTAATTCTCCTAGACTGAAGTCAATGAAAGAAAGATCTATTATGTAGCTCCCAGGGGGATCACACACATCTAAATAGAAATTAGCAGGATACTACATGTCAGCATAGATCTTTGCTTAACTGGTGAAGTCACTGGTGAATGGTTAAGGAGAAACTGCTAGGAGGATAAAAATACTATAGGCTCAATTGTCTTCTAATTAACATCCGTGGATGTTTGTGGGCTGTGGTGGTGGTCTGTTTCCAAAAAACCTCAGTTTCCTGGTTAACTCTGAATCTCTTTAAATAGAATCTGTCAGGACAGTAGTGGTGCTGATGGTCTTTAAGAGTGTGGTGCAGGGAACTGTCTTAGTGTCTTTGTTTGTGTGTGTATTAGGGTCCACCAAGACATGCATACAAATGTAAATTGCAAAGTATACAGGTTCAGAGAGAAGTGTCTCAGCTCAAAGTTCTCTTTACTTAAGGTTAAAATACTAATAAGTTTTAGGAAATTTCATGGACCCTTTGGAAGCTGACTTGTGTGGGTCCATCTTGAGATGGAAAATTATCAGCAATGGCGGAGAATGAGGTGCAGTGGAAGTAACCTAAATATAATGACCAAGAGACTGATTTTTCTGTACTTAAAGGCGATAATTTAGGAAGATACTGATTTTATTTGTCTTGTTCAGACAACAGGAAAATGCAACTTGTTGTCCCCTTGCAATTCACAGAACAAACAAACAAACAGAAAATTGATATGTCAAAAAGAATTCACTGTGGAGTACTAAGAGTAAATTGAGGAGTCTCACAGTCTGAGGAAAGAAGCTACCTAGGACGGACAGCAGCAGAGTTATCGGGCCGTGGTTGGGTGGATATTGTCTCTTAGTATCATGTGGTTCTGGACAGGTATCTCACCTGATAGAAATCACCAGTGCTTGGTCAATGGGTTCCGACAATCGGAGCAATTTTAATCACCAGCTGTTGTCCTCGGCCAGTTGTGGGTATTTAGCATGAACAACAGAGGGCTTAGAAAACAGCCCTGGGAGACTTGGGAGTTCAGGACAAGAGAGGTGTAGGTGTGTCTCCCAGTCTGTTATGCCTAAGTTGTGTGCAGAAGGAGTCAAGTATTCAGTTATAGAGCTTAGCACTCAAAGCCAGAATGCATAGTTTTCATAAGGGAGACTGTATTAAATGCTGTGTCGAAATCAATAATTATTGTTCAATGGTAATGGTGGCTGTCTTAAAGCAGGTGGGAAACCCTGATAGGTCGTAAATGTCAGAAAAACATCAGTTAGCTGTCTGACTGCGTGTGTCTGGGATGTAAGTTAGGCACCACAGTTGTTAAGCAGATCATAACGAGCATAAAACAAGCATAAAATGTTGAAGCTCATCTTACAATGGTACTGCTTTTGTAGCTTGTAACATTCTGGATTGTCTGCCACATATCAGAATATCAGTGTTGTTAGTGTTATGGTTTCAAGTTTTAAGCTTTTTTCAGTTTTGCTCTGGTGGTATTTGCCTCCTTCTACCTGACCAAATGGCATCTCTTTTGGTTCTGAATAGAGACTATACCTCTCCACTTATCGAAGTTTTTTGGTTGGATAATGATTCAATGTTATTTGCAGTCACAATATCACTACTGATCTGCTGATGCTACAGTTGATGTATATTCCTTAAGATGATGAGGTTCTGCTTGGTTGCAGCATCTCTGGTTATGTACCTGACTGTGCACTAAAAACAGGCTATGCTCTAACATTTTTTTCTAATGTTTTGACCCTTCTTATCATCTTGGAGTAAAAATGCAGCAAAAACAGGGAAAATATTATAATACTGATCTAATAGACCAAAATGGGAACAAAGGAGAGTGTTGTAGATGCAAGAAGTGCTTATATAGATTTGATTGGGTATTTTAATCTAACATTGCAAGGTAATCGAACCAACGCCACAACCAATTGGATTCGTTTCTGTCAGAATATGACGAGATAAATCAGCGTTCTCTGTAGAGAAAGAAGTGGTAGCTACAGGCGTGGTCAAGTTTGAAAAAAAGCTAGACTGCAAGCTGCAAGCTCTTACATGGTGGATGCTGCACTAGCAGCAGTTTTATCAGAACTGGACAACATTTACTCATTTAAAGAAGAACAAAGGCAGAGCAGGCATTTCTTGATGCAAAAGATGTTTTCACTCCTCTCTCTTCTTCCATTGGTTTGGGTAAGAGTAATGAATGTGAAAAAAAGAGCATTTGTCCAATCACCTTCCTTTTTTTTTTTTTTTTTTACACAACCTGCACCTGTCTATGGTTGTTTCCCAGATATATACAATGAATATATGTAACATTCCCTCTGGCATGTCACGTTAATTTTGACCTACAGAGTGACCACATTTCCTATATCATCACATCTTTTTTTTTTGGAAACCATATATATTTTTATAAAGTCATAAAAAATGCTTATTTTCCGCCTTGTACAGACACTTTTTGCAGCTCATGCATTAGTGTTTTTGAAGGATTTGTTTAGTTTAAAAAGAAATATATTTTTTTAATTTAAATTCACAAAATTTGGAGATATATGATTTTCACTGTACAGGAAGGGCATAAAATAATTGTAATCTAGCAAAGTAACTGGTAACTTAAGCTGTCACACAAATCTAGTAGAATTAAAAGGTATAATATTTGCCTATGAGAAGTGGTAGAGTAGAAGTGTAAAGTTACCATAATAAAACTACCATCTGGCTGTTTTGTCATCTGATTGCTAATGAAAATCATACTTTTTTTCTTGCAGTTTAGCCAATCTTTTACATCTGACTCTTGATAATCCCTGTCTCTATCTCCTTAGAGCTTTTCCTGGTCAGAGTCTAGCTATTGTCTCCCCCCTGGCTCACTGGAATTTATCACAAGATCCACTCTACCTCCTTATTCTCTGGATCAGTCTGACTGGCTCTCTCTACACAAGGTCCCCTGCCTGCTTAGCTCAGCTCCCAAGCTCAACCCTCCATCCCAACCTTCTGCCGGCCATCCTCAGTGTTGCCCCTTGTCTTTCAGGCCTAGTTTCTCCCTGGTTTTCCATTTAGCTCCGCTTATTCTCTGCCTAATCTACCTACTCGCTGATAAATATTCTTTGGTTCAAACATGCCCTGTCTTGTTTTTATATTTATATATTGATTGATTTTTTTGCATTTAGATTCCAAAACTAGCCTTAATAGTAAGATCTGGCCAAAAATAAATACAGAAGACACTGATTTAAAAACACAGAGATTGTCACTGGCTCAGCCTCACACAGAGATAAATTAAGTCATGGTAAATCAAATTTCTATTTTTTCAAATCAAGTAGCTGGATTTATTACTACTCAACCCAGTCAGCTGGAGTCTGCCCTTCTTGTTTACCCAGTACTTCCTTCTTAACTTTAAAGTTAGAGAACTGCAATAAACCCTCTCATTAATGTGATCCCTTACCTCAAGCCCCCCAACCCCGAAATGTAGACCTCGGTACCTATCAAACATTTAAAACCAAATTTTTCAAAGCTTTGGAAAGTAATGTATATCTTATCTCCTGAACGTTTCTGCATATCCTGCCTGTTAAGAAAGCTGACTGGAGCTTTGAGTGGAACCAAAACCATGAATTCAGTTCCAAATGAAATCAAGGGAATTTTTATTTATATTGTGGCTCTCTCCCAAGCTAACAGATTAACAATAATGGTGGCAAGCACACGTGTGTATATGTGTGGGTGCAGGTGAGGGGGAGTGAGAAATAAAATCAAGATGGTAGATGTTCCTCAACTATAGGATGGGGTGGAGCAGAGCTAAATTGTGCTGCTGGGCTATCTTTAAGCCAAGGATGTATGAATGTGTGTGAGTTAGCAAAGAGAGTACAGGCCTTTAAACATGGCAGAAAGAGACATAAGCCAATGCAGTGAACACAACAGTCTTTTTAATCACCAGGATACACATGGGAGAGTTGGGTTCATCAGTTGTGTCACTGGTCCTTTACATGTCAGAACTGAACTAGCTGGGTTTTACACGGTGGCAGAAAACTAACACAAACAAAGCTTAAAGGTGCTTAAAGGTCAATTCCAACAGGTATTGAGCTTATATATACACTTTAACTAAAATGTCTCTGCCCGGACAAAAGCCTCTGACTAGTGATCACTCAAAGTAGTGATCATAGGGTGTGTGGTAATGGTGAGCTCTAATGGTGAGGGGGTCATTGTGCCATTTGATGTGTGGTAATGGTGAGCTATTTCACGTAGGTAGGGGGGAAATGGCAGAGAGTGGACTCAGTCCAAAGAGAGCAGGATGTAAGTATTATCCTTTTTTTCAGAGAAAAAGGATATGGTGCCTTTCTGCTGCAGGTGAGATAGATCACTGGGTACCCAAACAGCTGATCTAATTACAAATCCAAATGTGTTTGAACACAAAACAGTCTGCGGCTCATCCAGTTCAGAACTGTTTCTTGGGCTGATTAAATAAAACAAAAGTGAAAGGAAAAGAAAAAGCCTGATCAGAGCAGGAAACCACCTTTTAGCAACTCAATATTGCATGGAAAGGCAGCTGAAAAGAGTTTTTCCTGATTTATATCTCAGGTGATATTACAATTTCTCAAGGCCCCCCTGCTGTTCCTATGGGTCTCGTCCACTGAGGAGCCACGACTCTGATTCAAACCATGTCTTGCTCTCAGGTGTGATTTCATGAGACCTGTTGGTCTTTGGCTCTCATTACCTTTGTCCCTTATCAGACTTTGGCTCCGACATGAATGCCTCCGTCCTTGTTCAGAGAGTGATGCTAGGGCCCTTCATTGACTGACTTGAATCTTTGGCAATCTTGAGTGGTTCTCATTTACAACAGCACCATACAATTCAATTCAATTCAATTCAATTCAATTTTATTGATTGAATTGAAGTTGTCTCAAGACACTTTACATATAGAGCATGTCAAGACCACACTCTATAAATGCATTTATATTTTAGATGTATAGGAACCCAACAATTGAAAGCAATTCCCACATGAGCAAGCACTTGGCGACAGTGGCGTGGAAAAACTTCCTTTTAACAGGCAGTAACATATCCAGACTCAGAGGTGGGCAGGATCTGACGGCACCGGTTGGGTTGAGAGAGAGAGAAGGGGGGGACAAGAGGGGGAGGGGAAAGAGATAGATAGGAAGGGGAGAGAAA
>JAPZDV010000002.1:814913-826749 GCA_029814665.1 Acanthurus lineatus
GTCTCGCCCCCGAGCCGATCATCCCCGCCTCTCTGCATCGACCTGCTGAGAGGGAGAGGGAGAGAGAGATCAGCAGCAGAAAACAGACAAAACGGAACCATCACAACTGGCACATTTAGTTGATTTCATAGAGTAACTGGAGGAGTAGAGGATGTTTGTGCCATTGCTAAGAAGCAGCGGTTTCAACAGGCTAGCCATTAGTGTCTACTACTGTGACTTCATTTATCACATTACTTCCATCAACATAATGATCAACATCATCATCTTCATAACCATTTTGATCATCTTCATCATCACAGCTGCTTGACAACAGCTAGCTACATGTTTCTTGCATATATTTTCCTTTTCTTGGTGAAGCTTTTTTCAGTTTTTGCCAGTACAAGGCAAGCTAGTTTACACACTGTCTTTTTTAGTGAGAAACAAAACACATCCACCTGCTTGTTAAAATCAGAGGTCATGTTCTTCTCTCATTGCCAAATAACTTATAAAAACACTCTGGCACACGAACTGTCTGGGATTTTTAAAAATCTTTTACTTTTCCTAAAACAGCAAGGGACACACAAATATAGCAAGACAAAGCAGATAGATGTAATTTTGATTTTAAAAGGTTTTCAACATCCTCAATTTCATGTTGAGCACTTAAACAACTAACAACCCAATTAAAAGAAGTCAATTATGAGTCCTGACCCACAGTTTGGGAAACATTCCCTTGATTTAGGTGCCAGAAAGTTCCTTTGGAGGAAAAAGCCAGTTTATGATATACAAGGTCCTGCATGACCTGCCGTCAGTCACCAGAATTGGATTTCCTTGTAGGTCCACATGTCACTGATGATGCAGGAAAACAGTCACTGAACTGTGAAATAAATAAGTTACCTGTCAGTCTGTATACCCTCATGTTTACTCCTACTCCTCTTAAGTGGCTTTGAAAAATTCAGTGTAAACACCAACATACCACATTCCTGACTCCCAGGAATTCTGTTTATAGGCAACATATTTGAATTTTTGATTACTTTATGATAACAATTATGCACTGAAACTATGTTTATTTAAGTTAATAAAAATACAAATTGCAGGACTGTGACACCAGGAACCAGGATTTTCATTTAGGCTCCTGTCTGTTGTAAGGAAGCCAACAGATGCATTTTAGTAAAGGTTGGAGAAAGATCATAGTATAAGTTATATGTTGAAAAAAAACTTTTCTCTTGTCTCATATTAGTGCTGACCTTTTCTGTATCAAAACAGACCATTATTTTCCCAAATCTCAACACAGTGCCTGCAGGGCCTATGAACAACTACAAAAAGGTTGAAATAAGATAAAGTCACTGTACATGGATAGTAAGTTTCAGGGTGGCCTATTTGACTGAAAACAAAGGGAAATATGTTGTTGGTGAACATTTAACTGATACGTTACACATTTAAAATCTTGGGACTTGACAGATATTTTATCAATAACATTTCTTAAACAAATCAGTGAATCAGTGGAAAATGTCTTTCCCTCATTTTTTAAATTTGTGATGAAACCGTGTCGACAACGAATTTCTGTTTTTACTGAAGAACAGACAATAAAGTTTCTATTCTATTCTATTCTATTCTATTCTATTCTATTCTATTCTATATTTGCTGTTGCAAAGTAGTTGCATCAAAACATAATATCTGTATTTTTCTTAGTTCAGACAAATAAACTAAACTTCACAGACTGCAATGTGACCCTCTCCTTTAGCACTTAACCTAAGAGAGACACTGAAGCTTCAGGGACCCAAGAGTAAATTAATGTCTGTGACCTTGATGATGCATAGTGATCTGGAAAAGACAAAGAAAGTCTTCAGATTTACAGCTAATGGAAATGCAAAGCTCTCGCACAGCAAAAAAGTCGGTAAGAAAAAATCAGCTTCATTAGACAAACTTACAAACTGTTTGTTACCTTCTATGCTTAGAAAATAATTAGGTTATGTCTCTACATTAATAATTGCTAATTACAAATATAGTTGAACAGGTTCAAAATGACTTAGTTAAGTTAATGCAGCTCAATTCAAGAGAATATGTGTATTTATAGAACACAGGAGAGACCTGAGCAAACAAAGACCTTGATATCAATACAAAGTGTGAAGGTTTGGTTTATTTGTTTTCTAACAAAGTGAGTTGTGATTAGTGATTTGGTGTGCTGTACTGCCATATCTTTTAACCAGGACACCAACATCAGCAGTAAAGGAGGAATTTATGATGGAAAAAAGACAGAGGCATAACAGAGAAGAGAGACTCAGAGTCTCTGTTTGAAAGAGTTGATGGCAGGTTGAGTGGTAACATCAAAAAGGCTGAGGTATGGCTCAGGAGGAGAGAGGAAAGAAGGACAATGGGAAGGAAGGAGGAGTGGAAAAACACTTAGAGAGATTAAACACAGTGGGATGAGTGAGGACTGAGTGTTTTTATGTGCATGTGTCTGCAAATGTGCTGCCTGTGTGTCTTTGTGATTGGTAGAGACAGGATTTTGGATCAGTTTCAGATCCTGCCTGGCAATCCATTATGGATTAGTGGTGGGTCAGCCCTGTTTTTATTACGTATGGAATCTATCATTAATGGACATCTAGAGGACTTCATAGGTATTCAATGAGAAAGACATCACTCCACTGTCAGCACTAACAGTGTTTGCCTCAGTGGCCCTCAGTGTTGTGGAACCAGGAAACGGTGTTAAACTACTATTATTGGGACAAAGAGTGATACTGGGCCTAGGTTATTCCATTCATCCCATGGTGACATCAGTTGGAGCACACACCCATCAACCAGGGTGGGCTGAATTAACAAGAAAATGTGTGCATGCATATGACTGGATCAGTCTGAACCCATGGGAAGAGGCTTAATGAACAGTGAAATGAAAACATAAGCAATGGAAGTCAGAGAAATGGACAAGTATGGTGGCAGTATTTACATTAATTTCACAAAAAACAAAAACATAACTGTCTCATTATAACAGTCTTGTTGCCTGTGTTTTTCATATGATGCATAATAACTGATGATTTGCCAAAGGCCACCAGTGATGAAGCACTGAGCCTGCAAGCCCTCAATTCCTCATGTAAAATATGCAATTTCCAGTAATAACTGTAGGTTTGCTTATTAAAATTCTTATTTTTCCAGTAAATATGGCCTTCTGGGTGATGTGAGGGGCCACTGCCACTGTAAATTGAACCCTGTGCGGGCAGGCCACTTTGCCCTGTATACTATGGGAAAAGTGGGCAGACTGCTGGTACAACGCCTGAATACCAGAGTCATACTGTGGGCTTAGTACTTGGCACTCTGTGGTAATAAGTGGGCATGCTTGGCATAACTGGCACACTGTAGGCCACATTTTAATATCAGTGGGTTTCCAGATACAGGTAAGGCAGCGAGGCAATAATTGCTCCGCTTTGTCTTGTCCTTGTCTAATCAATGGGGGTACTAGAAATAAAATTGAATTTAAGTGTGGATAATTGAAGCACAGACAGTGACAACACACTAAAAAACAGACTCTCACAATCGTTGATTTTATTATCAAAGGAAACTCCACTGTCATGTACTTATCATGGCTACTCTCAATATGCTCCCCTTTCTCACAAGGGAATTGTTGCATTACTAATTTCTTCAAAAAAGTCAAGGTTTGCATTCTAAGTTCTTTTTTTTTTATTATTATTATTTTGGTGTTTTTTTATGTCAAGGTCTTGTTGTTGCTTCCTGTCTTTGTTGCTTTCATGGTCCTTTTGATTCCTTATGAGTTTCTCCTGTCTCTAATTTGTTTTATTCACCTTGTGTAATAAAGTTTGTGTCTCTTCATTTGTCATGTGTCAGTTGTCTGTTTCCACTCCCTGGTCCTGCATCTGTGTCATAGTCCTGTCTGATCTCCTCTTATTATCCTGGGTTGTTATTATTTTATTCATTTTTTATTTCTTTTAGTTACCCTCTTTGTTTTTTGTCTTTTTTAATCTAGATCAGATTGTGTAATTAAAATTCACCTTTTGTTTCTCTTACCTGTCATTAATTGTGTCTTGCTCTTGGGTCAGTTTTGTGAAAACCTGACATAAGAATGCAGTTGTTTACCAGTGACTGCAATATTGTTAACAAGTGGTGGAGAATTCAGTGTGTTTGCTCTTTTTTTATCTTGTTACTGCTGACTCACACTCTTGGGTTGGGGTGTGGCCTGCCATCTGCAGACAGCAAACAACATGAAAAACACAGTATCCTGACTGTTTTCAAGAATAATAAAAAACGTCTTTCTCCATTATAGGAATTAAAATCAAAAGATGATAGCGACAAGAGGAGAGTAAATGTGTGGAAATGCATCTGTGGAACTTTTGGAAGAGGGTCACACGAATCTGTGGATTTTGTCTTTTTGTCTTGTCAAAAGAAAGGGCTTGGTGAAAGTTTATCATGGCATGTTGTTACCTTTGAGGTTACTGCACTTTGTGACAAGTGATACTGGTACTCACTATAGGATTTTAAATTATTCCAACTTATTTAAAATAATGTAACTGTGACCTGAAGCTGTTTACGATGAAGGTGTTATTAAAGAAGAAAGCAAGGACTGAGTGCACATGGAGGCAAAATGCAGAGCAGGGTGTTTTTTTTACCCTTGAATTGCCCTAATTATACAGAGCATTGATTTTACAATGCATCCATGGATTGATTAGAAGAGCCCTGCACCTCCCCTTAGGAAGCAGGGCTTCGCGCTTTGGTCTCTTGCTTACTGTTCTGTTCTCTACTCGCCCTCTGCTCCCTGCTTCTTTTACTTTAACTGCTTCTTTTCTTGTCTTTTCATAACTATCCCTGTATCCCTCCTCTTTAAATACACTTTTCTCTTTTCTGTATTCTTTTACTTCCTGATTGCAAAATTAAACCTATAGTGAAACTACTGAAATGTGAGTCTCCTACTTGACTTTCAAAGCCTTACATACCATGAGATTCCACTGTCATGGTTTTGTCCCCTACATGGCTTCATACCTGAGGTGCTGTTTTATAGTAAAAACTTGAGACTCTTAGACTTTTGATTCTTAATAAACCACCTCTTTTACTTTACACAAAACCAAGGTCTGAAAAAGTGTCAGACATTTTTCTACAAGATCCCTATTTCAAGGATTATCACCTCTCATTCCTGTCCATGATGGCAGACTTTGTGTGTTTGCCTTTAAAACAGATACCAACAGATGTGTTTGAAAGTTAAGGTAAAACCTGCTTTGTTGGGAAAATTGCTTCACTGTCATCACTCAGTTCATCATCCCTGGTCCCCTTCATTCGTGCCCTTGCTTTTTCTTATTCACCCTCACTCCTGTAAGAAGTCCAGCTAGCGTTCTTTTCCTCTCTACCTGTCTCCCTCCTCAAAGGTTTTCCTGTCATCTAGGAGGGAGGGGCTAAAAAGAAATCAATAAATATAAAGACAGAAATGCAGAGATAATTATGTTTATCCTGAAGAGATATGCAGAAATGAATGAAGTGATGAATATAGGTACACAGTGTGGAGGGATCAATTGATGTGGGCAATAGGGGAAGCAGAAAAAAACAGTAAATGGGGAATGGGAAGAGACGAGTGTGTTTAAAAATCAATTGCACAGTAAATATGACACGAGTCAGCAACAACGCCCTCAGGGGAGTCCAGGAAATATGTTCCTGCCTTCATGTCAGTAAATCTGCTCTCCCTACAAATGAATTACTAATTTTATGTACAGAAGTTAGGAAGAAAAAGATCCACTGTGTGTGTGTGTGTGCTTATGTACACAAGCCATAAGTCCCAAGGGAGGTATTATTAATTAATGAAGTAGAGTGAAGGGTTTTTTTTTCCTGTGAATGGAAAGGAGGATGAACAGGGTGCAGACCCAGTGTTACCTCTGATATTTGGGAGTGTCAGCAGGTCAGTGAGCCAAAGGAAAACACTACTGCAGCTGCTGCTTTGAACCAGCCTCAAAGATTGACCTGAGGAGGTCGGAGAAATGGGTGAGAAGACAGGGAGGATAGAGAAAAATGAGGGCAAGTCCAGGAATAACTGTCCATGAAGAAAAAAAGGATAGGATGACAGAGAGGGTGAAAAGAGATGAAATTAAAAACTGATAAATTAACAAAGGCATGAGAGGAAAAATCCAAAGACTACAGACAGAAAAACCACTACTTGACATTCAGGAAGCCCACCAAGACCATTATTATTTAAATGGTTCAAAGAGAGTAAAACACAACCCAAATAAACCACAATTTGGGTTGTTAAGTAAGTTATTTGAGCCAAATAACTCTCTTGGCCTGTGCAGACACTTAATAAAGCACAAACCTATTTGACTTGAGTACACTGGAAAAAAGTTGCAAGTTCTTTGATACCACTCTACGTAAAAGCTGGAAGCAGGAGGAAACAGCTAGCCTGGTCATGTCCAATCATAACAAAAATTCACTGACCAGTGCATCATCTCAATAATAAACACTATGTAGCCCCTCTTTTTAACACCTTTATCTTGTCTGTTAAACTCTTATTCCTTGGCCCAGCAAAGTAACTCCATTCAAAGGTTACTTTGGACAGAAATAGCCTAGATGTTTCTCTCAATGCTTACAGTCCTCATGTTAAGCTAAGCCAACTGTCATCTGTCTGTAGTTTCATTTTCATTGTACAGATATGAGAGGGGTGTTAATGTTGTCAGTCAATGAATAGTCAAATTATTCAAGATTCCTCATAAAATGTCAAAGTATTAACAGAAGGGCAATACTGAGTGTTTGCTTGTAACAGGATGATGTATATGGGATTGACTCAAAATGAACTACATTGCCCATTTTCATCTTAATGACGAAACATGTCACCAGCATGAGTTTGATAATTTTGGACTTCTATGGCACAAAGGAGTTAAACACCTTAAATCAAGTTTTCGATATACTGGCAATATTATTTTTTCCTTACAGACAGAAACAAAAATATACTAAAGGATATCATCAGCATTTCCTATAAAGTGCGAGCCCATATCCAAAAGTCTGCTACTGATTGTAATGCTAAATTGCATATCACAACATACAAGAAAGGCATAAGTAAAAGATGAGTTACAAAAAACTAGGTGTCGAGAAACTGTTAGTCTGAGCCTGTGTGGTCAGTGGACTGAAAGCTGTAGTATACAGTCAATTTAAAGCATATATCCAGCACATCATTAGTTCCATCATTGCATCTCCTCACATTATAATGTAAGGACCATTTCCTTCCCCGACAAACTGAAAAACAGGGTGACACACCCACTAGAACACACAAACATACTGCCAGTCATTCTCTCTTTGTCTCTCTCTTGTTCTCCCTCTACATTTTCACTAGCTCTGCATTTCCTCTATACTCTTCATCTGAGTGGCTAGGTTGGCTTGGCAGGGCAGCAGTATTGGGTCCAGCCCTAATGAAGAGCATTGATCCTTGTTGGGTTATGAGCAGGCTTTAGTGGCCGTGTTGAGATGTTAATAAGCCTGGCCTTATTCCGGAGGAGCTTTAATTAGCCTGTTGGAAATGTGCTTACGGGGCGCACTGTCACTCTGTTGTGGCACACATTGCTGATGCTGTACACGCACACACACCCACACACACACACACAGAAGAGGTCGCAAATGTGTGCAAGGGCAGCCACACAGATTTACTCACACACACATATACAGTCACTCATTTCATGGACCACTGAGATGGCGATCATAACAACATTCTCCATTTATTCAATTAATATAGTTTCATTAGCAAGTCAGGCAGTGTGAATTTAGTTATTTATGCAATCTTCACAAATTCATCTTCTTCTGCTTTGCTGTAGTACTCTCCTTTCTCTTATTCTTTGCCCTCATCATCACCATCCTGCTAATGGTCCCTCCCATTGTTCAAGTCAACTCGAATCAGTGCACTGGCTGTGAAATAACTATGGTTTTTTGTTTTTTTTTTAAATAGTATAATGTTACATTTTCATATGTGGTGGAGTTTTGATTAGCAGAAAATTCAAAGACTTAAACAAAGTGTTTGCCACAGTATGTGAGTTAATACTTGTAGTCTGCCCATCACAGAGGCTACTATTGGACACAGGTTTCACATGTGTTTTATCAGTGCTGACAAAAGAATTTTGAGAGTTTTTGTTGCATTAGCTTGTCTAAGCAGTGCTTTAGCTTGCTGTGTGATCATCCTTAGACCTTTCCAACAAATAAAAAATCCAAAATACAAGTGACCAGACACATTACCGTATATACAGAAACTATCATGGACTTTCTCGCTGAATCCTATCATTGAGAAAAAAAGATCATCAGTAAAACATACAGGAACAGCATACATTTTTAAGTAACATTATTTATTTTAACTAAAAATGATTTTTTTGTGATGATCACTTAAAATAGGTTTAATGTGTCTGTGTTAGTTATTCTGCACCCAAATCATAAGTTGTTCACACTGCATAGCACTTAATACAATTCCTTCTCACACACTAACAGCTATCACTTATTTTGGTGAAAATGGATCATATTTTAAAAAGAAAATGTTATCTAGTTTTCCTTGTTCTTTTTATCTAGGCTGCTCTGTCTTAACTCGTATTGCTAAAGTACCTTGTAACTGACAAGCCCCCAGGAGGTGCACTAGGCTTTTAAGTCAATTTTCTTTATGGCTATAACATAAAATAACACATCACATGTCCAAAAGACTCTTTGCCATAAGCTTAAATTATGAAAGAAGCCGCTATAAAACCATGGTTAATCTTTTTTAGTGTTACAAACTTCAGGAAATTACTTGTTTTATCACAATAATATCGTTTTTTTCCCACTAACATTCGGAAAGTCTTAGAAATCTGCAAGATCAAACTGTTTAATTCCCATTCAAGAATTAACTAAAGTGAGCCAGCTCGGCAGCCGTATGGAATCACTGGAGATCATCAGAGTACTTTGAGTACTTTTTAAAATTAACCTTTTTGACTTCATATACAATAAGATAAAACTGAGAGAGGCCCTGCTGCAAAAACTGTATCTATTTCTCCTAACTACAGCCTTCGTAGTTTCCAATCAAAGTTAGCTTTTCAGCAGTCTGACTGTTCTCAGGTGAGCCCACTGCTGCTTGGATCACCAGGAAGTTTTGGAGTTTTGGACCATCACAAGGAAGGGTTTAAGGACTGGGATGGAGAGGGACCCAAGAATGCTGGCAGGCAGCTACACTGGTAAAGGAGCCAGTGGCACGGAATCAACAAACTCAGCAGCCTCTAAGGACATCATGACAAAGGTAAAGAGTCAGAAGAGGACGTTGATGGAGAAGAAAAAAAGGGAGAGGGACTGAGCAAGGGGCCAGGACGGGAGTAATGGTTAGACTGGCAGCCGTGCTTTGGCAAGAAGGGAAGGGCATTTTGATTTTTTTCTGAGTGAGGTGAGGTCAAAGTATTTAATTTGGAGTAAGGGGTGTGGTTGCAAGAAAAAACTTTGTTTTTTCTGTTTTTCATTTGTTTGCATTGTGTTAAGTTAAGTAGATTTTAAATGTTAAAAGTTATTTTTTCTAATTGATTTTATTTTATCTATAATCTGTTTGACCTATTATCTATTTTTTCAATCTAATGTTTTTTATCTATCTTATCGATTTTATCTATCTTATCTCTCCACCATAAAGGACAAACATGTCTGACCAAAAAAGGACCTGGCAGCAAGTCAAGTCAAGATTAAGTATGAGAACAAGTGCAAGAATGTGTGCAAGTGATTTCAGTGCCATGCTAACATTTGTTATCGCACAGAAAATAGTGCCTATTGAGTTTTTCAGCATCTCCAACGCAGTAAAAGAACATGCCACTTGCTAAGTATTGCTGTGTTACATAGATGACCTGTGGGACAGTGAGGGCGTTGCTTTGCACTGTATGGCATTGTATCTTTGGACCCAGCAACCTACAGAAATATCAGATGCTATTTCCTACAAATCTGTACTTTTCAGTCAGATATTCTTCTGCAAAGCCCATAGCTCGACCTGTCCTAGGAGACTCAATCATGGCTGAAAGTTTGTCTGAGTATTAATGCTTCCTCGTCTACTACGTCGTCCAACAAAGGGCACACCACTGTGACTTGAATGGGACTTTAACCTTTATGTACTAAACTGCCCTTGTCAAGAATTTGATTGAGACAGCCTCTGCAGTTTCCTCAGCCATTTTTATGATCTCAACAACTGCAATAATATGTATGCATTAAACCTCTGATGGCAATACGAATAGCTGTCTTCATAAACACTGGCTATGTAAAACTAGGCCTAGCAGTAATAATGACTAACACATTAATAAATAAAAAAAATGGTTACAATTAAATTAACAGTAGGCTACTTAAATGACTGACAATACATCTGTCCTATTTTAATGCAAGATTATTACATTGATGCAACTTATTTACAGAAGACCATGGAATGACTATAAAAAATAACAGGTATATCACTAGACTGGTTGTTAGTCTGCTCCAATGCATGCTATTTGCAAAGAATAAATCTCCATTGTAACCTAACTGAGCTTAAGTTAACCTGATTTCATGGAACTGAGTCAGGGCTAAATTCAGTGGGGATTACTAGAAAATAATCTCCTATCTTGGTTTTGAGAAATACCCCTTTTGTTTGGTTTTCCAGAAAAAAGAAAATCAAACAAACACAGCAACACAAAACAAAAACTGAACTTATTCTGGGCAATGACCCAGAGGGTATTGCTGGAAAGCTTTTTTTTCACTGATGTTGCCCATACAAACAGTGAATATTATGATGTATAATTTTAATGTTTTGCTCTATCAGCTAGTATGTGGCCTATCTTGTCACACTCCGTGTGCTACTGGTTGCAGCTCTTACCTAAGATGTAGGACAGGCACAATACCCACATGGATTTACTCTTTTGGCTCCTGCCTCGTACTCATCATATTTGTGTTTTCTGCTTATGCCTCATGAAATACCTATACCAGCAACACTTCTCAAGAGCACACAGTGACATCTAGCAGGCAGGGTAGCTGTACATGCAGAGTTGAAAGGGATTCATACAGTAATGGTTGAATCTGTTAAAACTGTTCTTTTGTTTTAAATCACTTAAGTTTGGTTTAAAATGAAAAAAGGTTCATCTTGGAAGTGGGGGAGGGCAAATAATTATTTATCAGAAGCAGGGGAAGGGCAGAGAGAAAATGATAAAATGTCAGGTCACGTTATGTTAAATTTTAACCTGCTTGCGTGCTTTTTAGTCCATAGTTACTGAAACCAGGCAGCTAATTTACCTGTATCCAGCGTATTTTATCTTGTGATAGCATTGTTTTCATATGGCAGGTGCTTGGACTGCTGAAAATGATTCCACACTACTTATTTAATACTGAGAGGGGAGTGATATCCTTGTCCTTATTCTAGTCTACTTTTATGAACTCTCTTACATCACTGGATATATGTATGTGTTTTCTTAAAACTGCAGCTGAATCTCTGCTTTAATCTTTAATCTAACCCTTTTTGTTGTTGCTTTTAAAACTAAATAAAAGATCTCGTCTAATATAAAAGTGGTTATTGTCAGTCACAAGAATGATCATCACAAGTACAGTTAGCTCTGCAAGCATTTTTGTTAAATGTACAAGCTCTAAAAGCCCGCTGTACACTACCAGCCCAGCCAACAGGTAAAACTTGCAAACAGCAAAGTTAGCAAATATTTGCAATTATAGTGGACAGTGTTGGTAATAACAGCGTTAGAGTATAACGGCGTTACTAACGCCGTTATTTTTTTCAGTAACGAGTAATCTAATTATTTACTTTTCCCATCGTTGCAACCGTTACTGAGAATGTGAAGTGGCGCGTTACCACAATTTGGTTGAATGAAGCGCAAGTGTCAGGTTTTGGCCACACATCAGCTGCCTGGAGAGAGCAGGGAGGAGGGGG
>JAPZDV010000002.1:838218-855540 GCA_029814665.1 Acanthurus lineatus
TCAACAACTCCTTTAACACTTGGTGCACAGTTCAGTTATTATTATTATTATTATTATTATTATTATTATTATTATTATTATTATTATGTTTTACTGTCCTGCAACAGAAAAGCTCTACTCCTGTGTCCCTGGGGACAGTGTGGCTTCTCCAAGCTTACACATGCAGCTAAGAAAGGGAGCAAGTTTGATTGACAGTTACCTAGCTGGAGTGCAACACCAAAAACTAAATGAGTGAATGTTAACCAAAGAAGGAAAAAGAGATCAAAATATCAGATTTTTCAATCATCTTGAAAACCCCAAATGCCACCTGAATGACTCACATGAAATGAGTTTTTATTGATGTAATTAACCTTTTTCCAAATGGAATTGCTTTTATCGTATATATGTCTTACAAGTTGCCTAGAGGGGATCTTTGAATTTTATGTGCAAATCACTGTTTTCTCAGCATGCCTCACAGAGCAACTACATGGCTGTTGACTTCCAGCATTGTTCAGATATTGTTTCAATATACATCAGGGTGGGGTAAATGTATGCATAGAATATAAGCTTATGTCAAAAGCAATGAATCTTGTTTATTGGTGGCCTGTAATCTGGCATACAATACATTGGGGGCCAATCATTTCGAATTAAAACAAAAAAAAACAAAAAAACACTATGAAAAAAACTATGTATTGATATTGAAGACCAGTCCATGAGTTTGGGGCAGTGGCTCATTGCTTATATTTTATTATGGGCTGAAGCTGTCAAAAATTCATCTCTTACTGGGCTGGTAAAACCCCTCCCATGCCATGTATTTCTCATTTCAGATGGTGTGACCTCAAGCCAAACATCTGTAGAGGAAGGACAATTTTATTTTTTTTTTAATTCTTAAGATGGATAATCAAAAACAAAATAAGGGGAGTGAAATGAGTCTAGGTGCTGATGCTTCTAAATGAGAAAATACAGACACGTTTGTTGTATTTTGCATCAACAGGTGATAAGCAATGGTTACTGGAGGAGGAGTAGGAGGTGTGTGACAGGAAACAGAGTGATCTGGATGACGTAGTTGAAGTGGTAAGCTGGGAAACATGAACTTTAAGTGGGGTGGCAGGTAGGAAATGTGCATGCTAACAAAATAAAATGATAGTTAATTTAATGAATACGATAAAAAAAAGATAATACAACATACTGCTATCATAAAGTGAGACTGTCAGCTACTGCTAGCACTCATTCACTCAGTAAATAGTTTTGTAGTTTGACAAGTACTAATTTACTTTTTTCTGTCTATTGTAATCTTAAAGACCTAGTGTAAGTGGGCAGAGATTTGTGTCATATTATTCATATTCAAATTATTGGCTAAAGGTTCCATTTATAAAAATGTGTGAAGGGGCTACACAAAAAGTTACATCTGTAGCTCTGCCATGTACTTGCTTACAGTTCACTAAAATTTTGCTGTCCAGTATAAACATGCACAAGAAGTCAACTTGCAATTCAACTTCACACAAAAAAACAAAACAAAGCACATAATTAATTAAATTGCCAAATCACACACAGTTCTAGTACTCTACTCCAAACATTAATAAAAAAACACATAGTTGATCTATTAACAGTGTGAACACTTTATAGCTATTGCATATTGAAAATGTTTGCACATTTAAAATTCTAAAATCTATTTGGACATTACAACTATGGTATTGTTTTTATTCGGGTAAGGGAGAGAAATTGTCACAGAATGCATCAAAAAATCCACAGTGCCTTGATGACACCTTGGTACTTGCTGTTAAAACTAAGCAAAACTACCTGCACTGGTAAATGCTCCAGGGCACTCTCTGCTCAGTTAACTGTGGTTTGAGGGGAAATAAAGGGCCCATATTTAAAGACCCAATTAACTGACCCACAGGACCCAACTAATTGTGCAGGGCCAGTTCGGACAAAAAATGCCAGGACCATATTTTTGTCCCAGTTCAGCCTTGACTGTGTGCATTTTTCTGCATTACATCAAAAAACACTTTTTACACATGTAATAGAGGAAACCGTTTTCCAAGTTCAAAATTAACATTAGCTCAGAAGCATTAACAGAATTCTATAAAATAATAACATGATATGATCATTGACAAAAATTCTCTTCCACTGAAAAATGATAAGCAAGTCCTTTGTGTGAGTATATACTCCACTGGCCCTGCTGTCCCTGGGCCTGAACCTACTAGTAGCAGCACTAGCAACTCAGATAGGGCCTGACAGGCTGAAATGAAACACACAGATAGGAAAGTGGTAGCCGGGCAGACAGGAGCCAGTCTCTCATGGGCGCTGGAGATTAGCCTGACTCCTACTTCACATTCCCCAGCAAGCAGAGCACCAGGGGCGTGTTCCAACCCTCTAAATCCTTCCTTCCCCTTTATCTGCTCCTTGTGTACACTGGTATGTTTCTTGGAGAAGTCTACTGAGGGTAGCTGTAAGAGAAGAGAAGAAAGTTTGCATTTTTGCAATGATCCGACCACAGCATAGACCAGAGACAAGACATGAAGGGAAGAGGCGAGGCCCACCCTGCACGTCTCCACAGGGCCACAACAGTCTGCCAGACGTCTGGAAAAGGCTTGTGGCAGAAAGCAAAAATTCATTTGAAAAGGAGGCTCTCATCATGGAAAGACAAAATTACAGAAAAATACAGCTCCCTTACATATTATCAGTTTCTTAACTTGAGCATGTTGAAAATGAGCATTTATCTCATAACAAAAGGCACCAGTATATGACACAGGAAATTAACTTGTAAAATATTGTTTCTGAGCATAGCAGCAGTGACAATTTTAAAAATATTCACTGAATGAGCAATTTCAGCAAATAGTTGAGTATTATTTATCATATTCTTACTAAATTGTATTCTTGCCACTTGTTTTTTTTTCTTTATAGGGGGTCAAAAACCCTGTAATGCAGATAGTTGTCCTGAGGTAACAAGAGCTCTCTGAATTTGACATACTCCACTGTATTATTATGAGAAAAAAACATCTAATTTTACTAGTATGAAGACACACAGCAAAATTCCTTATTTTTTTAACCTCAAAAAAAGAATTTATAGAAGTTTTTTTGTTTTGTTTTTCTTTCAAATAACGCATACTGCATCTGTTAATATACTGATACAACACACGCATATTTACCCCACGTCAGGATAAATTTCATTCCAATAAAAAAGTACAATATATTACATTCTTTATTGATGTTGTTTTTCTAATTGCACTTTGCACCTATCTGACGTACGTACACATAAACACTCTTTTAACCTGAGGGCACTATAATGCAATTTATTCATTCAATGTCATTACAAGTCAGGACACACAAGTCAGGACACCTCAATCTGAATAAACTTTTAAATTTTAAGTTTAATGAACATGAAATAAAACATATATTGACATTAAATTAATAACAACACACAAACACACACAGATTATAACAAAAACATCTATTACCTACATTAAGGCTTTTTGCTATTAAGCTGCTTGTTTGGACAATAACGTGCTCATTGATGAGGAAGTATAACGGTTTAAAATGATCACCCTCATTATTTTTCAAAAATACAAACAAGCACTGTTTTCATGGTGAAACAATGGCCTGAGGTTTCTCACATGAGAAACCAATTATTTAAGGGTTACATTCCAGATTAACATTTTAGAATATTTTAGAAAATATTTTAAAAAATACACATTGGAACAAATGACCATTGAGAGAGAGAGAGAGAGAGAGAGAGAGAGAGAGAGAGAGAGGGAGAGGGAGAGAGAGAGAGACATTACATATGATGTTATTATTTGTCACACAGAGACAGTGCTCTGGTCACATTCTGCTGTCCCTTCAGACCCAGGAAATTATCTCCACACATTGCTAACATTCAGCTACATCAAACAACATTTTAATGTTCTCCCAACATATGGGAGCACAGTCATGTACCATGAAGCTAAAAGAAGACATGCGGTTTAGATCTGCGTCCTGCTGAGATGAAATGAGCTTCAGCAGTGGTATCTGACCTGAACCTCTGTCTAAGTATTAGCTTCCACACCATCACCAAACCTGTCAGAGCTTTTTCAACATGTCTTTGTTAACTGCTCGTTATGGTTTTAGGGTTGGTTTAATTTAATAATGCTTGGTGATGACTGTAGACTGGGAATATCTTATCTGGAGCTATCAAAGCATCAATTTGCACCACTGACAAAAAAATTAGAGAAAAGTCTCTAAAGCAAGACCAAAAGCACACACACAAACACACAAAACTTTCGCCTGTTCTCTCATAGACAATAAATACCTTCAGAGAATTCCAAACTTATCTTGCAGGCATGTGCATGTAAAATGAAGATAGAGGCTAAAATTCCATTCCAGTCCAAAGAATGTAGCCGCAAAGGACAGTGGCGTCGCATTAGAGACTGATCAAAGTTAAAAAGCGTTTCTATCCAGAAACAATGCTTCCCGGGTGGATAGGCCTATCAGTCAGTCCAAAGAAACATTACCAAAAACTGACATAAACAGCAGATATGCAACCTGTAATGGGAATGCGCTGCATTTGCAGGTCCCAGTTTTTATTGACATAACCACAGACTGACCGAGGGGAGCTGTAGTAGTGTTCAGGCCCCCCGACACACAGTCATGAGGAGCGCCATGATAGACAGTGTAAATGAGGCTGTGGCGGAGAGAGCCTTCACCAATCACCTCATTCATAAAGTTGCTATCTGACTCCTGTACTGAGAGATGAGAATTACTCAATGTGCTAAACCATCTTGTTGGTTTTTTCTCAGAAGTGAAAGATTGGGGTTAGTCTGTGGTGCACAATGAGTTTAAGGGTGGGGAATATATGTAAAATTCACATAAAATTGATTTAAAATATCTATGTTTGAGGTCTTATGAAAGAAAGACGATAATCATTTAGTTAATGATGGTTTCTTTCTTTTTTAAACCCGTTGGATCTTTTTAGTTTAAAAAATATATTTCTTATGTCATGTTATTTATGTGAGTTATTTATATGAGCCCGATGTTCACTCTTGACCTCAGAAATAGTAGCTTAAAAAAGAATCTGAATGTCATGACGCATGCTAGCTTGGGAGACAGTAGCTCTGCAGGCAAGAGAACACAGGGGACAAGAAGCCCAGGATAATGATATACAGCTTTTTCTGCTATTGTTCCTTTTTTTCATTAACTGTATTGTTTTAGTGTGTGTATACTTCTGCTGCTTTTGAAGATATTTTTTTTGGTTTGATTTAAGATTCAAAACTGGCTTTCCTTCAGACCTTTCAGGCACATCTCATGGCCTTTATTAGAATGTTTAGTTTGCTCATTTGTCATGGAGAATGTTTTAAAAATGCTGTAAATAAATACAATTAATAAAATCATCAATATGAATACTTGTTACCTGTTTAGGTACAGATGATTCAAAGATATTTATACTGACTGATGTGTAAGTTAACAAATACTTCATGGCTCAGCGTATGAGATCCCTTGCTGTATGATTCCTAGTAACGTAATGTAAAACATTAAACCTGTTTTAAGCCAATTCCCTCCTGCTCCTGACTTTATATCCAGAATAAATCAACAAATTTAAAGAAAATTTCATTTAATAATAATGATGCAAATTTGAACAAATTTTGAAAAATTAATGAAGGCAATAACAAAGTCTCTGTCTCTGTCTCACGTTTTATTTTAATTTAGAAAATGGCTTAACTCAAAATTTCAAACCAAGTAATAACCTGTGATGCATACTAGAGTACTCAGTAGTCACTAGTTCTGTATCATAAGAGCACTCTGTTACTCTGTACTCATTTGTGTGACCACAACCATCTTCAAACCCAGCATTCATGTCAATCTCAGCTGTATATCTGTACAGTTTGTGATGTCTTTGCACAGTTGTGACAGCATATCATGTTGAAAAAATTGTCTTCTGAACATCAATCTCTTGCCAACAATGACACATTCTACATCCTCAATTGACCATGTTTTATTCTGTAGGTTCCTTTTTTCAAACCTGGCAATATTTTAGCAAATAATGTCAATACTAACCAATGTTAAGAGGTGATCATATGTAGATGGTTTGGCATATTGAATGAACCTAAACTTCAACTGTCTGAAAAACTTCTATTACATCTTTGTTTCTTCTCCTTTCCATACACACTGTCATGATCCTATCACAAGATGGTCTCTCGTTTTATTTAATGCCTTGGAAACTGGATTTAAACTGGGATACAGTGATCATGGACTTAAAACAAATGTGGGACAGGGGTTTAAAAGAGGGGGCAATGGATTCTTTCTTACCTAGTAGTCCTGTACTTCTGGTGACCTCACTTGGATCACACATCGTTTCAAAATTTGCCTTGCGTAGCTCACCTTTGGACAGAGCCAGTCAGACTGTTTCTGCTAACCATGTTCAGCCTCATCTTTTTGCCATAAAGACTTAAAAAATGGTACTGATCTTCTCTCACTTGCAACAGGAAACTAAATAAGTATGACAAAAAAGGATATCTGTTTAAAAAAATATAAATTTTAACTAAAAACAAACTTCTATCTCTTGTGATCCTAATGACCTTTTATTTTTAATACATTTTAGAGATTTAGAAAGGTGTTTCACTGCCTTTAGAGAGTAAAGAGTTTCATTTGATCAACTAATAGGACTACATTCTGCCACAGGAGAATCACTTGCATGGCCTGCAGTGGAGCGAGAACAGTAAGTAACTGTTGCAGGGTTTGACAGATGACGTGCACTCACACTTTGCCATATGTCTGAATGAAAGAATGGAAGCGTCTGTGTGCTGAGACGGTCAAGACAAGCAGGTCTGCTTTATCTGTGGTGGAGGCAGAGGGTCAATGTTTTTTCTTCCTATCAAGCTGTTGAATAGATTACATAATGCTTAAAATTTTTCAATACAATGACTGTTGCATATTTTTATTGGTTGGTTGCTTGGTTGGCAATGTAGATGAGGTTTTGGTTGGACCAAATATGATTTCTGATAAGGCAATAAATATGTATAACCTCTATCAACCTTGATGGGGACTGGTCAGTGTAGTGGTATTAGCTTTGTGTTTTAACATTTCTCCTTTGTTTTCCTTTTTTGGTCAGAAGTGGCAGCAAAGGCATTCATTTTTTTCAGTGTGAATCAGCTATTTGTCCAGTAAAATGAATGTGATGGTGATGCAGGGGCACATAGAGGTTCACAAACATGACCCAAAATATGTTTCGACGACATGATGTGTATGCGACTTTACTGTACATACATTTATTTGTAATATGTAAATGTATTTTAAAAAAGGTGGGTTGTCTTAATGTCTATATCCTTTTTAAAGAAGTAGTCTGACATTTTCGAAGATTCACCTATTTGATTTCCTATTCAATCTTCTACTTGCCAAGTCGAAGATTACTACTACTCTAACATGAGTCTGGTAAATATGAAGTTGTAGTCAGGAGATGGGGTTAGATTAGTTTCATATCTTTCACTTTAAACAACAGAAGTGTAACAAATGACAATAAATGTATGTTTAGTGCTACTTAAGGAGTTGTGTTTAAACTCTTGTTTGGCTGGTGAGCCTTCCTGAATCCAGTCCAAACAGTTCAATACAGAAAATAACAATAATGATAAAATTAAATAAAGGTAAGATATTGCAGGTGCATGGGGTCTTGTGTTGTCACATGACAGAGGAGATAGATATGCAAATGTATATTTGTACACCTCTGTGGGCTTAGGGAAATAAAATTAGAAAACAATAATGTAAGAATAAGTAAATAATCTGATGTTGACAAATTGACTTTATTTGTTATTCTTGTTATACTGTCCACACCCTACAATGGTGCAGACCTCAGAAAGGCCTCTAAAAGAGCACCAAGCACACACACCGCAGATATTTTGGGGTGTTTGCAGAGTCTATGGAATGTGTTCATCTTGTTTACCCACTTTCCTCTTTACTCTCCTCACTCTCATCAAAGCCATTCCTTTTTACAGTAACCATGGAAGGAAGACTCACATGTATCGAAGGGACTTCAGAGGAGGACTTTCTTTCTGGCTGCTGTGGCTGCTGCTAATGCTACAGCGATGTGACTCAGGGTCAAATATTCATGCAAATTTAACACATTTCATCAAAACACTGCTGTTACTTCAGTGTGCATAAGTGTTTTCTATCAATCTGTCATCTTTCTGTCTACCTATTTGTTTGTCTGTCTCTCTATTTCTGTTTGACTTGACATAGTACAAATACATTTTTAAGCAAATACACTGAGCAATACTATCTGTTGATGAGTTCCAAACTTGTTTTTGCTTCAGTGGATGTAAACAAGAGGGTGATGAAGTTACAGTTGTGATTAACTGACTAATTTGACATAATCAACAAAGGGTTTCAATGGATCACCTGATTAATTTATTTACCTGTGATGTGATAAACATTTTTGTCATTAGAGAAAATGCTTGCTTTCCTGCTGCAACAGCAGCAGCCCATAAATTTCTCAACAGGCATGTTTTTATTTCTTCTCTAATTTTAATTAGATAGTCAAAGAAGAAGAGCAGTTTTACCAGCTTTACTCGTGTGTGTTTTATACAGGCAAAACATTCTACTGCTTTGTGGAGAAAAAAAAATTTTTTTGAAAAATATAGCTTGATAAAAATTTACCCGTAGAAAAATAAAAGAACGCAAGTTGATCTCAATAAATAAAAGTTTAAGAATGATTCAGAATTTTTCCTTTTTATGAAGGTTTAACTCTGTCATATCGTTATTGATTTGCATTATCGAATAGTGTGTAATGATTTTCAACTGCAAAAAAAAAAATCTCTAATAAATTAAATGGTTCAAATAATCTGTAAATATCTACAGCAGCACAACGTGTATGGTGCGTCCCCGTTTCACCCTGAGTTCGGCCGTTTGAAAAAGGGAAGCACACAGACAAGCTCCTTTCGTCTTAGGCGGAGATGGACGGATGTGGAACACTAACGGAAGGATGAATTGATAAAACTGAATGATAAACTGAACTGGTGAATTGAGAAAAAAACATTTGCATTGTCAGTCCTTAATTATGTGGGTCGCTTGATAAGTTTAATGACAAGAGAGGCTCGATCATCGAGAATAAAGACGAATCAAAGGAACGCCAGGTTGATTTATACCGTACATCTCTCATGTCCTGCTCAAATTCAATTCAATGGAAGACAAATCACAGAGAGGTCGTTTTGTAAACGAGCATCATTGGTTTTCATGATTTCACTGTTAGGCCTACATAATTTTAAATAAAAAATAAGCATTATTTGGCTGCGGTCTATACGTAGGAATTGGTATTTCAATGTTAAAGACAGATTTTATTATTATTTTAATTCTTATTTGTAACTCACTGATCATATTTAATTATTAAAAAATGTTAATAAAAATGCTATAAGTTTTCACTTTTTAAAATCCAAAAAACATCGAAAAATGTCGTCATTATTTGTTTTTTAAAATTCGACATATTTCGTTTAAGAACACTGAATATAACCTAGGTCCTTTTTCGTAAATTGTAATTCTCCACATGAAGGTCTCAGGTGAGTTTGAGAGCTTGGCTGATAAATACATGAGTCTTTATTTTGAATAGGCGTGCATATGTGAAGACCACAAGACACAAACAGCAACAAAATATTAAATCAGTGAAATCGCTAAAACCCCAGCCTGTAGTTTAGGGTTATTAATGCTGCTGATTATCAACACAAAATTGTGTTTTGTCATAGGTTATTTTATAAACGGTTGTGACCCTTGGCATAATAACACAAACTTGTTTGGTTCATTTTATTTCATCAGTGTCCAGTATCCAAACTATCATCCATTTTATCTCTAAGGTTCTAAATTATTTCTCGCTACTTGCTCCTTTGAGAAGGCGGCGACTCCATGAAGTTAATGCTCTGTTACTCTGTTTAACTAGCGTGTCTTATCTGACTGCAGCTTAAGAACTCACGCATATTTATCTCACTATAAAAACTCTCTCTATCCACTTTACTTTATTATTTTATTATTTAATCTCTTTCCAGTCCAATGTTATAGTCCCAAACTTACGGGTTGAATCTTCAAAAAAGGCGTTAAAAATATCCTGCATGCATAAAATTAGTTAGGCCCAGTCTTATTTTCATTGGCCTGTTCAGTAGGCTATTAACAACTTGCATAGCAGGTGTGGCCGGTATAATATTCAAACCTCTGTAATACTGTTGTGAATATAAAGGTGAATGGCCATTATCATTATCATAAGGTAAACAAGTCAATTCATGCACCATCAAAATTCCCCTGGGCCTACCATAAAATGATTAGTCTATGACACGCAATAATGTCTGTGGCACACGGTCAATTCTCTGAATAAGAGTCACTCCATGAATAAACATAAGCTACAAAAAAATCAAGTGCAAAAAAAAAGCTTCATAAGGTTTGTTGGGTTTGTCCTTTACATTGCTTCTAGATATCAGTTCGTCCAAAGCGGCCTTTCCTCGATCAAGACACAGACCTTAACTCACAAAAAGAACTTGTACTGGTACTCTGCACCCCTTAAATCTCAGCCCTGGGCCCTCTTCTCTTCTCCCCGAGACCCAGAGGGTCCTCCTTCCCCTCTTCCCTCCCTCCTCCCTTCTCTCCCCACCTAGGCCTACCTCGTAGCAGCGGACCTGATCACGTGTTTTTCTC
The DNA here is from genome assembly GCA_029814665.1 of Acanthurus lineatus. NCBI lineage: Eukaryota > Metazoa > Chordata > Actinopteri > Acanthuriformes > Acanthuridae > Acanthurus > Acanthurus lineatus. The sequence goes on from JAPZDV010000002.1 coordinate 848,836, forward strand.
CCATACAAATCTTCCAGTAGGGAGCGAATATGAGCACACCCGTATCAGCAATTATCAGCGACAGTAACTATCTCCAGATACACCGCCAGGAAGAAATATTCTGCAGACGTCCTGAGCCCAACACCTACACTGGTTTCATTTATCTCCGATCAGTGCCGATCAACTTTAACGCATCAGTACCAGAGAATTCAGAGACGCTTGTCGGTGCTGTCTCCGTCCCTGTGAGGAGTGACAAAGTTTGCCCGCTAAGCTCCTCTTTTTAGGTTTGGACGGCCAAAAGATCTGACTGCTTTATCACCCGAGCGTTCTTATCTGGTGAGATAATACAGTGAGTGAGAGCCCTTGGAAATGAAATGGTGTCGCTCCTATACGCAGCAAGCGCATTATCAACGTTTTATGTGATTTGAGTTGCTATTGATGGGAAATATATGCATGGTAGATAGGAAAAGAGATCGATATCTGTTCTGTTGTTTGATTTGGTTTTGGTTTTGATTAAGATTTAGTTAGGTGGTGTAGGACATCTGGGGTCGCTGATAGCCGCTTCTATCTGCATGATATCAACAACCGTTAGTGTCATTTTAATTCATTTCATGTGAGTCAGAAGGATGCAGGTGAAGTTTGACTCAGGAATGGCTAATCAGTAATTTTTTTGTTTTTTCATTTCCATTTTCGTTTCCAACAAATGTTTAACACAAAGGCCTTCGCGATTTATTTTTTATATACGGGATTTCAAAATTAATTGTTTATATGACGAAATTCCGAAAACCCTCAAATTCTGCCAGGCTAAAGAACTAAAGTCTTACGGTCTCAGTTTTTAAAATTACTCAATTTCTCTTACAGGACAGGAGCTTTCCATCTGGTCATCTGTTGATAGAAAGCACTGAAAAATTCGTCGAAAGAGAGGAAAAAAGTCTTCACGCGTGAACAGTTCTCACCTCCACAGGACTGACACCAGCATAAGAGGTCAAACCTTTAATTCTTCAAACAGGACGTAAAATGTATCAAAGCTTGGCGTTGTCGTCCAACCAGTCCCCTTATTCACATGACACCGGGAACTACATCCACCCCTCGGCCAGCTCTCCGGTCTACGTCCCCACCACCAGAGTGCCAGCCATGCTGCCCACCCTGCCCTATCTGCAAACCTGCGATTCGCCTCACCAGTCTCATGGCCTCGGCGGACACCACAGCTGGTCTCAGACCGGCACAGACGGCTCATCCTTCACCCCCAGCAGCCCTCACCCTCCACACGGCTTCTCTTACTCACACAGCCCGCCCATCAGCAGCAACACCGGCCGGGACGGGACCTATCAAAGCCCGCTGGTTCTCGGAAACGGCGCTCGAGGGGATCAGTATGGAGGCGCTCTGGTGCGCTCGGTCGGAGGGTCCTATTCCAGCCCCTACGCCTACATGAGCCCGGAGATGGCAACATCCTCCTGGACGCCAGGACCCTTCGAAAGCGGGGTGATTAGTCTCCAGGGCCGGCATGGAGGACTGTCTGGAAGACGATCCAGTCTAGGTAAGCACATGGGCCCCATACCGAACCTGTACTTCGTGGACCATACACCGAATCTCGATGCTTAAAGTCAACCTCTAAATTTAGCCCTGATAGTTATAATGTAACTTCAAAAAGACAAAAACACATATCAGTAAACCAAATGTCGGAGGAAAAGTTGAGAATATTATTTTCACTGAATGTATTATTTTGGACATTTCCGGAACAACGGGCAGTTCAAGATGATTTGGTCACGAATGTTTGCTGGTTTCACCTGTCTTCAAATTGAACTTGGAATTTTTTTCCGCTCTTTTCTCTAATTTGAACGATTTTTGAATAACCTATTTGAAAAAGTGCACAATCACATTTGTTTGACCTCACTGGCCTTTCCCTCAAACACTGTAAACTAAACACAAATAGGCTAGTTTAAATTTATTTTATAATATCAGCAAAAATGCGTTGTTGTCGGAATTGAATTCAAATTTTTATATGGATTGAAAGATACATATTATTGTCATTACGTAATTGAATAACAGAAGTGAGGATTGGTCTGTGACAGCGATTGTTAGTGTTATGAGTTAAGGAAGACGAGCTTTGATCAAAGTTTCCTTAACCATCCAACATCACATTAAGACAATACACATTCATCAGAAAAAAGGGGCACTAGAATGTTAATTTAATTCCAGATCAGCAGTCCAGTGATTGCGTTCAATACACACGCAGACAAAAAAACTGAAAAGAGCCATTCACACAACAATATGAGCGGTTATCACCTTTATCAGTATTTATTCAGAAAGTGAGGAACAAGAGCGTTTGAAGTTTGATGATAAAAGGAGAAAAGACTGTTTCAGTTCAGACATGTGATGGTTCAAGTATTAATTAGGAGCCTTGTTCGGCAGTTTGTGGTTGATGATATGGCCTTCAGACTGTTTCGCACCTCTCATACTCCTTTAATGATTAACCAGACGAATTAATTAAATCTGGTTTTGTCTCTTGTTGGTTTCAACATGGATAACTTTTAAAGCCAAAGGTGAAGGATATATAGCCTTACGCAGACACATATGTGGCTTCATAATACAAAAACAGCTCCTTTCAGGTCTGTAGTCATGTTTATATGGCATCACTCTAGTATTTATATGGTATTAAAGTTCATCTTCCGAATATTACTCAGAAATTTACGTATACTGTAAGGTTTTGTTTTTCATTTTTTATTATATTTGCTTTTTCTTAGTTTTTATGTGTTGTTGTAGCTGTTGTAGTAGTTGTTCCAAGCCACCAGCTCAGCGTGACTTTGGGATGTATTTTGTTCTTCTAGAATAATGCAAAGCAAGGTGGCGTCAGGACGGCGTTATTCTAACCTGCGGGGTCTTTCTCGGGTCTTCCTCTGCCTCTCTCTCTTTAAATTGAGGGACTGGGAATTTGGGCAATTAATGCCAGGAGTCCGTCGTGTGTCAGAGCTGTGATGGATGGAGGGGACCCCTGGATCCTCCAGGCTGATAACACACCGCCCTGCCCCATCTCAAACAGATTCCTCCATCAGTCTGTCTCCCCATTGATTCACTCGGAGGGTTTGATCTCTCTTCGTCACAGAGAATGGATGGGGGGTTAAATTCCTCCTCCACCTATTCATCATGCATTGGCCCTTAACCAGAAACCTCATCCACGCCCACGTAGTTGTAAAAGTTCAGAAGAAAATTTTTAAACAGAAATGCTTTTGGTTTATTTTAAGTATTTTTAGTTAATAATTTTCCAAATGTACTTTCTTTAAAGAATCTTGTAGAGAGAAGCATAGAGAAACAACATAATTATGAAGAGAGAGAAAGATGTAAAAACGAGTTTGATTAATAGTCTGGACTTTTAGACTCTGAAAAACATTTAGGGAAGAGCGAACATTTTATTGATGCTAAGGCATTAATAAAACGTCGACAATTTTTGACAACTGATTGTGATCAAGCCCAATGAGCAGGCTTTCATAAACAACTTAAAGGTCTCCAAGACTATGGACTAAAAGTAGTCTCTCGCACATGCGGCTACATTCTCAGTGATTTATCAAAAAAGATCTGGCTGGAATCTCGGAAATTAAATGTTCTCTATGCAACCGACTCATGAGTCTTTTCTCTGATGTTCAGACTTGATAGAGGACATTTCCACTGAGGGCAGGGAGTGCGTCAACTGCGGCTCCGTGTCCACGCCGCTGTGGCGCAGGGACGGCACCGGACACTACCTGTGCAACGCCTGCGGCCTGTACCACAAGATGAACGGAATCAACAGGCCGCTCATCAAACCACAGAAACGCCTGGTAAGGCATGCAGAAAGAGTGCAGTGATTGTTGAGAAACATATAACACACTGGAGAATACTGATTAATGTTATTTAGAAGATGGGAAACAAGCACACTACATTTATTCAAGCACAGTTATTACAGCAACTTGTAAACTACTTCGATATCTAATCTGAATTTTGTCACAGCCTATGTTTCTGCTCAGCAATATTTTTGTCAACTATAGTCACGAATTACTTGGCAGCCCATGTTTTATCCAAAACACCTAATCAATTATTGAAACCTGACACATTTAAACTACTCACCAATTTAAAAGTTAGCTCTATTCCTGATTCAATATTAAAATGCCTACATCTTAGGGTAATGCAATAATAATATAATACCCCAAACATTCCAAATTATGGGGACCTTTTAATTGAGTTCTGGTCTATGCTTACCTTAAATAATTTGATGCAGGACCTTTAATTAATTGTCCTCTAGCTAACTTATGACTGTACTAAAAAGATATGGTTGTTTATTCACAGTTGTAAACAGCACTAAACAAAAGTATTAAAAAGCTAAGCACGTACAGTATAAACCATCTTTATGGCAAAAAGAATTATATCGACAGTGGAATTGATATGACACATTCTCAAGTTTTATAAGAAGATTTTTGGGGGTTAGGTTTTTTTTCTTTTTTTATGACTAATTTTGGAAGGAAAAAATACTTTTTATTTCACTGCATTACTTGAAAGCTGCAGTTTCTAGTTGCATTGCAGATGAAGATTTTTCAAACAGCTGTATAAATTGGGTTTGCAGCTTTGCTTATTTTTTTAAATTTTGTAATTGATAGTTTCTTTGGATGACAAAAAACAGTGAAGCTTGTCCAAGTTTTAAGAAATAAAAATATCTTCAAATAGCTTTTTTATGACCTAAAAATTCAAACCCAAAAGAATATGTGAAACATGATGTATACAAAAATGCTGAAAATCCTAAAATTCAAGTTGCTGAAACTGGAAAAATGTGATATTTTTTGCTTTAAAAAATCTGATAATTAATAGATCATCTAAATAGTTTTTTTTCTTACTACAGACTGTTCCAACTTGTCAAAACAGTGGGAAAAGCTAAAGTTGTGCTTAAACTGATGATGTTTAATTCATGCATTCATTAGGCCATGTCAGTATGATAGTGAGTCAGCATAGACAAGGCAAGTAGATGTAATTCAGCCATAGTTAATTTTATTATTTACACTGAATTAAATTACTCTTCATAGATTGATTTTTTTAAAGGTAGATAAAGTTAGTTTCACTTTGATCAGGTACAGGATCAGGACATTGCTTATGCCATAATGCATCAGTAAGGATAATCTTATAACACATTTAATAATAAAACAATGATGGTTATCAATTTGCATTTGGTATTAATAGAATTTTTACATTTTACTCCCAATAATCGGGTATATTTTAAAAGTAATTTGTCTTTTTTTAAGTAAAATTTTGAATGTGTGACTTGGATTTCTGATGGTGTGTTTTCTTACTGTGATTGATTTGTGTTCAACGTCAAAGAAAAATACTAAGTTCTTTCTTCCATCTATACTGATTAAACACAACAAAGAAGCCAAAAAGGACAAACACGTTATTATTTAAATTGTGCCTAGGTTGTCTGACAATGCAGTTAGACTTTATGTATAGTTTGTTCTATAGATGTAATATATGTTACCACTAAGGTCAAACTGTGTATAAGCCTATTTTTGGTCATTGAGCATTTAGAAAATCAGACTCTGTGGTGGTGCAGTAGTGGCAGGAGTCAAGGCTTCATGGTTGTGTATTTCCCAGGAACTTGCCTCTCCAGCTGAGGCTCTTAGTTACCCAACAATCCCTTTCCACCATTGGGCTGTTTTTATTTGTCCTGCCGCGACCTTGCCCTTGGACAGACCGTTTTGTGTGGTGCATTAGCTTGACCAATCTGATTTATAACCAGAGTGTGAGAAAGAATATTTTTTTGTTGTTTGTAATGGTTGTTGACAATTGAGTTATTGACATTTTTGCAAGGGATGTAGAGAGATATTTCATCATTGTTGTACTAAATACATGCTCACATCCTGCAATTCTAAAAGTAAGGGAAACATTTTCACTCAAGTTTCTCTGACTATTGTTCAAGGGCATGAAGTTGTGTGCTGTGAGCCTATTTGTGAATATACTGAACTTTACGTTTGTGTTTCAGCACACACAAGTCAAACTGTTTTTCATTAAATGCCTTTTTTTTTTTGACTCACAGCAGACCACATCTCGCCGGGCAGGTCTTTGCTGTACAAACTGCCACACGAGCACAACAACACTGTGGAGACGCAATGCTGAGGGAGAGCCTGTGTGTAACGCTTGTGGCCTCTACATGAAGCTGCATGGGGTAAGTCACATCACAGGGTCTGATCTTTTGAATTAGTTCTTTTGCTTTATTTGGGCAATAATGTCTACTATTCAAGCTCTTCTTGTGTCTTTCTCTTTTAACTGTGTGTAAAAACAGTCTCTCGAGCAAACTTCTATAGTAAGGAGAAGTTGATTTTTTGTGCACTATTAAGGCTCTCCAAGGGCATTGTCGTCATTGTTATCAGAGCAGCAGTGTGGGAGGGAAACTTCTGTGGGTTGTTGTGACATTGTGGCCTCTGCTGTATCACGGACTGGGAGGTACACTTAAGTAATGTGTGTTGCTTTACTCCCTAAAGGTGCCCAGACCTCTGGCCATGAAAAAGGAGAGCATTCAGACCAGGAAGCGCAAACCCAAGATGCCCAAGAATAAAACATCCACAGGTAGGAAAACTGATGAGGAGAAAGGGAAAAATGAAATACTGTAAAGAGGGGGATAAATCAGTATCTCCTAAAGATTTACTTTGATTTATTACATATCTCATAGCTTGCTGGGATTAAAAAAAAAAAATGAGTGGGGGGAAAAGTGTT
>JAPZDV010000002.1:855640-871570 GCA_029814665.1 Acanthurus lineatus
GCTTGCTGGGATTAAAAAAAAAAAAAAATGAGTGGGGGGAAAAGTGTTCATCAATCAGAATTTGTAAATTAGCCTTATAGGAGTTATTTTTCAATTTAATAACTGATTCGACTGTCCTACTGGTTCTTTAGGATCCAACACCTCTGACACCAGCTCCCCAACCTCCCTCTCAGTCTCAGAACACGCCTCCACCATTAAGAGTGAACCTAACATGGCCCCATCACCCTACGCTGGACAGACCGTCACATCTGCCTCTCAGGTAAACCTCTTTTCTTTACAAAAACCATAAAATATGCTTCATAAAATGTGGTAAAGTGTGCAAGAAGCAAGTAGGTGTTGGTATTTTCAGGTACCTTATGATTTAATTGGATTCTGATGTGTAGAACTATAATCTGATAATAATAATGATTATAGCTGCATCTTCATGTATCCAGAAGGGTCAACAATTTTAGATTTTTACACATAATTTTAAATCATGTATATAATTTACAATTTAAGATGTAGCATTAGAGAGCACACTCTTCACTGAGCTGGTGCAGGATTTTTGAAGTGAAACAGTGTATAGAGTGATTTTCTTCACCTTAGCGTTCACAACCAAGTGTTTAAATTCTGCAGTGGGTGTTGATCCGATAGTCTCTTTTATGTACAACCAATTGCCACTTTGCCAGTCTGTCTGTCTGCATTGCTGCTCTCCCCTCACTGTTAAGTTTGCCTGCACTGAATACATTTATTTCTCTGTTCCTGGAAACAAACATTTAGTTGTGTAATTTTTGATAGATGCCTTTAAATAGCCTAGCTAATGATATCAGTGGGAACTTTAGGAATATGATATTGCATATCTATAAACAACCTTCTAAAATGTGACTTGCACAAGAATAAATCACAAAAAAAATTTGCCGTTTCTCAGCATTTAGCACACCACTCTTTTTTAAGCAGTTTACTCTTTATCATTAAAAAAGGAGGTTAAATACAGAGGAGTGGTGCAACACAGCCAAAAAGCTTCAATAGCTTTCTCGATTTTTGACTTTATGGCTCTCTGTTACCTCAAAAGCCAGCAATGTTAAGACAACTTGCTGTTAGTCATTGCCACAAATTTACAAGTCCCCAAAGTTGAAGTGCACGTAAAACCTTGTAATCAACTGAATCAACTGATCACAGCAATTCCATTTGAATGAATGTTAAATACTGCTGTAAAAGCAAAAGCTTGCTTAACTCCAGATGACTCCTATGATGTCATCTTCTCCTGAGCCACAAAAAGCAAAATATCTGCTTTCATCCTACTAGTAGTATTCCTCATGACGAAACAATAGACTTTTATGAGTAAAACTAGTGTCTTTTAAATGTAACATTTTTGGGACCTGTTGTCAATTATCCTGTATTTATCTTTTTAAATGTCTCCTTCCTCCCAGCAGACAGCTTCTCAGTTAGACAGCATAGGATCTGGACATGTGGACATTAAGTATGAGAACTACCCCTTTACTCCAACCTCCATGGCCTCACAGAATTCCTGGTGTGCTCTTTCTCAAGCATGAACAGCTTCACCCAACAAGACTGCTATACTGACACCACACACCTCACTTTGGCTTTGTCATGGAGGCTATCACTTATCCTGCAACTATTCTGATGACTCTGGCGCTGTGGAGAAACAGTTCTGCATTAACATCATATTGAGGTTGATCCAGTCTGATGGCTACATGTGTTCAGGCTCACTTAATCTGGGGATATCAAATCTGCTAAATCTGCCAAATTATCTACTTTAGCACACTAGCTCTGTATAAGATAGGCTTTAGAAAGCTCCCCTGGACCAAAACCACGCTTAACAAGGACACAAGGCACCCAGACTGCAGTTTTACAAAAGGATGTTTATTACCCAAAACACACCGACCATAACAGGTCCTCCAGAGCAAAGAACACAATTGAAACAAGACAAAATCCTGACGCTGGTTCATCTGAACTCAAATCCAACAAGCCGCATCGCCTCAGTAGGACGACCACCTATTACTAAAAGAGATCTTTATTTTTGGAGACGCTCTAAACCAAATACACCAATGCAAAGACAATAAAGAGGATGTAAAAAGACATGGATGTAGTAAACCCTTTTTATGGCTGGTAACTGATTTTAGCCTCATTAATTTTTTGTTGCTGTCACTAGTGTTGTGGATATCACCCCAAGACCCTCTGTGGTGTTGTCAAGACCACAATGAGATCAGTTTGGACATATTGTTGCCATGTCAGAGAAAAGCTGAAAAAGGGCAGAAAACACCTTTTTTATGGCTGCTGAACATGTCCCATTACCAACATGTAGATGATTAACTTTTACAGGCACATTATTTATGTTGAGATAAGGACAGTTAAAAGTCATGGCGGACACTAAAACAAGCCAGTTATAGCCCAGTGCTCACTGTTGTAGAATGGTGTGTTGTTGTACAGCCACTAAGGTATGATGCTTAGATTATATGAGTGATTTGTTTTTACAAGATACAGCAACTGCATCTTATACAATTCCATTGAAAATCAGTACCAGTCTTTATTGTCTCTGACATCATGACCACATATCAACTGTTTATCATTATAATATTTGACATTAATAAAAGTGCAATGACTCAATTTTTTATTTCAAAAATTAAAGACAAACAAAGTGTGTGAAATTATTCTAAACAATCTAAATTTATTTTTGTCTGTATTTTGTCAATATGTAAGGGAATTTTATTGTTATAATATTCTAAAGAATTTTTTCTGTTCTTTTTTGATGCTCGTTGGAATCTCTTGAGGTTAATAAACTAATTTGCATTTTATTAATTTGACTTGTTTGGTTTTTGAATGAATTATAGTCTTACTCCTTTACATCTGTGTTGCTGCCACTTGGGAACAACAGCTAAATGCAACAAGTATTACTGAAACTGGGACTTTGTACTTACGGATAATATCCACTCTTTCCTTCTTTAAAGTATATAAAAATTTCCTTCTTTAGCTATTACTTGGAATCTTATTAAGTTCTATTCATTTGTTGTTTCAATTGGAAGTCATACATTGCTATACATTCATACATCACATTACTTTAATTGTTTCTCCTGATGTGTGATAACAGTGAATTAACAGCTTGATCAGACTGTATGTTGCTCCATCATTTCCTGCACTTCCCGAATCAATGAATGGCTAACAGGAGGCCTGTTGATTCAACAATCTAAACTAGTCTGAAACCCAGGCTAGTGTCTGATGCTTTAAAGCTCCTCTTCAGATGCCTGATGAATCCAAATAACTGTCTAAGGACCATGTTCAACTGTTTTCTTATCTGACTGTATTTTGTGCTTATTTTTTGAGATTAAGTCAAGTTTGAAAGCTATCCAAAGCTCATGTTATTTGTCTCTTAGTGTTAGCAGCATTTTCGCTTCTGTCTTTTTGTTTAAGTTGGTTAATAGCTGAGCATGTGGAGTTTTCTGCTTCTGTAAGCAGGCTTGATTTCTTCTTTATGATCCTATGACAGCTACTCATAATTGAATTAAATTGTATTCCTGGAAATACACTTATCATTGTGTGCAAAGTTACAGTCTAAGATGGATATCATCATTAATATAGCTTTATGTTCACTAATAAACAGCTATTACAATTCTTTTACAGCAGAGTGATACTTTGACAGTTAAAGTCCAAGTGCTGCCATACTGTCAATCAGCACTCATAGATTGCCTCTTGTCCAATCAAATTACTTGCATGGAACTAATTGTTGTATATGACTTTTAGCTTTCTAATTCAACTATTCATCCATTACTTTTAGCTAACTATTGTGCTACCTAGTTTTTACACATTCTCAGTTTTAATATGTGGTGACTCAGGTGTGGCTATATTATTGTTTGATTTAGGTTTTAGAATCACATCCTTTTGTAATGCCTGATAATGTTTTAAAAACATAGTAGTTTTTTTTTAAGTTAGCCAAGCTGTCCATCTACCCCCTGGTAACTGCTGAAGTCATGAAGAATGGAATATAAGATTCTAAAGCCTTAAGTATTGGGTATTTATTTAGACATCTTGTGCTTTTTTTAACAGCTTTCAGCTAATGACTATCACTTAACATTTCATTTTGTGCTTTCTGATCGATGCGCTGGGCTGCCTGTTGTGCATTTTTAAAAAAGTGATTGTGCATTTGCATGTATATTTGGCAAATATTTATTTGCTCATGCTGATTTAAGCTTCGGTGAACAAAGTCATGTTTATGTGTGTGGGAATTAATATATGTGTGTACAAGGAAGGTGTGTTCTCCTGCCAGTTGCTTAAGCTGACAGTGTCGACCAAAGGTTGTGTTCCAACTCTGCTTTATGGCGACCATGTCTGAGTTGGCTGCACTGTCAATGAAAATACATACCTGTCAGCAACAAGGCTGCTGCTTTACTGCCCCCATGGCGACATACAGGCACCGATGCACCAACAACACTGCCTAGCTTTATGACTGTTGGCCAAGATGTGGCTGTCTTATCTGTTGCTGGGAGAGGCCTGTTGGAGTGCGATGTTAAGATGCAGACACATGAATTTTTCGTCTGGCAGGCAGAAGAGTAAAGCAGGTGTTTGAAATGAACAGCAGAAGGATGAGGTGGGAGCGCGAGGTGCTGGATAAAATGTCTCAAAACACTTCTATTCAATGGTTTTATATACTGATCTATTTGGTGACGTGTCAAAGGATGGGTGCTATTTGTTTATAGAAAAAGTTTGAAGTAAATAAACATGCAGTCATCGTATTCATTAAATATTCAGAATATTTAAAAACAGCAGTTAGATGAAACATTTATAAACTTTAGAACCAAAATCAATTTATTACAAATATTTAGTATTGCTCTTCAATAAAGTTGGGGAATTCACAAAAGACAGAATTTAAAATTTGGTTATATTGTGAAGCACCAAACACACTTGATCCTAAATGTCTCATAATAACAAATAATGTTGCCATGAGACTCTTTGTGCCTGTAAAATGCCCCTGTCCTACCCATTCCTTTACCACCTTCTTTTTAATAAGCAGTACACACTTAATAAATGGTTTAAAACACATAAAATACAGTTGTCAGAATTATACGGAAATCTTTAAGGTTTACTAATTTATTTGTCAACAATTATAACTTCTCTTATAAAATGTCTGATGATAACAAAGACTGCTGATAACAAACAGTGACTCAGCTGGAATCATATCAGTGATATTTATATACACATGAACAAATCCACGGAGTGTGTAATGAAACATTTATTAACTCGTTATAAACAAGAGCAAATGTCTTACTGGGTTTCACTGTTTATAAATGTGTTCAAAAGTCATGAAAGCATATTGACCTTGAAGTTCATTCTTGACTTCAGAAACAAACTCTATCGTTCTTCAGAGCTCAGATTTCTTCAACAAATTGAGTTTTGCCAGTTGCCATAAAAATACTTCATTGTTACACTGACATTATTTTACTTTACAACAAAAAATTGTATTTTTTATTAATTTATTACTGTTATACACTGCTAAAAATGTTAAATAGAAATGCTGAATACTTTACTTATATTTATTATCCTCACTTAAAACCAAGCTTCCTGATATAACTGTGTGCTCCCTGTCCATCCCAAGAGATGCAGCCAAGTCAACTGCCACTGCATGTGTCTGAAACTACAGATACACAGAATAAATAGGATTCATAAAATCAACATTTCTACAATACTTATCAAAATGACGTAGTTCAAGACCACTTTAAAGTTTGCAGTTTTGACTGACAAAAACCCAGCACTGATGCTTGGGGGAAATTTTCAAGCTGTATTTGTGGCATCAAAACAGGGTATACTGAGCAACAATCTAAACCTGCCAAAAATCTAACTGGACTGCAACCACAGCATTTTCAAATCAAATTGTAGCCCAGTTGTCAAGACAAAATGCTGGCATTTAATGTATTTGTGGAATGTAAAAATGTACAATGGTGGCATTTATAATCGCACATTCTGGTTTGGACAATATTTTTCGTAGGCTGATTAGTACTATTAGTATTGATAAGCTTTCGTATAAAACTGATAGTTCTTATCAATATTGAGGCACCGAAACAAGACAATTATATGTTTTCACCAGGCTTCAGTATCAACTGAAATAGGATTCTCTGCACTCATCTCAAGTGCAGTGACTCAAGTCAACACTTGCACCCCAATCCTGAAACAAAGACAGCTAACAATTTTATTTCTTTTCTTTAAGAAAAGGCTAAGAACTTAGGAGACAGCTTTTCACTCACAAACAATTGTTTCGGCTTGGTTTACACCCAATTGTTTGGGAATTGAGTGGCTTAATCACAGCTATATCTCAGTAAAACCTCTGAAGTGTGACTAGAGGATGAAGGGTGGGGATGCTAAAGATCTCTCCCATTTTCTCTTCAGCATGTTATCAGGGCTCTCTCCCCTTCTGTGTGTATGTTTGTTTGTCCTCTCAGTGTGAACAGTGTTGCTCTCCTCTGTGTTTGTGTGGCCTTACCTGTCTTCTTTCCGGGTCTCTGACTCTGATCCTCCATCTAAAGCTGCTATTGAAATAAAACTGACTTGGTTGTCCTGCCTCAGCTTTGGGTTTGCAGATTTTTATCTTGGTTTTAGTGAAAAGAAGATTTTAAAATTTGGAATACTTCTAGAAGTATAATTCTTATATCTTCAAAAAAGGTTTTTAAGAAGCTTCCACAATCCTCCAAACACTGTGTATTTAGCATGTACAGTAAATAGGAACAATACCTACTTAACACTGTAAGCAACTCTTTACCAAAGATAACTTCTTGTGAAAACTTTCTTCAGTAAATTTGAGTAAAATACAGTCTTTATGCTTGGGATTTATCAACCATCCATCTAGAGCTTAGTATGTAAATTACATGCTCAGCTAAACATGCCTGCAAGCTTAAGGCTTGTGAAGGAGGGAGAGTCCACTACCTTGAATGGGGCTTGCATCATTAACCAGAAAAGTTTCTGCCCCTTACACTAGTCCAGTTATTACCGTACAGTACTCTGAGTGTTCTTTCTCACCTAACCTGTGCTGTTACTACAGTTTTGAGCTGGTTAAACGGCTGTCACTTGAACTCTCATACATACCAAAAAATGCAGAAAAAAGGCAGACCACAGTGCAGTTTGTTTATGGTGTTGAAGCACTTAAAATAAAAAAGATTTCATAAAGCAGACATTTTTTAACATAATTTCAATAGCTAAAACACTAATACATCTGCTGATGTAAATCATGTTTAGGAGATGCTTCTCATTGATCTAATAATTGATCTGCAAAAGCCATGCTGCATTAACTTTTGTCACTGGAATTGGGAATGTAACGGATCTCCATAGAGCATTGATGTGGAATGAAAAAAACAGAGCAAAAATTAAATGCAAAACTGAAATGAACCAAAGTACAGATATAAAAGATTCCTCAGAGAATCATAAAGTAACTAAAAATATAGTCATGCTTCTACACCCTGCCTCTGCAGTATGGCTCCTCTGCCCACATTAGCTGTTCCTGCTTAATACACAAGAAATTTACTGTTATTTGGCTTTGTAACCTTATCCAGGAGTTCTCAACCATTTGTAAACCAAGTCATTTTTTATTGTTAAAAAAATCTTTGGATCAATTTTCCAAACAAGTAAGAGAAAAATAAAACATGACAAAAAGAGAAAAAATAAATTAGGCTGTGACAGGCTCTCACCAAATCAAGACAATGTGCTTCCAGCTCAGCGTCACTGCTTGCCATCAGAGAATCCAAATGTAATATGTTCAGGGTCAAATTTCCTTATCAAACACGTGTACTGGCACATGCAGTGTTGTCTTCCACATCACTTCCTGTTTAAAAAGTATCCATTTTGGGTCAGTGCATTGGAGAGAACTTTTACTAGAGTAGGAAAAACATGCTTATCTCTATGTTCTCAAGAAAACTAACTAACTAAGGAAACTGGTTACTAGTAATGTATTTTAAATTTATGTATTTTAATCATGTGAATTATTGAGAGCATTTAGATCTAAAAATAAGTAACTTTATTAATTTACCAAAAAAAAAAACAAAAAAAAAAAAACATTTGATTTAACAAACCATTTGGCAGTACTGCTTCCTGGGCAACCCACTAGATGGCGCTTTGTGGCCCACCAGCTTTCATTAATTATAATGGACAGTTAGTGCTGATTAAGGAACCTTGGATTTGATTTAGATCTGAGAGCATCAAGGCTGGGGTCAGACCAGGGTCAAGGCCATAATGACTGCTGTGTCTCTGTAACAGCTTTGAGTTTGATTTGTCAGTGCTCTCAATACCCTGACCCGTCCTTCGAGAGAGAGATTTCCCTTTCACCGTGTGTTTTTTTGTGTGTGTGTGTGTGTATTTTTGTAGGAGAAAGAGAGATTTAGTTCCTAAGGGCCCTACATTTCCTCTTCCTTCATGTTTTCTGCAGCATTCTGTCTTCTTGGACGGCTGTGCGATAGCAAATGTGTGTGTATGTGTGTGAGTGTGTGTGTGTCTGTGTGCAGCGCAACAGCTCAATTCCTTGACAGACGTGAGGGAAAGGGCCACAGTCCAGCAATAATATGACCGACCGATAGTGAGAAATTGCTTTTTTTTCTTTGTCTCCAGCTGTAGACAGTCTTTCCCAGCGCTCTGCTCCTTAACTGTTCCATTCAATTACTGCCTCCAACCAAACAGGATATTCTCTCCTGTATATTGTGGTCCTTGCAGGGTTACTGCCTTTTGTGTGTGTTAGCGTGTGTGTGACACTGAGTGAGTGTATGGGATGTTTGAGAGTAGCAGACACATTTATTCAACTCATTTTCAGCCCTTATATCAAAATTTCCGCCAGCTGTCTTCTCAGTGATTCACCCTAAGGCCCTGTTATTCACTTTGTGACAGGAACAAACCTGTGTGTGTGTTGCTCTTAGATACACTGTATATTTAAGTATTTTTCTCTGCTAAAGTCTGAGGTCAGTCTGTCACTCAAACCCAAAGCTTTAACAATGACTAAAACTCTTGCTAATCATTTAAAAACAATGTTAGAGTATATTAAGGAAATTATACATTATACTCTATACCATATGCATTCACTTTTAAAAACACAAACACTATGCACACACAAACACACACACATACACACATAAAAACACTTGCAGTAGACTGTGGTTGAGCCTGACTGTCAGTGAATTCTATCATGACTTCCTTCTTTTAACTAATGAGCTGGTTTGCAAAAGACATGTCTTTTTCTTAAAGAAGAGATACCAATGTTCAACATTCATGACTAAATTTTAACTAATTAGTCACATGGCAGCTAATCAGCTATTTACACCCCTCAGTAGATCTGGTAGAAAAAAATGTGCCATGGGAAGAGGTTGTGGATGAATTTATCAAACACTAAGCGTTCTTTTCAGGTGATCAAAGTACAAGTCTCATCTTAAACTAAAAGTCAATAACTTATTTTGAGACTTGAACGACTTGACTGAATGACTTTGGCACCAAACTACTTGGTAAGGTTTTAGAAAAGAAACACTCTCATTACAAATATCATATGCTTTTTTTAAAAAGAGCTGGCAACAGCTTGAAAACTGACCTTTTCGTTTTGACACATTAATATGAATGAATAACCATTACTATGCACAAGGTTGAACAAAGACCGCCATGCACAACAGAACACGTCCTTAACAGTTCAAAGTTTACAAAACAAGTAGGCCAAAGGTTTTGATACAACAAGGGCTCCATAAACCAAAGTACATCTTGCCTGGGGAATTTGGACAGGAGGAAAACACACATACGCATGAACACACACACACCAACACCCATACACACACACACACACACACACACACTTTTACTACCTTATTTAGCAGGTCCCAAGCCCAAGATACATGTGGTCAACACAGATCTATGAGGACTGCAGTTACTTAACAGCTAAAATATTATTCATCTGAATAAGAAAGAGAAATGTAACTGAGAATAAAAAACAACTACTCCACCACCTCCTGACACTGAATAACATGTACTCTTGATTGCTGGTTGATTAAATATATAAAAGGTAGAGACACTGCATACTGTGGCACTGTCTGACTGCTGCTTTTGGGTCACTGAGATGTCCCATTTGTCACCATTGTTCTCTTACTGCTATATAATTTTGGCTGCACACATACTGTTTTTACATGCATGTAAATTTCTGTATCACAGTCTGCTTTCTTTACAAAGCTGATGTCCTAAATGTTACATACATGACAAACACCTCAGACATGGAGTAACACCAGAACCAGGTGAACTGTACTATTTCATGTAACAATTCATAATAAAAATTACAGTCATTCAAATGGAATTAGACTATAATTAAGATACCACACAATAGCCTCCAAGTCTAAATTTTGGTTTTAACAATACAAGGTTTGACTGTTAAAGAAAACACAATAATGAAGACCTCAGTTTTGCTCATCTGTTACCAAGTAAAGCTGGTAAGCAGGATTTGAGGTAAACAAGATAACTTATGGGTGTAATTTTGGACTTTTGGACTGACTGGGTACATCATCAAGGTAACTTTTCATTAAGACTAATCAGGCTTTGTAGTGCAAATGCAAGGGGCCAGTAGTGATTGGAAAAATGGGGCTCTCAGGTGAACAGACAATGGTGAAGCAAAAGTTCTCAGATGGACAGTCAGAGACAGAAGGGGCAGGACAAAGACTGAGCAGGAATCCTTGGGCGAACAGCCTGGGAGTTGAACAGAGATAGAGAGCTTAGGGGGAAAACTAGGAAGCAGGATCAAGAGGGAAAGCAGGCATGGAGGTGGACCAAGAGGTAGGCCTGGAGAGGTGCAGGTCTGACTAGGAGGCCAAGTCAAAGTGCAGAACAGGTTTAGGGGGCAACATGAGGCTAAACAGGTGGACTGAACCACTCAGAAGGTAGATTACGTGGGCTGGATCACTTCACAAGGCAGTGACAAAGGCAGAATACCCCTGGAGGTCAAACTATAGGCAAGTACCTAAGGTGGAACCCCTCTAAAGGTTGTCCTAGAGGCATGGAGTCACAGGAAGTTAACTGCTGATCTTGAGCCCACAAGGGTAACAGGGTAGAACTGATGGAGTCTTGTAGCAAGACAATGATACTGGGAGCCAGTAACAAGACGGTTAGACTTGGGGAGTGTCACAGGGCAGGAGGACTAGACACTGGCAGGACCTGGTGCCAGTCCTGCTGGCAGGATTGGAAACTGGTGACTGCGGGACTGGAATGTGAGCCGGTGGAGAGAGGGAAACAGAAGACTGTTGAGGGGTTACCAGGGACCACTGCTACTACTCAGGCTTAGAAGCCTACTGAGGATTGGGCACTAGAGACTGCTGCAGCACAGGACCTGGAAAGATCTGAAAGATTCTAACAGCTACAGCTACTGTGCGATGGTGAACTAGTAGCTGGAGCCATCCAAACTGCCAATGGGAAACCAAGAGAGGGTGTCATTCAGATCGACCGCAGAAATCAGACACAGATATCAGACAGACTGTTGTCTAAAGAACAGACAGATTGCTGGGCAGGACAACTGTCTCAGGAAGAGATGTTAGGTGGGTGTCTAACACAGGAACAGATAGAACATCAGGTGACACAAGACCAGGAAAGATGCTGGCCAAGACCCCCACACAGGGACAGACAGGACATCTGTGGGATCCCTGAAACAGAAACAGACAGGGCTTGAGTTGGGTACAAAAGGACATGGGTTGCTGGGGAGCTGAGTCTCTGGGCCCTATCATACACCCGGCGCAAACGCTGTGATTTTTGCCACAAATGTAAGATAGCAAATCCACTTGCACAGGATCTGTGTGCCAAGGGGTGGGAGGTCTGAGAATGAAGGCAGAAGGGAGGCATGTCCTTGTGTATTTGCTATGGTACACCCGGCACTCTAGAGTCAAATGTGCCCTGCGTTTGGACCAGCCAAAACCTGGTCTAAGCACAGGGCACAGACATAAATCATCCTGTACTGTAAGATACGGCGCAGTTGGCTCACACACATCTCCACAATCACACACACCGTTCTTTTCTGCTTTTGCCTCTCAGCAGTGTAAAATATTTAAGTGTGCTTTGGACATATTTATTAAAGTTAATAAGTGTACTTTGAAAACATTTCCATATACATTTTGAAGTAAACAGCGTGTGTATGGGAGTGTTGTAAACTATTTGACTAAAGGGGGAATTAGCTGAGAGCTGTCTGACACAATACATTCATTGAGCGTTGTCCCTGTCCAGCCGAATAAACGAATGAATGAATAAATAATAAATAAATCCTTGTAGTTCAGCCGTTTATGTTTGAGTGTAAGATAGCAATACGCCTGCGCCACTGGCGGACGGCACAGCCAGTCTTTAAAGGGAATGAGAGCGGATTCTCTGATTGGTTCATGCATTTTTGGTCAAAAAACACTCATGAAACACCTATGAATTGATGAGATGATTCTACACAGCTGATAGGACTATCCGCTGTGCACCAGTGGTGCATTGGGCAGGGAAGAGCAGGATACCTCTGCTGCTCCTGGAACAAGGTTTCACAGGGTTTCATTAATCTACTTCGCAGCAGGTTAGCTGTGCAGCATGGTAATCTAACCTGGCGATAAGTTAGCCAATTTCATGTAATAGTAAAACTATAGTTAAGCCCAAAGATAACTGGTTAACCCACCTCCATTTCTTCATGATACATCATTCTTCATGATTCTCTGAGGAGCTTGGGTAAATGCATGTTAACATAAATGCATAAACTGTAAAACCCAGCTCATCTTGTTAATCAAAACAAATGAATGTAAGAACAAATTCCTCAAGAGAGCAGGTAACAGATTGGATTCAGAGACTGTTCTGTTAAATTGGTTACAATACACGAAGGCCCATATGACCAATTGAAAGGAAAGATAAATACTAACTATACAGTCTGGCCCAACCTATATAACTTAAAGCCCTACCCAGACAAGCTAATACAAGAGCAACAGGTTATTTGAGGGGCACAGTCAACCCACTTCAGCTACATGCATCATTCATACTTTTATCTAGTGTCAACACTATTCACCCTGCACAACTGTAGTACTGCATAGACTCAGAGACAGAGCGCTTACACACTGGTAAATGTTTCATCATTTGTCTGATGACCTTGTTCCTTGAAAATTTCTGTGGCAAAGAGAAAGAAAGACTTACTGCGCAGGCAGACACGCACATGTATTTATTTTTCCTGAGCAAAGACCATGAATCACACAATCTGCTGATATTATTAGCTCTTAACCCAGGCATTCTCTATTCACAGACTTATTCTTCCATTTTTAGGAAGAAAAACACACAACACAACAACAGAAGAGGCATAGCAAGGCCTAAAATAAGACAGAGAACAACAGGTGATGGATTATACGGAGACACACGAGAACGATGGCTTCCGTGACCGTGAGTTTGATTGTTTCCTTGAGAAAAAAAGGGTACAGGAAGTAAGTGGGGGTGGGGTGGGATCAATAGAAAAAACCTTCCTTCATTTGTACAGTTAGTTGCAGCACATACGTGCTCTTGTGCTTTATATAAATATCCAATGTCCATCCACTATCCACTGTGACTAGTCTACACTCAATCCCACACAACTGACTGATCCCTTCTTAGAAACATCTGCCTCACACCTAGCTCCATAGCTCTCAAGCACCCCATAGCACATCATAGCTCTCCATAGCACAGACCGGTTCAAGCAGTAATAAGAAAAGCATTTGGCACCAGCATCCATCGCAGCTGTAGACTGTGTGTATACTATAAATGTACACCAATGTATTATTTATTGTCAGCTGGCACAAGCTGCTCAGTGAGATGCACACTGAAATTGCCTGTGAGCTAGATTCATGTTGAAAGCTGTGATTCAGTCCAGATCTGCAGTTAATGGGATTTCTTCTGTATAAATCTGACATGAGTGCTTTTCCTTTGATGTTTACACCTCCATCGTCTCTGTCTTAATTAACACAAGGGTTTAAGTTGTTGGAAGCAGCCAAGGTGAACTGTAGCTCATATTATTAGTCCAAAGCAGCAGTTCTCAAACTACATGTGGCACACCCCCAAACGACAATTTTCGTCAACCATTAACAGTGACAGGGAAAGCAACTAGCATAAAAGGCTGAATTTTCCAAATCCAAGTTGAGTTTTAGTGAAACAAAGGTCAGCGCGATATCATATCAGCAAAGTTTTGTTTATGTTCCCAACATTAATCACATTCAGTCAACATAGTTCCAGTCCCTATTTTTCCCATTGTCATGCACAACCCTCCTGCAGTTGCTTCAGCCCCAATGGTGCAGTCCACCCCACAGCTTTAGGACTTCTGCTCTGACCCTCAGTGTGGGCAGCTACAGACATAATGTAGGCATCAGAGAGCCCCCAACAGGAAATACGCTGATTACAACAGCTGTATATCACCTGCTCACTCAATTATTTCAGAAAGATGAAAAAAGAGAGAAAAAAACAGTTCCAAATTTTTTTGTGTGTGTTTAATAAAGTTGCACACCACATTTTATTACACTTTTTAGGGGGTGGAGATGTTCTCTTGTATGGACACTGTTTATCAACTCTGATTAATAGTGCTTTAACAACAGTATTTTTTTTCAAATTACTCAAATTTCATTTTCAAAAATTTTTTCAGACTCTCTTTGACTGAGCTTGCTTCCACAAGGTCAGTACGCGCCACAGTTTGGGTTCTGTGTGAGCATAGTGGAGAAAATGTACAACCCACACACACACACACACACACACACACACACACACACACACACACACACACACACACAAAACAGAAAGCAAAAATGAAACATTGTCTCTGGCTGTTTTTGTTGACTTTCTTTTATCACAACAGTTACTGTGTGAAGGTGTTTGCAGTGGGTGTGATGTTTAGTCACTGATATTAATGAGGGGGCACTGTTGTATTCTCGCTCTAACCCATTTCAGCAGCCAGTAGCATCACCTTGAGAGAAGAAGAGCAAGGAGGAAAAACCTCTGATTTATGAGATGGAAAAAATATTAAGGACACTACTGAAAGACACTCCTGGAAACAAAAGAGACTGATTAATTGTTTTGCTTCACTCACCTCAAATTGTAAATATTCACATTTCAAACTCAACAATGACACTGAAGTACAGCTACATGGCCAAAGGAAAGCCATTAGAGAATGTCTACAAATCATGACAACGCGGAATATATGATGTGAATGATGTGTCAGTTATGTTTTATGTTAAGTTTCATATATCAGTGTGAGGAAGGTGAGAGCATCCTCATGGTTCCACACAGATCTAATGTTTTCAGCTTGTCATTAGAAGTTTAAAAGAGAACAAGTCAAATTTTATTTATTTAATGTTCAGTTTGTGACTCTGATTGAACTTTGTGGCTTTTTGTTTTTGGCAGTGTACAAACAATTCCACCTTAGCTAAGCTTGAAAATTTTGTAACATTTTGACTTGTTAAAAAAATCCCACTTAAAAAGGGCCCACGAACAAGTAAAAAAAATACATTTTGTAATGACTGATGATTAATTTGTGAGCTGAAAGTTTAAAAATATGACATAAACAGAAACTATGATACCAAAAACAATAGGTCAATGAGGGGGGTTGCTCAAAGTGATTAACTTCAACACTTAATCTTGCTTAACAGAGCTTTATGGTAGGTTTCATCTCATAGCTGTCCAGTCAATCACTTTGCTGTATTGTTCACTCTTACCAAGCTCATATCCTTGTTTAGAGGCACAATAGGCAGCTGTTTTCAGAAAAATTGCCTTGTAAACTCTCCTCATTTACCTGCCCAGCAGCAAACAGCAGACAGACACAGTAGTAACTAGTTGGTGGACCTAGTGGAGCATATGGTAGCTTAAGTCTATTTGACCATGTTTGTCTCAGAAGTTGGTAGAGAGGCAGACAGTGGCGGTTTGTCAATAGGGGGCGCTGGGGTGCCGCCCCCACCAAAATTCAACAGAAGAATTCTACTTAAACAT
>JAPZDV010000002.1:875857-899920 GCA_029814665.1 Acanthurus lineatus
CTTGTAGTCTTCATCAAACTCTTCATTCTGAGCCACAGTGAAATGGTTCTTCCAGTCACCAACCTTCCCTGTAGAAAAATGGAGAATCAGTCAGGTATTTTAGGTAAAGATGAGGCTTTCATTTTGTTTCATGTCACAAATATGGAATTATGTTTTTCATGTTACCTTGTCTCATAAAAGTAGAAATTTTGAAATCCATAACTGGAACGGTAGAGTAGTTCAACATGTCGTTATTTTTCATGGTATCAAACTGAACCCCACATGTGATTCTTCTCTTCTCCTTGGCTGATGGAGAGAAACCAAGAAAGAAGCAGAGTTTTGTCTATTTCGTGTCCAGTGTCCTGAAAACAAAATGGGCAAAACAAAACATTCTTACTGCTTTCTTACCCGGGAGGAGAGAGCTATGGAAAAGTTTTGTGAATAGGAAGAATAGAAAAACTGCTAAACAAAGTGCTTTCAGGCTGACAAAGGCTGATTAACATTATTTTAAGATGCTTAAAAGTTGTGCTTGGGGTATCTGCACAAGTGACTTGAGATATCTAGAGCTTAAATTAACATTTTTCAATGCTGATTCATTAAGTAATGGAAAAAAATATAGTAGATGAACCTATTATCTATAATGGAATGATATAATTTGCATTAAAAGCTTAATAAATACATAATACTGTTCGCTTAATACATACCAAGTAGTATATGAGCAGTTTTGCCCTGTGACAGTCCCACTGAGAATCACTTTCATAGATAGTAGATGGGACTTCTCTCTTTTTTCCCATGGATCTGTAGCATTTTGCATTTTTTTAGAAGTGGCTGTGAATATCATATGTGTATATAACATAGTGTTCATAACACTCCACAGCATACTGAATGCCCTGTTGTCAACATTTAGAGGATATTCAAGAAGCCCCTGGCTCCAGGGATAGTGACTGATAGAGTCTCGGGGCAAGTCTGTTGAGGTGAGACAGCTAGCGACCATGGGGGAAAGTTAACGTGAGCAGCCAGGCTAACTTAAGACATCAGCAAGGTTAGACATGTACCCATGTTTGTCCCTTATTACAGATGCCACTTTTTTTAAAGAACTAACTAAATTAATTAGATACGAGCAAGTCAAATCACCTCGTGTTTTCAATTGCCTTTGATTATAATGGACCCGCACATGCCTTTTGTTTGTCTAGCCTAGCAACAGTAACCTAGGTGGACAAGGCCATGGTTGGGACTTAACAAAGGGTGATTTAGGACAAAAGTCCAAGTGGTCCTTACTAGAAGACACACTTCACACATCTTCCATCTCATCAGAGTGAAAATATAACTGGACCTTTTCACAGAAATGTCACTTGTCTAGTCAGTCATGAACTACTCTCCACATAAACAAAGCCTGTCCAGTGCTGTTTGGAGGAAAGGTAAGAGTTTCTGGCATAAAAAGTGCAGAGCACAATGTGTGTGCATGAGAGAAAAAGAATGAGATGCTATACTGTCCAGGTGTTGTCTGTGGTAGTTATGTATTGCATAATAGTGCACATTTAAATAGAGAGTTCTCTCTATTTGGGAATGCACTGTGACACTGTTTACTGTTTGGTGTTGCTATAGATTATGTAATGTATTAATTACATAATCAAATCCAATTAAGCCTTATATATATAAGAATACAAATGGTTAGTGTAATAGAATGGAATTCAAATTGTTGCATCTTTATAATAATTCACTGTCCACACGTGTGCTTGATTTCAAAAGGTTTTTACTGAACCATCTGGCAGTGTACCATACATAACTCTCTCTCTGGCTTCGCGCATACTTCAGTCTACCTCACGGCATGTTTTAACGTTGACCTCAGCCACTCTAACAGTTCTAGTTTGCCCTCTGCTGGACTCTCAGGTACTGCAACATAAAATCCAAGTGCTAATACAATCAACAAATGATTATCTGCTATACAACACAAATTATACCAGTGGCAGGCCATCAGGGCCCGCAAGGCCTTCTCTGCTGGCCTAAAAATATCTGAATCACAGACTGATGTTAATTATATTTGTCCATGAATACATGAATTAAATAATTCAAAATGGTCTGTCCACTTCCTTTCATAGCTTTTCCCCTGGTTGCACTGCTTCCAGACTTGTATTTTCATATTAAAGCATTCAACCAATCACATTTCAGCCATCATTTGTTGCCAGGGTCAAAGAAATCTGCCTGGAGGCCTTCACAATCAGTTCTGCGGGCCCGGTAGCATAAAATAAGTGTTGATCAAACTGTTGCTTAAACCAATTAGATTTCGAGTTGGCATACCAAGGCCTTCTAGCAGGCGTACGGTAATGTCAGCGTATTCACACCCTTTGATTGGATAGTCAGAGAGTGGACTAGCCAGAGCTAGCAAACTGCATCTGTAGCAAGCTGCACGTGCAAAACCCCTCATTTGTTTCTTCAGTCAAGTCATTTACCGTACTTTTCGGACCATAAGCCGCACCTGAATATAAGTTAAATTTAACAACTAAAATCACTAAAGCTGTCTTCTGTAGTGTCGGAATTTAACAGCCTCAGGATTACTTCATCACACCCTCCGCCCTTTTTTTGTCCATAAATTAGCCGTATCGTAGTTTAAGCCGCAGGGTTCAAAGCATCAGAAAAAAGTAGAAGCTTAAAGTCCGTAAATTACGGTATTTTGGCTGGAATGGCTCTTTATACTGCATTTCTGCATAATAAGATGGTTTTTATAGACATAAAATAGTTATTGAGGGGTGGATTGATTTAGATGGAGCACAACTGAAGGCCTAGGTGTAAAATGCACAGCCCGCCACTGATATATATGTATGTATATATATGTGTGTGTGTGTGTGTGTGTGTATGTGTGTGTGTGTATATATATTTTAAGAATTTAGTTCCAGGCATTAATGTGCCCATTTACAGCCTCAAAATTCTGCTAGCATGGCTGTCAACTACAAATAATTTTTAAATAATTTAATAATTTAAATAATTTTTGCAACATATTCCTAAGCAGTAATTGCTGTGGGGTTGTTTTGCAATCTGCTTTTCATATACCAAAACCAGCCCTTTTCTGTTAGCACTGCTTTTATTTTGTCTGCTTCAGAATACACAATGCTGTGGTATTACCTTGTGTACATTCTCCGCTCTTCTTACACTTTGAAGATACGTCAGTGGAGTTAAGCTGTGCTCAGTGTGTTGCACTGGCCCCAACAGGCTCTGTGTTTGATCTTCTTAAGTTGGTGAAGTCATCCTTGCTGCTGCCTCCCCTGCACCTAAAGCGCTGCACTAAATAATGATCATTATGGCCATCGTAAAGCACTGCATGTGGAGGGCTCTCCTATCCTTCTCCGTTATCTCTACCTTCAGTCGCTCATTTCTTTTCTCTCTCTCTGTTTGCTGTCACAGTCAATTTTTTAATTTATCTTAGAGTTTTGGAGTCTCAGTAGCAAATGTGTGTCATTTTAAAGGTGTCATTTTCTGATTTTCTCACTATGCATCTCATTTAACACACATCTCTCGTCCATCCATGTCTTACTCCAGTATTGAGGATTTAATTTTATTTTGATCCTATTTTTCCCACTTTGTCATTGAAAACTAAATAAGCCTCATTCTTGTCATTTTAAGTTTTTCCACTAGTCTACCACTTCTTTTCCATTCCATTTACCTTCATCTGTTTTTCTCTCCCCTTCATTTTGTCATTTTGTCCTTGTTTCCTTCATCTCTCCCTCTCTAACTTCTTAGTCCCTTCCTTCATCCATCTTTCTGGCTCATCTGTTTCTGTCTGAGCTTCTGAATGTGCACTCTGGATAACCCGTAGAGCAGCCTCCCCTCTGTTTCCTGCGCTGAGATGCACCCTATTTATTTCATTGATTTTCACAGGGAAAGAATGCGCAGACCAAAGACTGACTGGCTGCAGTGGGTTTAGCCAAGTTGAGCTGCTGGGTTACTCAAAAAGGGAGAGACAGTTTGAATTTGAACTTAAGCCATGCACTCACTGTTCAGAGCTGTTAAACATTTGCATGTTGTAATTGCCTTTGGCAATCAACTGAATGATTGGGTTGAATAGATATAGATATAGATCCTCCCCAGAACTGTCTCTTCTGTGATGTATGATGTGACTTACAATCATGATTTGTTTGATTAAATGCAGCAGTGAGCACAGACTGGGAAGTATTTTAGTTTTTTCTCTTTCTTTTTATCTCAAATCTCACATTTCTGTAAGCACTCGTCTCCTATCTGGGATCATGAGTTCACAGAAATGCTATGGGTGTTAAGTCCAGCACTAATGCAAATCAGGGGCCTGCAATCATAAGGGAATGTTTTTTTCAGGTACTGGTGAGTACGGATGGATGGTATAAATGGTGTTAAAAGTAAACTTAAAAAAGGACACACCAAATTTTCCTCAAGAGGTGGTAATACAACCAATCTTTTCTATCAATTCAAATCAAAACACATTCTGAACAATGAGGAAAGCAAAAGAGGGCACCCTAAGCAAACATCAGGTGAGTCTTCGTGCACCAGTGGTAAGAAAAAATTTCACTTTGTGCTGGTTGATTTTATTGTGTCTCTTGTAAAATTGTTTTTCAGAGACAGAAGTTCCTTAAAAAGGATTTGTAATACATCTAAGAGTACAGTAATACCTGATATACTACTCCATATCAAAGCACACAGACCCATTCAACACTTATTTAACAGCTGATTGCAAGTAACATCTGATTTCCACCATTACAAAGGTTCTGCTTACTTCAGTCCCAACCTTTTATCACTGCGAATGTGTGAAGGTGAACACAGCAAATTGCACAGCAGTAGTCTCCTATTTAGCAATTAAGGAGACAAAGTATCTAAATATGCATCTAGCCCACAAACACTAATATTATAAAGCCAAGAAAAAATCTAAGTCCAGTGATTGCAGGGAAGAAAATAAAGATACATCACAGTCTGATCACAATGCACCCTTCTATTCATGAAGTGGTGATTAAGTAACAACAGCTGAAATCTGACTCTTAGCTATTAAAAACACCTAAAACCCACAGCAGGACTCCCCTTAAGCCTCTGCATCAAGCATAAATTTGGCTTACAAGGCTCCACTGGAATACATCAGGCCAGTCGTAAAGGACAATCATACAAACACACACCCACACACACACACACAAGCACACACACATTTAGGGAAGCCAGGCAGAAAGATCTGCAGCAACAATCATTGATTTAAAGGACCATAAAAAGAACAAAATAGATTCAGAAGACATTTGACTTTGTTTTTTTACTTGGTCCCATCTTCTCTGAAAATTCGCATGAACACATAGAGTAATCAAACACACTCTTTCACACCAACACGCACACACAGACACACGCACATACCCAGACACACACACACACACACGCACACACACCTACACGCACACTTACTTGAATCCAGCACCCCCCACCCCCCTTACCCCCAGATTACAAAGAAACAAAGGCTGATTGCTGCATTCTTCTCATACAACAGCTAAACATACAGATAACTGACTTTATAGCAGCCTAGAAAAGTGCCTGAAACGCAAAGAAGAAATAAATAGTTCCAACCAGCTCAGCCAGAACAAGAAACGGTGCAGTCAAATAAATTACCCAGTTATGTGAAACGATGTCTTACACGAAAGGAAGCAAGAAGATGCCATGATTGAAAACTCAGTTTTTTTAAAGAAAGGATTGGCAGAGCTGACCCTTCAAGTCACAACAACAGAGAGTGTGTTATAGCATTTATGAAATAGTCCATTGACATTACGTTTCACATGGAAATAACACAAAGCTGAAGATGACACATGCATGGCTGTGGGGGAGGAACATGCTCTTTTGATAACCATGCAAAGTTACAAACTGGCAAGCTATACACACACACACACATACACACGATATATTCGGGTTTTTTTCTTTTCATTCATTATTCTCTCTACATATTAAATCTGGCAATGCATTTTAGTTCATCTCATAAAAAATATAACCACAGTCTCACAAAAATAATTCTTATATAGAGGGAAGCACCATAACAAGAGGTCATTCTTTTAAGGTGAAGAAATTAAAAATAAAAATTGTTTGCATAAAAATGTGTAAACTGGATTGTAGTTCCCTGGTAGTAATCGTAAAAACACAAATGTATATTATATCATACAACATGGGTGATTGGAATTATCGTCCTCATGAATTTAAGAATGACCAAAGCATGGGCAGGACAATCTGGAGACAACTCCCTCAAATCAAGGAGGTGGGGATTAAAAAAACAAGCAGCCTGTCCATCCCACTGTGTGTGTGCGCTTGAGTGCGCGCGTGTGTGTGCTGGGATTCCTCATGCCTGTCTCATTGTCCTGGGCCCTGTAAGACAAAGGGTTAAGTAAATGTTTGGGAAAGATAAGGCCACTCACTCTGACAGGCAGCAGGCCCCCGCTGCCCAGGAGGACCCAGACCCAAATACATCACACACTTGCACACTGTGTGTAAATTCACACAAACACACACATTCTCTATATTACAATCATCTATCCTAAACTTTCTGTCTCTAATACTCACCACATTCTATTTGACTCCTGGAATCACCATCTTGTCTTCACCCAGTAAATCAACCAGTGAGTTTTTGATGTTTCATGTGCAGCACCCTACAAGCCAATAATTCTATCTTTAAGCTTGGTGAAAGTGTTGGATAGGTAAAGCCAGTTGTAAGACACAGCACACTAGTTCCTACTTTTCATGTCCTAGAGACGAGCGGTTTTTGGGTTTGGAGGCACAGTCCAGCCTAATGTCATAGCTGTCTGTTAACGTCTACAAAATGCCTGTGGGCTAATACTGTAGTGTAGTGGATCATAAACTGGTTTGCTTTGATGTCCTCTCATTTGACTACTGTCCTCTGGCTCAGGACTGAGCCAAGCAGTGACTGCAATACATCTTAAATGGCAGATTTGGTGTGTCTGTAGTTAAGTGAGTTAAAGTGGGTGGGCACCCATCATTTCTTTGACTTACAATCTGAGAACAAATCATTTTAACCTGCTGAAAGTGTCATTAGTTTCCTCTGTAGGTTAATCATTAACTTCAGCTTTCATGTGCAGAGTACACAGCAAAATTTAAACTCTGTGAATGTAAAAGACCTTATTATTTATGACTCAATAGCTCATCCTTCGTACTTGTGATTAATTTGAGACAGTCAGTCAACTAAGGCTTAAAAAGGCTCAAACTACCAGTCACACAATTTGTAACCCTAATGTCTCACACACATATATCATAAACACTCAGTAGTTTACATTGAAAACTTATGAATCATCATCATTTTACATCACTGACAAGGTGAGTGTCAACTGTTGGTAATTTTCTTATCTATAGAATGTGGACCTGCCAATCTATGCATATTTGGTGTACTGAGAACACATTTTGACACCAAAGCATGCTGGTAAAGTTTGTAACTCGAAACTAAGAGAAAAGCTTGTGATGCCCTTAAAATAAGTTGTGCTCAGGCAGTACTCAAGTTTAACAGTAGAGGCAGCAGTGTCTAGTCTGCCACAAGGCAAAGGAAGAAGAAAAGTTCAACCAGTCATAGCATTGTATTACAACCCATGCTGCCTTAACCCAAACATGAAACAAGAATCATTCTTGTTAAAATGCATGATGTCACTTCAGATACTGCAACACTGATTTGTCCCTTCCTTTTTCCCCTCTGTGCTCCGTCTGGCTGGTTCCTCAAGTGGGGATAACTCCCTATAAGTCCCCCACAAATATGAACAGACAGGGGTGAATGTGGAAAGTTGAAATTTTGAATTGAGTTGACTTAAGTTCTGCGGATTTACCAACTTCGAGAAAATATTTATCATGAACAAAGTCAGCATAATGTTATATGAATTGCCACCTTGTGGGCTTAGGGTAACTAAGTTAGCAAAGTAACTGAGTAAGCTGTATCGACTGTGTGTCTCAGATTGTTGAACTATTCTTTTTATAGTGCTGTACTTACTATTCTTTTTGTTGTTATATCATAATAGTTTGTGTTTGTGTTTGTTTGTGCGTGTGTGTGTTTGTGTGTGCGTGTGTATTTATTCTAGGTTTGACAAATTTAAGGTTATTGCCATCAAAGATCCTGGCACATTTGAAAGAGTTGCAAATACAGCCAAAGGCTCAGAAAGCATATTCTGCATTATGCATTGCAGATAGCAAGGATTATGCCAAGAGAAAGCTGCTGTGTTTAAATCCAATGACCTTGACCTGAGGTCTGTTGTTAGCATTGTGGACTTTGGAATGAATAAAAAAGTCAAAACAATGATCTCCTGTCACCTAAATTATAAGTTCTATTATCAATATTGATACTTTTTACTGTTAGATTAAAACTGTCTTACATGTCATTAAAATATGTCCATGCAAAAGTAGATTGTAGCATAATGATATCATGAGTGGTACTTCAGAAAACTACATGTTTTGGTTTAAAGAAAGTGTCTGTGTCTGCAGCAGTCAAGTCCTGACTCCTCCAGTGTGCATGTCAAAGAGTCCTGGGGCAAGATACTAAACCCCAAATTGCCCCCTAGACCCTTTGTCTTAAATTTAAAAAATGTATCTAAATGAATAATCAAGTCAGAAGAACACAATAATCAGAGTGTTTTTGCAGATGTATGTGTGTGCTTGTGTGTGTCCTAACCACACTTGTAGTCAATAAATAATCATGATGTGAGGTGACAAGGATACAGATAAGGAGAAACAGCACCAGACCTACTAAATAAAAGCAAATCAGTCCCTCTCAGAAGTTCCTTGCAAAACATCAAAAGTAAAGTGCCCTTAAAAACTGCGTCACCATGTGTTTTGAATTGTGCAGATTTGATTTTGATACCAGCCAACAGGATTATTGTGTCACATGTCACGGCAGGTTCACCTGGTGTTGCTGTGACAGTCAGCTCAGGAATCCCTTCTACATTGATGTGGTACTATGTGCAGAAAATGAAATGCTTGTACCCAAAGGTGTCGAGTTGAGTTGAGACAAGTATGCAGTGGAGACTGGGTCCGGCTAGCCCCTCATTCTGTCTCTTTTTGCTTTGGTTGTCCCTGTGTTTGCCTTGACAACGACACGCATTGCAGTCACTAATGACTTAAACACTGTGGGATTGTTTTGCCTAACATAAATAATTAGACTAAGTCAGATTCAATCTTGTGTGGGTTTATCTTTGTCTACCTCATTGAGTCTGGAACAAACTGGGTAAATATTAAATATATACATATTGGGAAAGATTTGTAACCTGCAGCACTCAAAAGTTAATAAAAATACGTAAATTAAAAACAATTGGGCTAAAGCTGTATTCATATTGCACAACTTCTTCAATAGATTTGTGATGTATTAAATTATCATATACCATACTACACAGAGGAACTCTGCAGAGTAGCATTACATTTTTAGAGTAGTAGTTAGTTAATAGGGCTCTCGTTAAAATCTCTAGCCTTTTGTTGTCTGCGGGGTGCTCTTTACTTATTAGGTACTTAAAGGGAACATGATATATAAACAGACCACAGAAAGTGCAATGACTGGGGAGTCAGGAGGAGCCCATAGCTCATTTTTGCCCCAGGATCTCGTGGCAGGTTAATCCAGCCCTGAATGTACCATTCAACCTGAATGAATCTATTAGGCATTTGTCTTATTTGTACTAGTCTTTGCCATCACAATTTTTCAACTAGGAAAAGTTCAGGACAGGCATGTTTTCACCAGTTAAGGCCCAATGACTGATAACTGAACACAGGAGATTTTATTATTGTGGTTCTTAGGTCACTTAAAAGCATGAAACATTTTTTTGTCAACAAAGCAAATATCTAAATGAAAAGTAAAGTGTGACAAAAAAATGGAAACAACCTTTGTAAGTTGAAGTTATGTGATACTAATTTGAAACTTGTTTTTGTTTTTCATCTCCTGCATGTATGAGCTACAAGGCCTCGGAATGAGGGACTGTCCATTTATCAGCTGTCACAGTGAGGCACAGACCCTCTGCAACAAAAGAGGGCATTTTGGTATACAGAGAGACGTTTCGTTTTGTAACAAATTAGCTGTTTGAGTAAACAGTTAATTTAAGCCCTGCGGCAGAAATGTAGAGCCGTCAAACAGTTTACGAATCACCATTCTTTCACTGTGCCCACATAAGTGAGAGAACAGAAGCTGCGGGAGAAAATCTTCAGAGGCATAGAGAACACTAAAAAAGGAGTTGCTTGTCATTTTGATGGATTCTGGACGGACCCGAGCTGAACTGAATTTGCAAATAATTCTTACGATTTGTTTAAGCTTGCTAAAGTTATCAAATAATTTATCCAGAGTTCAAGAAGTTGCTTATCACTGAATAGTATACAAAGTTGACATTGCATTTTTGTCCTGAGATAGACCTGAAATTTGGTAGTCGATACCAATACCAGTTAAATTTAGAGATTCACTCAAACACACAGTTCTAATGCTCAGGTGCACGCAGGAATTTAACATTTCCTGACATACTGCTAAAAAAATAGTTTGCCATCTATTAAAGAAACTCATTTCAAATGATAATGTTAGATTTGATGACAGATGAAACAGAATGAATGGTAAGAACTGCAGTTTAGTTCTACAAGCTACAGTTACAGTACATTACACTAAACATGGCAGCCTTTAGCCATTGTGAAAGTTGTAGTTAGCTACATAGCAAATGCCAGCTGTCTCAAACTTAAAATAAAATATGTACTTCTACTTAAGTATATCAAGGATAACGCTTTGGGTATGTTTTGAATGAAATTTTTACATGATTCAAAATTCACTTTAGCTTGATTTGTTTAGATAAATGATAGAGGTTTGTCTCTGAGATGCTTAAGTTAAACATGTTTCCACCGTTCTTCTCAAAAGTTTGATGGCAAGTTTGAAAACTAGTTTTTATGAATTAATCTGGGATGATTTGCCTTACACACAATGAGGTCTACTTTTATATTCAACTCTTGCTAATAATCTTTTCAGTGATTTTAGGCGAAGATGTTGCTAGTGTTGCAGCTGTATATGTTATCTTACATGCTTTTGTTCTTATCCTTCTCCATACACATTTTTTTAGACTGTTAAAGGAGAAAGAATCAGTTGTTTCAGAAAATATCAACTTATCAAGAGACAAAGCTCTCTGGTGGCCACACTAGTTATGATACGAGTAAGGGAGAAAGTCAGAAGAGGTTGGGAGGCAGCAAGGTCATTGTTGAAAGAAGCTGACATATGGATCAATTAAACACTGGAGTTTAAAACAGCAGACTGCTGTTTGTTTTATGTTTCCAGTTGACTGTCGTCGCGTTTTTTAAAAGCACAACCACAAGAGTTCCTGAACCTTAACCAAGTGTCTATTAATAAAACCATGGCCACAAATGTCCCCCAAGCTTCCTGACTTATTTGAAGAGGTAATTTTTTTCCAAATATGTACTCGTTCTAACTAAAGACCTTTCCCTGATCTTAACCAATTCATTTTTGTGTCTAAACCTGGCCAAATCTTAACCACAGCACTATCATATCATAAAACTGATATATTTCACAACAGTGACTTGTAAAGGGTCTTGAAAGCCAATAACAAATAATGCATTCAGCTAATGGTAGTGTTTGATGAGAAAATACTCTCTCCATGTGGAGCTCCAACTGTCATTTCTTACAGTTAGCTAGCTTTTTGCTTCAGAACTTTTTTTACCCTTTCAATAAAACTCTTAACGACATAAAATGCACAACCTTGACAACAAAATGGCAAATAAAATACAGAGAACCCAGAGAGGTATTGTGAATGACAGACTGTGAGGCTGCTCTTATCCGTTAATGAATGAAATATCTCTGTGGGAGTAAATCTTAAAAACATTGTGTCTTCATAAAATTGGGCTCTCTATGCTGTATTTTTTTTAAATTTATTTATTTATTGGTGCTACAAGGCCAGAGAAAACAGTGGACTGGAATTTGGTTCTCCCATTTTTCAAACAGGAAACAAACTGGAAACTGCTCCTTGTTCATAAACACTTATGTTACAGGTAATCAGTACACTAAAATGTGTTTTTAAAAACATTTCAGGCAAGAAATAAGCAATAAAGTAACAGAATCAAGGTGTCTGGGTGATAAGCACTGAATCATTTTACAGTCTGATCTGAGTTGAGCTCTTTACTCAATCTGAGTGAGAGAGGGACAGCTTTCTTCTCCGGTCCAACCTCTATGCTCTCAGTGTTCATGAGGGTTGTATCCTTAATAAAACCAGGG
The DNA here is from genome assembly GCA_029814665.1 of Acanthurus lineatus. Classification (NCBI taxonomy): domain Eukaryota; kingdom Metazoa; phylum Chordata; class Actinopteri; order Acanthuriformes; family Acanthuridae; genus Acanthurus; species Acanthurus lineatus. The sequence goes on from JAPZDV010000002.1 coordinate 888,045, forward strand.
GTTCTAGTATGTATCATGAAGGGAGGTTTGCCATTGTTTATTTAATTATACTACCAACACTGCAATGATACAAATCTGGTTAAAATATCCAAATGATTCCCCTCAGCATGTTTAGATTCACCTGATCACCAGTGATCTACTTAGACTGTTTCAAAGCAGACAGGTACTGCTTATGAAGATTAAAATGTTAAAACTTTGGACTTCTTTTTTTGACTAGCTGTACATATTTGGATCGTTTAGATGATCAATTATTGACATTACCAACATTCATGCATTTAGGCCTTAAAGTTTTCTTTTAGAAACTTCTCCATCAAGACACTCCAAATAGGCCCAAAAAGTTTGATGTTACTGTTTCTGCCAAAATGGAAGGCAGTGAGTTTGCACATGGATACACATGCATGGCTCATGCAGGCATAGTGTCACAGATATCTATTGTCCTACCCAATAACACAAAGCTCCCTGATCACCCCTGATCAATCGTCCATCAGATCATCTTTTTCCCAGACTGTGAGCTTACAAGGTTTCCTCATAAAAATAATCAGCTGTCTTGTTAGAAGGGAAGGCAGCGCAAGCAGACAGCCATATTAAACAGTAACACCGACTCACAGTGCAACTCAATGGACTCTCTCATTAGGGACCACTGATCGCTGCAGATTGGAAGTTTGTAGGAGTGATAATGACCAGAAAGGGCCCCTCCTCTTTTTCCTCTGTCTTTTACTCTGCTCTCACTCTCTGTCTGTATCTCCCTCTCTCTCCCTCCCTGATGGGCTTTATCAGTGGTCCTGGTCAATGTCTTACTGTCATGTCTTGATGTGATTTATGTCACAGGCTGTGAAGTTAACTTATCTCTCTCCTCTCCCAATCCTCTCCCCCTCCCCTCTCCTACCTTCCAAAACTCCTCGACTGCCCTATAGAGGGTTGGCTCCCTCTATTTCAGCCAGCATGGCTCCTCCAGCGGGAATAGGGAGGAGAGGCTTTGTGGGGGGATGTGTGAGACAGTGGAGGTGTGAGAGTTAAAATTCCCTCTAGACATACACCTGTTCTATAAATTGTGGGCATTGTCAGAGTCTGTTTTTCAGGTCTTCAGAAGTACTACTACATACCGAAAAAAAAAGCTTTATAAAACCCTATGTAGGTGACAACAAGGGCACGGCAAGCACTTCTTTATGTTACTGTTGTTTTTATTTTGGTATAAAAAGTAAGAAAATCGCCAACTTGGCATCTGCAGCAGAGGTGCTCTTCAATCCCCCCCAACCACTCACACACACAGATGTCAAATTCCCCATTTACACCAGACTGGTTGTGCCAAATGTATATGGTAAATGTAGTGAAGTAAGAAGTATATTATTGGCTCAAAATATGGCAAATATTGTATGTAATATATAATATAGGAGTAGTGCAGTTCCAATTAAGGAACATGAAAAGTATTTGTCCTTAAAAAAAAGTTTTTTCTCATGTACTATATGGTACTTGTGACACACTAGTGTGTACTCCTGGAATGACCTTACCAAACCTCTGTTGCAAAATCCTCATCTCTACTTTAAGAGTAACTGTGTGGCTACATTACTGCAACTAGTATATTAACAAATCCACAATCTCTGACTGTAACAACAGTCAGGTCCCATTGTGGGTAATGTAGGCACCAGTTCAGAAAAAAACAGACAGAATGTATGGAGTGATAAAGACAATATCTCTGGCTCTGTCTCATTAAATATTATAAAAGTGCTTAATGCTAAATCAGTAGTGTACTTTGGCATTATTGGGCGACATCCAGGGTTACCGTGGCACCAGCGAACATAGTTTAGTGCCACAGCAAACACTTCTCGAGCAGCTGGTGTATCTGTTTACAGTGCAACCAAACAAACCCACAGTGTTTAATGAAAAGGTAAATTGCAAGCACAATCTGATTTCTTGCTGTACACAGGAGCGAGTAGTTTTCCACACAACAGCAGAACACAGTAAATTTTGTCACCTTGCTTAGGAATCGGAGGTGTGCAGCCAGTGGCCTGGACTTTTTTGTGATCACTCACTCTGGCTGACTTTTTCTTATCCTAAAGTAACTACTGTCTTGTCCTGTGGAAGCATTATAGAACGATCGATGATGATCTTCGCTGACAAATATAATGAGATCAAGAGGAAATAAAGGAAAGAAAAGGAAGTACTAAAGGTTCAGTGATAAACATTCAGTAATTAATGTAAATGCTGAATGTCTTTTACAAAATAGTTGGCCATAAAAATAAAAAAATAAATATATATATATATTAGGGCTGTCGAAGTTATCGCGTTAATAACACGTTAACTCAAACTCCTTTTAACGGCACTAATTTTTTTAACGCGTGATTAACGCACGCACGGCCTGTGCCTTGCCAGCTCCTGTAGTTTCTGGAAGTGGCGCAAAAAATAAGATTGCAAATGGTTACAAAGCATAAAGGGATACAGAAAAGGGACTTTTAAACGGAAAGTTTAGCTTAAAAGTTTTGCCCGATGGTTCTCTGGACAAAACAAAGTAATTTGTATTTATTGTAAATGTAAAAGGGCAGGGTAAAAAAATTGCAATTAATTTGAGTTTAATCACACGTTAACTCAGGACACTAATGCGATTAATCGCGATTAAAAATTTTAATCGACTGACAGCCCTAATATATAAATATATATATTTATTAATTTCATTTATTTATTTATTTTTTAACCTTTTATCACATACTTAATACAAATCTGAACAATGACTTTCTCCTGGTGCTTTTTTAAGGGGATATACAATCAGAGGCTTTGAAGTTTTTCATAAATACCATGTCATACACACAAAAATGTATTGACCCTTATCTGAGCTCGCACGTGTGTGTGTGTGTGTGTGTGTGTGTGTGTGTCCTTGGTCAGCCATGTTTCTCATCCTCATGTCTCTCCTTCCTCTGGTCTTTGATGTGCTTTTAAAGTGGCCTGTGCTCTCTCTGCTTTCCCTCTCACTTGACAAATGTTTATTAGTTTTGAAATGGTCTTAGAGGACCTTACGTGTCTCTCAATGGCATACTTAAAAAGAATAACTCGCTTTGAAACAGAGAGAGTCAAGCGATAGGAAGTGGAGGAGAGGCAAAAAATGAAGGAGCACAGAGGAAAACTGTTTAGGACTTTTATCTGGGTTATTATGATGTAGTTGAATAAATAAAAGCAAAAAAAGCCAAGAAATTAATACAAAGGAGGCATGTAGAGCGCAAGAAGGGAGAAAAAAGAGAACACTGTAAGAGTGTGAAATAAGAACGGAGCAATGAATAGCAGAGGGGGACAAGAAATGCATACAAGGCAAGAATGAGTGAGCGAGATGGCAGACCACCCAGGCTCCTCACAGCAGAAAGACAGATACGTTTCTGGTTGGTCCATTGCCAGCTTCAGGTTTGATCCTGTGACTCAGCACCATGACTCTGCTCTTGGATCAGAGGGTTAACATGTACACTTTATCCTAATGATTGAATCCATTTCTTGCATCTTCTCTATTCATTGATCCTCTCTCAAATACACAGAATGAAATAAAAAGATCTGTAGAAAGTTTAATTGGATTAAGTTCCATTTTAAGGAACAGTATTCAGAAAAAAAGGAGGGCCACAGTTCCTGATTTGTAGTTCATATCTAACCAGCCAATGAACATTTACACTTTTATCTTTTCTTTCTGCCCCCTCCTGCTTGGGTAAACACAGAGTGGGAATTAGTACAAAATGTCCTCTTTTATTTGACGTCTCCTTGCTTGCTTGATAAGTTTGTGTTGCATTTGTACATTAAAACACACCCAAGTGAAACAATGGTTTGTTTTTTTCTTGATTTTATCAATAAAGGAACCAATCAAATGCACAGCAGTCTAAGAATGTCTGGACTGTCTCAAGAAACTCAGGTTGTTCCAGCAATTTGTAAATGTGCAAAAATTTGTGTGAATTACATTTTGCAAGGTGTAAAGTATGTGGAGGTCAGGTTGGTGGATGTGCTTTCATATCAAGTGTAGTCAAATTTTAGTATACGGTGCCCAATCCCAACAAAAATTTTCTTAAGACACTCTCACTCAGGCTAAAACACACTATAATTCATGAAGGAAACTGGAGTTTGCATCTTGTTACAGACTTGGAGTTAATATTTGTTGTTTTATCAATCAGGGAAAGATTCTTTCCCAAACCATTACCAACTATTTTAGTTGTGTAAACTTAAACCATTGCCAAAAGCAAGAAAATTCCCTAATCTTAACCATACCATAGTTGCCATGAGCAGACATTGTACAAAGCAATCATTTTTAAAGCTGCTCATCTCTATCTCAAGATGTCAATCAAGCACAGCCTGTGTTTTCTCAAACAACCATGAGCAGATGCATAATCAGGCAAAATAAGTGAAAACACCTGTTTGCTATGCTAATATTCCTCCTTATCTTCTGATCAATCTGGTATCATGAATGGGTTTTAAGCTTGTGCTGAGCAAATCATTTTTGTTCCAGTGTTCAAGGTGATCAGTCATGATTCAAAGTGATTCAAAGTTAAACACATGTCAATGAAAAGAAAACAAATCTCCTCCAGGTCTTCAGTATGAAACTACTTATTTCATTCTTTTCTCTTCCCTGAATATCCTTCTTCCATGACCTTCTCCTGTTATCTCCTCTCTAAACTCTATCCCTCACTTTCCCCTCTTATATCTCTCCCCTCCTCTCTTTCTTTAGCCTTTCTTTTCCTTTTGTTCCCCGTCGTATCTCTCTCTGCTGTCCAGCTTGTCCCTATCCTTCCACTCTTCCTATTCTTCTTCTCTGCCACCCTACACAGGTCTTGCACTAATCATTTTTCAGCTCTGCTTCAGCCATGGCGGCAGCTGTCCCTTATCGGCCTACAAAGAGGCTAAAAAAACAGTGTGATGTGGGATCCTTACAGGACTAGATGGTGTAATTGCCTAATTGCTTTTTTTCTCCCGTCGAAGAGTTCTGCTTTCTGTCAGACAGGCAGGAGCCCATAAACACTGGCCTGCTTTTCCCAGCATCTCCCTCAATGTCACTATTTTGTGCAATTTGATTGGCTTAACTCAAGCCCAGGGCCTATCGTTCATTGGCTCCTCCCAGGATGAATGGCCCTGCTGACAGCCAATGGGGCCACAGCAGGGTGAGGAGGGTGAGCGAGAGAGTAAACAGCATTTTTCTGGAGTCATGGACAGGCAGAGCTCTCTTTGTTGAGGATTCCACGTAATTTTTCAGTTTTGCTTCACAAGAGAAATAAACTCGATTACATCTGTAACTCAACAATAAGGTAGTTCAGCATTAATGTAAAAACAGCTAATTTGACCTTTTTGTATGCACATGTACATTTGCATCCTATCTAAAGGATTTAAGGCATTTTAACTCCTTACACTTTACAGATGACAATAAGATTGAAAGTTGTAGGATGTTACATGATGACCATGGCCTAGAAACAGGGCATAAATCAAGAAAAACATTTCTGCTTCTCACAATCTCCCTTCAACTTTCCCTCTTTTCAAACATACTCATTTCACCCAAGGCCAAGCAATCTGTCTGCTGTGGCAGAGAGAAGTTCACTGTATCTTGAGGAAGAAACATTTAAGAGATGAATGTCTAATACTGGTCCAATCAAAGCCATCCTTTATCCTGTTAGCTTGAATAAAGATAGATATAAACATTGTACTAATACACTCACATGATTATTGATCTCATACCATCGTTGTTGATGTGCAACTGAACTAAAACTGGAAACTGGTCACAAACAAGAGAGAACATAAGACAGAAATAGAAAGAAAATGAAAAAAACACAATTTCACCATGCTTTTATCAGGAGAACCACACACTAATCCAGGGGAGGAAGCCTGCAGGCATCCTGTCATGGAGGCAAAGGCACACAGGAAACAGGCTGGTACAGACAGGAAGCCAGCGGCAACACAACAACAAGGCTCACACAGTCCTGCAACAACGCCTGCATATTGTAAACTACTGATACACAAACAAACAAATCAATTGAAAGACAGACATGCGTCTGTGTGTCTGCCTGTTCGTCTGGGCAGTCTGTCTGTGTGTATATGAGCGTGTACATGCAGACACTACAGGTGGAGGGTCTGATAACTGGGCTCTGGAGTTTGTTAACAAGATGGAGTTACTTGTAAGAGTAAATTAAATATAAATCTGCTTAAAGGTTGTAATTCATACATATGAAGACAGATATAGACTAATGTTTGATTTTTCTGTATCAAAGAACATTTTTTTTTGTTTACTATAGATTTGTCTGTGTGCCATAAGCAGTGTTTCCATTAAGGTATTTTTATGTGCATTTTCAAGGTTCACAGTAAAATTTTATGGGAACAGTAAAATTCTAAAAAATGTTATCAATATGGCCAAAAAAAGGTTAAACACCTACTTGACCTGGTCTTTGGCTTTTTAGCTCTGACACAGCAAACACTTAACTCAGAAGGTCAATCAGCTCTAAGAGAAGAAGCTTTTTTCAGCCATTGATATCTTTAAAGTTTAAAATTTTGCCCAATGGTTCTCTGGACAAAACAAAAGTAATTTGTATTTACTGTAAATGTAAAAGGGCAGGGTAAAAAATTTGCATCATTGCATAATCACGCGTTAACTCAGGACACTAATGCAATTAATCGCGATTAAAAATTTTAACCGACTGACAGCCCTAATCATAATCAGACAAAACTTTTTTTTCAGTAAATGATCAATCTATCTGTTCAATGAAACAACTCCCATAAATGCCCAGTAGTTTTGGCTGCATGAGCAGTTTGAACATCTCACCATTATTTCGGCTTCCAATTAGTGGATTACAACAGTAACATAGCCCTCAGCATGTCATCTATATTTTATTTCCAGATTTAATTACACATACTTTTATATGTGTGTGACAACTGCAGATCTCAAAAAGCAATAGTGAAAATGGCTCTTAATAGTTCAGCTAGGTAAGTGGTCTTCACTGAAGTTGCTGCCAATTTTTTCCAAGGTTTTAAGAGGGTATGTGTTTTAGCTTTTTGCTTTGTTCAAGATTTCATACTTTGTATGATTTACAACTATTCCTGTTGGAAGTCTTCATACAATAGAGTTGCTGTTTGATCAGTTGAGGGTCTTGCATTGTTTTTTGGGCCAATTGTGCTTGGGTAACTTAGTGGGACAAGCCTAGATGTCAAATAATTATGTAAAAATTCTGAATGTCACATAATTTCCTTAAATTAAACTTGGACAAAACTGAGATACCCTTTATCGGCCAAATGATTTTACAAATAACTTTCTCCTGTTAAACCAGACTCCAGGAACTTTGATTTCATATTTGATCCTAATCTGCAGTTTGAACACACCTGTAAACTGGCACATTGCAAAAATCAGGTTCACTATCAACTTTTCACTTGGAACCAACATTTATCATCATTTTCCCACTTCTGTTTTAACACCTCACAAAGGCAGGGTCCCTTTTGGGGGTCAAGCTAGAGGCCAATAGCAAAGATGGGTTGATGGGAAATCAGATGCAAGAGATGGCCAGACCATTGATGAGGACACAGGAGAAAGGTATGAATGGACTACAGACAGGGGACCAGGAGCAGGTAGGGACCCCTGATGCAAGAATAAAAGGGACACTGACCCTAACCCTGGACACAGGAACAGACAAGAACATACAGGCTCTCATCCAAGAATGCTGACTCAGGAACAGATAGAACCAGTCAGGACTATGGTTGGGTTGTTTGTATTTCAAGACTAGTACCAGAAATACTGCCAAAAATGCTTGCATCGGTATCAGTGTGTACTTACATCTCTGCACTGATCCCATACCACATATTAGAAACAGGACTTAGTTAGCTCTGTTAGCTTTGCTTAACATCTCACACCTGAAATCAATTCTACTTCACTGCTCTGAATGCCAACATATGACATGGCAGCTTCTGTTGGTAGCTACTGTTTTAGAGCAGCAAGGAACACACGTTTTCACGTGTTGTGGATAACATTAAAAAAGCTCATATAGGAGCTTAGTTTGGGAGTTGCTTTTTTTCCCTCTCCCTCCCTCCTGTTCTCCTTTTCTCATCTAAGTAAACGGGGCGCCGTATTATGGCGAACTGTAGTTCTCCCGCTCCTGTCTTCCCATGTTATGTGTCATTGTCTTATGTTTTTTTTTTCTTGGACGGGATGTAACTGAATTAAATTACGTTGCACTTGTTGTAATGTCAATAAAGTCAATTCATTTTCCAGCTTAGCACGGCAGATTGAGCACGGCCTCCTCAAGGGTTTTCCAGAGACTGAGATTGTTGATGCCGTCATAAGAGCCATTGTTCCGGGAATGCAGCTACGCAGTTATTTAGAGGGGAAAAGTGACCTCACACTGCCAACACTTAGAAGGATACTCCGTTGTCATTATCAAGAAAAGAGTGCAACAGAATTATACAAGCAGCTGTCATCTGAAGTTCAGGGCATAAAAGAGAAAACTTCCTCATCTGTGTTCTAGATCTGAGGCAGAAGATTCTGTTTGCTTCACAAGAGTCAGAGTCAGGCCTGAGATACGATCCTGTGCTAGTACAGAACATGTTCCTACACTCCGTTATGACTGGCTTGCAGAACGATAATATTAGGCGGGATCTCCAGCCATATCTGGAACAGGCTGGTGTTTCTGATGAACTCCTGTTTGAAAAACTGAATACTGCATGTGCCTATGAAAGCGAGAGGCAAAACAAGAAAAAAATGACAACACCACAGCGACCTGTAGCCGTTCACTCTGCTCAGTCTGACCACACTCCTGCTGAAAAGGAGAAAACGAGCCGGCCGAGTCACAGTAAGAATCAAACTGATATTCTCTCTGAACTGCAGGAGATGAAAGCTAACATGTGTCTCTTAAAGGATCTTAAAGCCGAAGTGTCTTCCATCAAAGAGTCTATGCTGCAGCCCTCCTACCTACCCAGGCAGCACCCAGATCCAGCACCTGCACCGGACTGCACTCCACATCAGCTAGCACCAGCCCACCATGGCCCACCACCGAGACACAGAGTGATAATATACACATACACACTCATAATGGACTGTTGGAGCAGCTTGAATCTGTCATACACATCACGTTACACACACTCAAGGACTCTGGGTAAGCCGAGTGTCTACATACGAACTTTTAGAATATCTGGACTGTATGCTATACAACTGCCTAAATCGTTCAATGTCGAGGACGACATTTATGTTGAGGGGGAGTGTGTAATGGTTATATAAGTTGTGTTAAAATGCTGTTAAAACTCTCAAATGCTGATGTGAATAGGCTAAAAATAGTAAGCAAAAGAATGCGTTAATAAAAAAAAACGATTAAGGTGAAATTCATATTGATCTGCTAATCGAGTGATCTATTATCCACTACTCTGGTCTCCCAGAGAAACGAGTATAGAGTGATAAACAAAAAGGATAATCTGTGGTTTAAACATGACATTCCTGACGTTATTTTGGAACATCTCTTTAGTTATTACTTAATATTGTTTCCTACAGTGTTTTCTTTCCTTCAAGTTCATTTCTTTGAAAGTTGTTTCCCTAATCATTGATCGCGTTTCGATTGCTGATGTCTGAGTTAAACTGTAGCGGGGAACGTTTTGCTTTCGTTCTTCCATTACAACACTGGACGTGATTAAAGCAACGTCATGTCTGTGTTTTTAATTTATTCTTCTCCTATACAGGTAAGAAAGGAGATTGTAACACATCTCATGATTTATTTACGTTTTCTGTGTGGTAAAAGAAATGTAGAAAGCAGAACACTGATGTTTGTAGAAACTTTGAGTGTTAAATAAGTTCAGTTGTATGTAAATGTTGCGCTCATCGTGGCTTCCTTGCCAGCTGTACGGTGACGCGAACGGCGTCGTTTTATAAACACATTTGCGATGTTGCTGTGCAACGCGAGGCATTTGATGGATATGTATTTTATTCTGTTGATTTTGTTATTGCGCACTACAAAATAAATTGCTAAATCATTTGTTTTCCATGTTTATTCGTATCACTCAAAAACATGCATCCTGAATTAAATTCAGGTTTGAGTCAAATGTTTAGAAAATCGTTTCACACACAGAAAAAAAGGCAAAAATATATGACCATGCCGGTGGGGGTCGGCCGGCCCTGCCAACGAGGTGTCCCTTATTTATTTTTCAAGGAGTTGGCAACCCTAGCAGGAAGTCATGTCCGCCAAGTTAAAAGGCGGAAATCAAGAATCCACGAGCTCTACGACAGTGAAAAGGCTGTGAAAACGGAGCTGTTGGCTCAAGCTCGGTTTATCGCATTGACGCCTCCTCCTCAGCCATCCTTCTCTGTCGCCACAACAGTACCCCTGGAAGGTGCTTTGTAAAATGGCTCACCTGAGGCAATCTGGATGATTTCCTGAAGCCCCTGATCTTCAACAATGCTGACGGGCCTGCAGTCCACAGCAACCCATTTAGCCATTGCATTTTAAGAAGAGAAATAGATTTCTCAGACTAGTTTGTCATTTCTTTATTTCCAACGCCACAAACTTGTTTTATCTCCCCACCAAAATACAAATAAGATTAGTATTTTAATCGCGATTAATCACAGAGTAATGTTGCGATTAATCGAGTTAATTATGTTAATCGTTTGACAGCCCTATTAAATATACTTTCTTTGTGTTGATTCTACATTAATTTCATGATTTTTCATAAATAAATATCCACTTTAGTCTTATGTAGACAAATGCAATTTATCACGATTAATTACAGAAAATTTTGGAATTAATTAGTTAATTTTTTTAATCGATTGACAGCCCTAAAATAAATACATTTTCTTAAGCCACAAAATTATTCAACTACTTCAGTAACTTCAATAGTGTATTACTTTAGTGGAAATGTGCTGTGCATTTATGAACAAAATAATGCCAACATTTTCACAGAAGTCAAAAATAAAGTTCACAGGAAAATAAAAAAGACTCACTTTCACTCCAGTGGCCTGCACGCAAGGACACACACACCAGGAACTCAACACGGCACATCTCCCCTCTAAAATTAGGCAAAAGCATACAAAACTCAGATAATTCCGTTCAATGACTAGCACAACGCACCATAAACTTTGTTTTCACCCATAAGTGTAATAAATCACCACTTACGCTGCCCCGCTGTTCAGTCTTTCCCTCATCGCGATGAAGAGATGACACACTAAACACGTTTTAACAGTCTCCAAAAATCATTAAGAATACAGAATCATCACTCATCAGCCTTGCTCAGAAAACTTAATTATCACCTCATCTGCTGGCGCCCTTGACTATTTTTGTGTTAAATTACATTTACTGTCACGTCTTTCAAGAATATGCAAACGAGGGACCCAAATGCAGACAAAGTCCAAAAGATTCCAACAAAAATCGAGCTTTATTGAAAAAATGACAAGCTGACATAACAGAATTTTAAACCAAGCCTTTGGCAGGATGGATCCTCACATGATTCAGAAAACTCTCAAAGAACTGCAGTACTGCACAGGACACAACCGAACCAACACGAACTTATCAGGACGATCCGACAAAGACAAAGGGAAACACAGAGACTATATACACACAAGGACAAAGAGATACAGATGGGGCAATTAACACAGGTGAAACACATTAGGGTAGACACAAAAGGCGGGAAGTAAACATAGCGACAACACAAGGGGAGATGAGACTATCAAAATAAAACAGGAAGCCATGAGACAGGGACTCATACCAAAAAACCAACAGAACCAAAAACCCACTTCACCCGCTATATTCCTCTATACAGACAAAGATACACAGCTTAGTGGTCCACTGTTTCGCGGTTGTTTTGTTTATTTTCAGTCTCATGTGCCTAAGTCTCCTTGGAACTCCGTGCTCTCGCGGGTTTAGCCCTGCGCTGCTCTTAAAGGGACAGTGTTACCTTAGTTGGAACAAACA
>JAPZDV010000002.1:906401-930783 GCA_029814665.1 Acanthurus lineatus
AGAGCGGCCTATATATAGTTTTTTGTGTTCTGTGTGTGTGTGTGTGTGTGTGTGTGTGTGTGTGTGTGTGTGTCTAGCATGGCGCTCATACACAAGTGTAACAGACTGAATGTTTTCATATTAAAATGTCTGTTGTATATTATTATGTCCTCATTTCTTACTTCTTGCATGAAAACCTTTTATATATTTTTTCTCTTGATGTCATAGTTAAAATAAATGAGCAACAAAAAAGATTCCTCACTCATACTAACTCACTCTATGCTGATAGTCATTCCAGTCATATCATCAAACAGGCTGACAATGAGGAGTCACGTGGGTACTGAAAACAATGTGGCTCCAACAATAGCTTATAATAGTGGCAAAAAGTAGTTACAACTGTCCTCAGTGCACCTTCAGACAGGCCCTGACATTCCCTGCTGTATGGTTATTGACACACAACTGAAGGCAGCATTGATGCTGAAGCCAACCACACCGCTGCAGCATTGCTGTTTGGAGGGAGGTCATCTGTGGTGAGGCAACTGCTAGTTTAAAAATTGAGGAAATTGAAATTAGGGAGATTTGATACCTTCTCCTTCTGTTCTTTTCTCTTTTGTCCTTTTTTACTGTCACCTGAATGTTTGAAAGACTCACTTAGCTTAATGATATGATCAGCTTGGCACTCTTGACAGATTTGGGGTCTAAATAGCTGCCTTATATTGTAAAGTCTTATCAGATGATCAAATAAAGACTTAACAATGGACAACTCCAAAACACATATAAACCAACAGTCATTACTGTGCATCTGATTAAATGACCGAAGTGAGTAAATTGTTAAAAAGTTTCTTTTTTTTTAAGCTTAAGTAGAATATCCAGGTAAATTTCCACTGACTATTTTACCTAAAAATGGTGGAACCATGGAGCAGATGGCTTTGCCTTTTTAAAGGCATATATAGCAAATAAAACTGTGTTCAGTATAATATAACATTCTTCAAACACTGACATCTTTATGATGTAACCACCTCAAAATCCATCTGAGAGAATGGTTCATTTCTGTCCAATACATTGTTGGAAGGGACCCTCTTTTTACAAAGACTTACAACTATGGCCCAAGTTGCAGTATCTGCATCATCTGTATAATTAGTATTAGCTGCTTTATTTGTTAGATCAGCATCAACTGGTATTGTTTGACAGCAGTGAATGAACTGAACACCAAAACTTCCTTAACAAGTTTCAATTTAACAACAAAACTCCTGGCCAATGGGAGGTGTATAGAAACTACAGCAGTGACATGTGCAGCCAGGTCATTATGTACACAGCCTGTTTCTCTATATAGACGTGCAGCATCCAAGACTTCATATTTGCAGAGAATGTGGTAATACTTCTGTAAATAGAGAGAGAAGTGTGATACACTGGTGTCAGTAGTGAGAGAATTTTAATTATTTTGCAAATACAGTGAAACTACACAAAAATAATGGTTAGACACAATGCCAACTTTTTGTGTGAGTGTGTGTGAGTGAATAATACTCTAGAAATAGCAGAGAAGACACAGAAAGGCGGACAGGTTTTTTCTTGCTCTGCTCAAGTGATCTGAACAGCCACTTGCCTGACATATCCTGACATGTCGAGAGTCTAATCCACACTGATCAAAATTCAAAATAGTACTCAGTACTGGTGTTTGTGCACTTACACAGCAATCATGTATGTGTATTTGTTTGTACATTAGAGGTTTCAGTTTACAGGCTTAAAAGACACCTATATGAATTTCAAGCAAAGAAACTGTTGTAATATTTAGATTTGTAATGACCAATACACAGTTTTATAATTATTGCCATTTGATGCACATGGAAGTGTACCCATACATGCACAAAATACAAAAGCTGTGTTTCATGGACAGTTCACAGACGGAAGTCTCAGAAGTGGCAGGACCAGTTTATCCAGTTTCAATCATCCCTGATATAACAACAAAATTTGCTCCCACATTTGTGTACAGCTTATGAAAATGCAGTGCCAGCAAAGTGTTTGGTGCCATACCTCCAGATGAAAAGTCCTCAGGCTGTAACGCCCAAGCCCATAATAACTCTGGCTGTTCCATTAAAAAAAAATTTCATACAGTTTCATACTATCCTTTAAAAATACTGAAAAGCATCTATTATCTCTCCTCTTTTGTACAGTCTGACTCAAGTTTGAAGGAAATCACCACAGCAATGGAGTGCTTTAATACCTTGCTTGTAAAACTGCGGGAGGTGCATGAGCGAGAAGTGGAAGGTAAGTGGAACTCAAGAAAATAGCAGCTTTTGGTAGAAGAAAAAAGAGAGAGAGAAAGCAAAAATTGAGCTGTAGTAAAAGCTGTCATAGAATTTTCAAAAATATTTCACTATGATTCCTCTTAAAAGTGTGTTGTGTTTTTGACCTCCAGGATGGCAAGTAAAAATCCAAGAACTGTCTAACAAGAAGGGCTGGTGAGTGGATCTTCACCTCTCTGAGGTCTCTTAATCATGTTTAGACAGTGCTGACAAGATATTCAAGTTTAGCGATACACAAGTTCAGCCCCTGTGGGGAGCTGTGCTCAGGCCTGAAGTCTTTGTGAACCAGGTAGGCTGGCATGCTGGTTCTGCACCTAGCCCTCTGTTCTTCCATGTCATGTTTAGCTTGTAAGGATCATGTTGTAACAAGTAATGCAGTCTGCTACTGAGTCACAAAATCTTTGTTCTGTTTCAGACTAGAACTAATCAAAACAAAAACTGGCAAAGATTTGGGATCATTTTAGATTAGATAAAAGGAAGTCTTGGAGTCAATTTAAAATGCTTTAGGCAAGTGAAATAACCTTTTCCTATAATGTGGTTTTCACTTAATCTGGCTTAATACCCCATAAGCTAACTTATTAGGACAGGCAATTATTGACAATCTGTGTAAAATTGCAGATCAGTAATGTTATGGCATACAACCTCACTGTCAGTCAGAAGCTGATCTAAAAACTGTCCCTTGTGCCATCCAAGATAACACTGTAACATTGTCTGGCTTGGGCACCAAACTACTTGGTTGGTTTAGGAAAACCACTTTATTAAATTAGGAAAAATTATTGATTTTACAGTTTAGGTTTCTAACAAGCCTAACAACTAAAGTCCGCTAGTCTACAATCCTGACTTACTACCATCTGGGGACTTTGTTGGTCCTTCTACTGTATCAAGTGGAAAGTTGCATCTAATATTAACACTACTGACATCTAAATGCAAGTCTTCTTAGACGTAAACAAAACAAACAGTGCAAAGAAATATATAATAATCAGATTACATTACTGGGCTGATTACATACTATGTATGGATGTATATTGTAGAATATCAGTAAATAAAATACGATGAGATAATAAAAATGAAATTAGCCAAAAATATATGAAGCTGTTAAACTTTGCTCCACATCAACCAACTTCATGTAACATTTAAGTGCAACTTAAGTACAACTGATGTATCAGTAATGATTTTCCATATCACAGTGATGTAAACAGAGGCGCTTTTGTGTGCACTTTTTCTCATTTCATGTTTTTTAAGACTCAAAGGACTTTTTCAATTATCAATATATTCTTTTTTATCATTGTGTGTCCATGTGCATGTAAACAGTGATACAAAGCGAATGGAGGAACTGTTCACCAAAAACCAGCAGATGAAAGAACAGCAGAGATTACTCACTGAGAATATCAAGACACTGGAAAACAGGTACTGGTGTTACATTTCACTTTTAAAATGTTTATGTGTTAATGTGAGTCAGTGTGCATATGGATTTAAGTGACACAGTATATGGTACAGCAAGGGAGTCGAGGCCTGAACTTGAAAATGCTTTTTGGCATCAGTAAATAAACACATCCCAAGGTAACAAAAGGTAAGATCTAAAGCAGATTTGCAGGCTCACAATCTTTCTTGCCTTCAGACAGCAATGACAATCACAGAAAGCTGGTAAATGCCAATAATACTTGCATTATTGTTGCAACTTCATTTTTGCAAATCTAAAAACTATGCAGGAATAATTAGATGGATGTAATGATACAAAAAAATAAAATTACAAATCGGAGCATTACTTATGTCAGTGTTGACATTTGGCTTTACATGGTATACCATACCTGATTCTCCTGAGTGAATGTCACGGACTATGATTTCCTCCCTGTGCTGCTCTTGATACTGCATCACATGGTGTAAGTGTAAAGAGCTAGAGAGCTGCCATGTGACTTATCTCTCTGTGTGCAAGTAGACATTCTGTGCATCGTAATACTAAAAGAGTCAACTTTTGCTAATTCACTTTCATCTTCTTCTTTCTCCTTGTCATTTCTTCTTTTAAAAGCCATGTAATTTGCCATTACATATCAAATGTGTGTTAATGTTGTGGGATGTTGCATTTAAAAAATAAAAATTGAGGTTATAAGTCTTTTGTAATAGTCCAGTTTTTAGGTGTGTTGCTGATGTTGTGTGGTGTTCTGCTGCCTGTCCAGGCTGAGGGCGGGGCTATGTGACAGATGTACAGTGACTCAGGAAGTAGCAAAGAGAAGACAGCAGGAGTTTGAAGCCTCACAGATACAGAGCCTCCAGCACATCTCTCTACTGGGTATTCTGTTTGTGTCTCTCTTTCTGATCAGTCATCCGACATTCAACATATTTTTCATCTATCACTCATCTTTTAGAACATGTTATGTTTTGTTATGTTACTTTTTTTTTAGTTAATTAATTTTCCTTTCTTTTCTTTGCCCTTTCTGATTCGATGCTTGCTTCCCACAACGTTTTTAAACCTCTAACTAATGTTTTTCCCTCCCATTATGTACACCTTTATAAAGACAAATGATATCATTAAGTGATCTAATCAGGACTTGTGTTCTGTGTTGCAGCTGGAGAAATGAACAATCTGAAAAAGGAGAATAAGAGACTTAGAGATGAGATCAGAAATTTAAGAGCAGCAATTGAGTGAGTTAACAATGTTTGATTACAAACAAAATATACAAATAAAAAGTTATTTTATCTAATAGCATTGGACAAGTTGGACAAGTAGTTTTCTGACACAGTGAAAGTGCAATGTTGTGTGTATATTCAGCAGAGAACACAGTGACCACTCCACCAACAGCAGCACTGCAGAGGTCAAACCAAACAGCTCACCTGACCATTTAGCTCCCTCTGGACCTGTTGCCCTCGTCACCACAGCCAGCAGCAGGGCCAACAACCAGCCAGTAGATGGTAATGTTGCAGTGAAAACTGAGGGAGAACAACGCACTGAAGGTGAGGATGAAGAAGAGCTGAGAGGAGAAGCTTTTTGTTTGTTGTTAAAAATCCTAGTTTAGCATGAGTTCATGTTTTCCTTTTCTGATCACACAGGACCTGAACACAAACAATGGAGAGGGATGAACAGGAGTCACTTTGTAAGTTTCTAAATCAAAATTTAATGCAGTTTTGTTAGTTTCTCTTGTGCATGTACATAAGAAAGGAATGTGTTTTGAGAAATAATACTACTATTTTCTTTCTTGCTGAGAGTTGGATAAGCACATACACATCACTCTCATATCTGTCATATATGGCATGTAGGGATAGTTTGTTTTACTTATCATAAACAGTGAAAACAGGGAGAAATGGTTAACCTGGCTCTGTCTTAGGGTAAAAGATTCTCCTAACACCCTCATGACAGCACTTCTAAAGCTCCTTTATAACACGTGATATATCATTGCTATTCTTGAGAAGTGTAAAGGCAACTAAAGTTCCTCTGAGCAGAGCCAGCCCAGCTGTTTCCCTTTTTACAGGTCTTTGTACCATCTCCTGATTGTAGCCTGACCAAGTGTACACTGATGAGAGTGGCATCTATCTTTATTTAAATCAGAAAGAGAGATTTTTCAAAATGTTAAACTGTTACTTGAATTTATGTGACACAATAGCCACAGTATGATAATTTCATCTGCCCTCCTCCATTCTAACAGGATTTGTACAAGCCTCTCTCGACTCTTGCATCTCCATCCTGGAAGACTGAAAACAGTTTTGGAGAGAGGAGGTGAGACAGACTGATAAAGAATAGCAAAACAGACTGCTGTGCCATCTCATGTATGTGGGCTTAGAACAAATCAGTGACTGGGTCACAATGTATACGAAGATAAATATTGTTTTTTGAGCCAATGAAGAAAAAGTTATCATTCGTCTTGGGTCATTATTATTATTAAAGATTAAACCCTTTTTATATCCCTTTACACTATTTATTTCTAAAAAAATAAATGAAGTGTCACATCACCAAATAAAGATACTGCCTAACCTTGTGGCCCAATGACCTTACAGTTTTTTTAACCTCTCCTCATCTGACTGGCCGTTGCTGCTTCTAACTTAGATCTCAGAGTGTTGATGGACTGGACCAGCAATCCTCCATTCCTCCTCAGGCTCTCCTTCTTAAGAACTCTCCTTCGTCAGCTGGTGAAGAGGTGAACCCCAGCAGACATGTGGTGCACACTCCTGTCCCCTGTCGTCCTAAGCCAATCAAGAGCAGCCCTGTCGCTCTCCCATGGTCCTTACCTGAATCCTCTGACTGGGTTTCTGCAGCTGCTCCAGGGACCATGGTAGTACAACCTTCTCCCAAACTAAACCTGCCACGCTTCCCCAACCTGATCCCAACTAGCCAACATAGCAACACTCGACGGCAGAGTTTGGGGTCTCTCTGGCACAAGCAGAGTGCCAGTAAGCCATCTGCTGTAGAACCAACTGTGCTGTTCAGGTTGAGGAGTCTGTCAGAGCATACAGAGTGCCAAACTAAGCCCTTGGAGAAAAAGGACATGATCCCACAATCAAAGGCTGAAAGGGTCCCTGAGGAAGGGTTTAAAGAGGTGTGTGACGGGCCTCTAGATCTGTCAGATCGAGGAAAGTCCAAATCCAGCCAGTCACCTAGAGATTATTCACCTTTACCTTTACAAGGTGTAGACAAAGTACAAAACAGCCCTGACAAAGATTTGAAGTCAAATCCATTACCATCACCTCATCATATCAGCCCCCTCACATCCTCCTCTACAAACAAACACAAAGAGGAACCTGCTACTGACCATAAGTACAAGGTAATGTTGGGCCTTGAAGCAACAAAATTAAAAGAGGAGAAAGTGATGCTAAAGATGAGATGAACAGGATTCATTGTTTGATGGTCTTGTCCCAGCAGTTGATCAAAGAGCAGGAGCAGAAGGAGGAGATGAATGAAAAGATGGACCAAAGCAATGAAAAGAAGGTGCCTGTCCTCACTATATCTTTACGTCCAGGTAAAGAACTTAAATTCATATGCATCTGTGGTGTAGGTATCCTTTTATCATGCAGAGGTGAATAAGTAACTTGTACTGTGTTTCTGTGACAGTAGTAATGCTGGAGACTCTGAATTCTGCCCTGCAA
The DNA here is from genome assembly GCA_029814665.1 of Acanthurus lineatus. Taxonomy (NCBI): domain Eukaryota; kingdom Metazoa; phylum Chordata; class Actinopteri; order Acanthuriformes; family Acanthuridae; genus Acanthurus; species Acanthurus lineatus. The sequence goes on from JAPZDV010000002.1 coordinate 913,757, forward strand.
AAACAAGAATCTGTATCTTCAAATGGGAAGGTAAAATAATTTAATCCAACAAAGCAGATGCAAAGACAAAACTGTGTCAGTTTGTTATGTACTCATTCAGTCTCACTGTGTTCTTAAATTATATTTTTCATTATCTTTCTAATTTAATGAGGTTAAAATTTCTTTCTAATTTGCCCCTTCCCGCTGCTTCTGCTGCAACATCACAGTCATCATCATCACCAGTAGTTGAGATGGAAAGTAGCATGGACGAGCAGGATGAGGAAGAAAGTCTATCAGGACGAGAGAGCAATCAGAGCTGCAAGAGGAAGAGAGCGTCTGTGGAGACAGAAACTGACAGAGACTCGGACACAGACAGTATGCACCACTTCACATTTTTCAGTCCTTAAGTTCTCTTTCCTCCTTTTCTGCTGGCATATGGTCTTCAAATCAAATTAGACTTCTAAAACTTCATAGATCCACTTTTTTATCTTACAACACATTAATTTCCCCTCTGCTCTGTGAATATAATGTGTGATGTTTAAGGAACAGTTCAACATTTTGGGGAATAAATTTTATTGTTATTTTTTGCCCTCCTGCAAAGAAACCTCTAGCCAGCAGTCAGCCGACAGTTCTTTTGCTGAGTTTTGTCTAAAAACTAAAAACAGGGGGCAAGAACTAGTCTGGCTCCTTCCAAAAGCAACAAACTCCACCTTTCAGTATCTATAAAGCTCAATACTTAAATTATCTGTTGTTTGTTTGTTCATACCAAGTGTGGAGTGTAAAAACATCAGGTTTACAGGACAGGCCTGTATAGTTTGTTTTTTCACCTGTTTTCAGTTTTCATGTCAAGATACGCAAACAATCTTGTGGCTGTAATTTCTATAGTCTTTATGTCACGTCAATGAAGCAGAGAAGTGCTTTAACAAAACATCAAAATGTTCATTTTTATTGCTTAGGCTTTCAATTCACTTAAAAGTCAAAATCCTTTAATTAAATCGGATGAATGTTAAAGGTTATAGTTAATTTACCTCAGCTTATCCGGTCATTAGTTCAGCTAGTTTATTTAAATGGACCAAATCTTGAAAATGACTTAAATGTTTGATCTCAGCAGTGCTGGGGGTAACACATTATAAAGTAGTGCATTATTTGTCTGTATTGCAGGTATGTCACGCATTACAGTTGAAAACGACAACAATCACATTATAGTTATTTACCAAAGTATTATCTTGTTACTTGTGTTTCTTTAAGTTCAATTATCTGCATTAATCAAACGTCCCTTTTCATGTGAGTTTGCGTGACACTCATCTGACCTCACTCATGTGACGTGTTTGTGACTTTGGCTCAAGTCCTTGGAGGAAGACCTTGAACAAAAGGGATAAAACCACTTAAAACGTCTTTTGTGGGGTGGTGATGTGCACAATACTTTAAATATGTTGAGCGAGTGGACGAGAACATGACGGTAACTTTTCACAGCCTTGCTGTCTGCTTTGTTGTATTAAAGAACATAAAAGAGAGATCTTGTGTATGTCCTTACAAGAGTAGGGATTTTTGCAGATCTATAAGGTTTTACTTTATATTGCTAATTGCTATTAAGTTATGGAGCATCTCGGATGATGTTAAGGAGTAAGCCAAAAGTAATGTAACCAGTAGTGTGTTTAATTACTATTTCAAAGTAGAGTAAGGCTTTAAAAAAGATAATTAGTCATGCGTAATGCATTCCTTTTTTTGAGTTACTAATCCAACACTAGATCTCAATCATTGTCTCTGCAACTATCCTTCCCTTTAGTCTTAACTGAAACATCTCACTCTTACACTTTTTCCCTCCACCAAAAGCAGAAGAATGGAACAGTTTTGTTTTTTCCCTCACAGACACCCAGCAGGAGCGGAGGATGAAGGAAACAGTGAGAGCTGAGGAGAAGAGCCCAAGCTAAAGAGCATTATGTCTCTTTAAATTATGTCACTTAAACTGACATGTACTGACTGTCACAGCCACTGGATGGCAGAACAACAATCTGTAAACATGACACATACATACCTTACATAGTTGATACAGCTTGCAAATTCACAGCACAGTAGAGTATGTACACATTCATCTGATTTATCAATAACTTAGAGGTTCCCAAAAAGCTCAGTGGAGTTGAGGGGAACTACAGAGTTAGTGACAGCTCATGGTGTGTTTTTCAAAATGAGTAATTCCTTTCACATAATCATGTGACTAGTAAAGATCGTGGTCAGAGCAGCTTTAGTTTTATAGGAAACTACATGGCAATTCAATTTTTAACCTGCAGATCATCCCCCTATGTCAAATTCCATGTCCCATGTATGTAAATAATGAAATAGGACTACCTATCAAATACATGTTATCCTAATCAAGAAGGCATTAAAAATATTAAAGGGCACCAGTCTTATAAATAACTATGCCTGCATTAACTGCTTCTGGCCACTTGGGGATGACAGAAACAAGTTGTAAAAACAACAATGTAGTATTATCACCATAGCATGAAATAAAACATAAATTTGATTGGCATACATGTTAGTGAATACTTGCTTACAGTTCTTTACACATTCTGCAGACACAGAGCAATATTAGCACTTATTGAATTTGTGTTTGTGTCCGCCAAACAAACAGATTCCCAACATTTAGTGTCTTTGGAGTTCTGTTTTAGTCTTTGCTGAAAACAACTTAGTGCTCAAAGTCAATCAGAACAGTAAAGATGTGGATCCTAAAACCAAAATAACAGGCTGACAGTTGTCAAAATTGTTGGGGGGAACTTGAACTTGGGGGAACCGCAGGGTTGGTTAACATTTTCAGTGGGGTTCATCATTGCAGCTATTTATTTCACATACATAGTTATTTGATCTGTGTATTACTACAGAAATTTGAGTGTAACAGGTATGATATAAAAATATTAATTCAAGCCACTATAAAAATTCCATGTTGCAGTTTTAATGGCGTTTTTCCTGCCCTTGGCTCAGTGCACTTTGAAACAACTCAGCTTCTTCAGTGAGCCTAATAGGAGTAAGCCTTATAAAAGATAGTTGATTTAAAAACTGTGAACAAATTTGAATGTGGCGAGAGAATTATGAGCATTCATAGTTTGAAAATTTGGGGGGTTTCCGGTCAGCATCTCAGTGCTTCTCTTCTTTAATTGTCTCTGGAAGCAGAACACAATGCCTTGTATTTATTGCCTTACAGCAAACTCTTATTAAACTAGGTAGCAATTTACTTCTTTGGTAATACTGTCACAGTTAAGCAGTTTTAACACCAAATAGAGGTAGGTGCTACATGTAACACAGTGGAGTGGTCAGCAGAGACTCTCAAAGATGGTCTTGTTTGCTTGCTGTTAACTACAATCCTTATTCCAAAAAAGCCTCTCATTCAAGTGGAAGTTATTTAGGGAGGTTCTTATGTTATATATTTTTTAATGTATTTTACCTGTGCCAATGGTTGTCTCTCTGTGTTTAAGCATATTAAAATAGTACACTTGTGAGCTTGAACACATTATGTCTTACCCTATATGATGTTTGCACATACTGGTATATCTCTAAGTCCTACTGAGAAAAAAAAGAAAAACCTAAATATGTTTGGTGTAACAGTAACTGGCACTTCATGTCATGTGTACATCATATTGTGTTATTATTATTATGTACAATGAACATAGCCATAGCCAGAGATGTCAAGGCAAAAAAGAAACTCTTGACTGTTCTACATTTCTAAATTAGGATTTACTGTGTTGGTAAAAATACCATCCCATCAAATTACAAATGTGTAGAATTCTGTTTTTTTCCTTGTCTTGCACCTTATCAAAGTAAACTAAACTAACTCATTACACACTATTATAGTTTCATACAGTATTTACTGTACTGTTGTTTCACTTTCCTGGCATTGCTGTCACTGCTATTTTTACACCCCCCCCCCCCAACCCCAACAAAGGACCAACAAAGGAACAAAAAGAAAAAACAAGTTCCTCTTCCCCTTTTTATTTTTCAGAATGCACATATTTTGCAAGTATTAACTTTCCACTCACAGCTGTGTCAGCTATGTTGCAGCACATTGACAGGGTCAGTGAAATATTCTTTACTTTTGTGATACAGCACTAGCCATTTTTTGTAAATATATGAACTACTTATTTTGATGGAGATTACCTTATCAATAGGCACAATCAACCAAATATTTACTCTAAATGTGAGATTGTTGTTATTTTTCCTTTCCTTTTCTTTTTTTCTCAAGTGTGCACTTTTTTATTCTGTGTGAAAACCTCTTCAGTCTGGATGCTGATATATTGATTTCTACAGTTTTAACCATGCCTCTCTAATGTCAGTAGAATCTATTAAGTAGAGAACTTGGTCAATGAATAGTGGATAAAATAGCTTTTCATTGCCATTCACATCTATCTGTGAAATAATGATAATAGAATAATAATAATAAAAATAAATGTGATGGACAGTTTCACTGTGAATGAGTTATTATTACTTGACTTTTATAGTATGTTAATCAATCATGCCAAATGCTGCGTTATTGTTTGGTCTTACGTTTCTATATTTGGTTGTAGAGTGATATAATGCACGCTCTTGGTTGCACTTCTTCTGATACTGAAATAAATTTCCATTCTTGAATGTCACCTCTGTGGCTTTTAATGTATATGATTTAACTATCATATGTCAAACAAATCTGTTATACACAGGAAAAAAAAATCATCCTCAGTGAGTAATAATGAGTGTTCTGGGAAGTAACATCATGCATGACATTTTGTTCAAGACATTATGCAAACAGATGTGGTTTTGAGATAAGGAATGTAGAAACCAGTAAATACTAACAAAAGTCTGTCATGTAATCATGTGTTGCGATATAACTTTAATGTTACTGGAAACCCTCTTCATGTTGTGTCCCTGTCAAATAATTCTTCTCACAGATTAAACTTACACTCAAGAAGTTTTTTTTAAGTAAAGCTACAACTGTGTCGCTAAAATCTAGATAGAATCTAAATAACAGATGTGCGGTGCAGAGCACTTCATGAACACTTTTCAAGATATCTTAGATTGTTCTAGTTGCTCAGATGAGAAACTTGGTTGTATTTTCTCAACTCTGCCTGCAGGAAGTGACACTTGGGGATTTAAATTTTGAGTGTGAACTGACACTTTGCTGCTCTTCTACCTCCCCTTGGTCCTCCCCTTAAGAACAGTTGAGAACTGAGTTTTGATATGTGTCAACTTACAGTATCGACAACGGTTAGATTAATTAAGTCCTGAGTCAAGAACAAATCCATGGTAAACTATTTCACATCAACAATCACTAGTGCCATATAAAGAGCAGGTAGGCATAAGTTCCGAGACAAGATGACCACTTCAAGCTCATGTTTAAACTTTGTATTTGTCCTGAACAAGTTAGTCTTCACTAGAAAAACTGATTGTATTTGAAATTCACAACATTTACTTTTGTAAATTTGCAGGAATATTGAATGCTCTAAAAATAACTCATTAAGCTTTTCCAACAGATAAACAGAAACCAAACAGACCTAACCCTAACAGATTATATAATATTTTAAGGCAAATTAATTAGGTGTGTTTGGTGTGATAGTATTTTAACACAGAATAATTTGTAAATTTTAGGCCAAATGTCTTGCATTCCATCAGCTCTTCGGCTAATCGAAGCAGAGTCTTGAAATTTGAGTCTGATTATCTTTTGTTTGTCTGCTGGTCTGCACTGCCAAACAAAGCTTTCTTTCCAGCTATAACAATATGTGGTTGCTGTTGGTTTGATTCAGAACCAACCTAGTATTATCAGGAAATATATCACATTTTTGAATTTATGGAGCTGAACATGTTATTCCTGCTCAAACATATAGCCTGGTCACAAGTCACTGATGCTAAGGTCCAGCATTTGAGTTGTTAGTCCTTAACCTATGATAGCAGCACATGAGAACACCAGCGTCAGTCTGTAGGTCAGTCCACCACCTACCAGACTACCAGTAGTTATCGTTTTAACATTGTCAGTGTAAACATGTTAGCATGCTGATGTTAGCATTCAGCTAAAAGCGCAACGGTGCCTCACAGAGCTGCAAGTGCAGACTCTGTTTATTTTTAAGCTTAAGCTTGAGGGAACCATTAAAATATTCCAAGTCAAGAGACTAAAGTCGAAGTTGTCAAAGTTGTTAGAGTTTAACAAATGCTGTAAAAGTTAAAGCCAAGTTTAGAAAAAGAAAACAGAAATAGGAAATGTTAAAACTGCTTAAAAACAAAAGGACCATCAAGCAGTGACATTTTTTAACTCATTATATATTTATTTAAAAACGATAAAATAATTTAAGGATGAGATTTAATAAGATCAACAAAACAAGCAATTAAAAAGTCCCACTAATGCTGGTACAGTGTTTAAAGAGTGCAATATAACACTGTGTCCCAGACAGCAGTGCCCCATTTTAAGAAATCTGTTTCAACAATATTTGATCTGTTTGCTCTTAAGTCTCCTTGTTATTCTTTTATATATACATAAAGCATCTGGTACTGAGCTGGTCAGAGGGTGTGGGCAAATTTTGGATAAAATAGTCAGTGGTTTTGTATGTCATCAGCCTTGTTTGCAATAATTCCCTGTGCAGTAATTAAGCTATCTGTGGATCTTCAACATGGTAAATGAGGAGCTCATTTCCCCCTGAAGTTTGAATATAGCGAGAGAGACAAACTGAGGCCTGTATATCAGAGTAAAAGGCTCATTGTGCCTGCACCCAAACCAGGCAAAATCAGGTCATCTGCAGCTGTGAGCAGCTGCTTAACACTACAACCTTCTCTTTATCCGTCATGCTGGGGTTTTTTTTTATCTTGTATTATCCTTCATCAGTTTTTAAACTAGGATTCTAGATTCTACCTTCCTGTTTTTTTTCCTGATCTCATTCATTTCATTCTTAACCTCATCTCACTAACCCCTCCCCAACTGTTCTCCATTACTGTTGCATGGGTTTCAGTTCAGAGGGAACTTGGTTTCTAATCCTGACTGTTGATTAAGGATTATAGAAGAAGAGCTGGGAGCTTTCTCCACTGTGTTATTATCAGGCTGCTGTTGTGGCCCTGGGGCTGAACCACCCCCGCCTTCCCTCTATTGCCTGCCTGCCTGTCTCTGCCCAGAGGAGGCACTGATAGCTGTCAGACTCTCATTTGAATACATGTTTGAGCTGTCATGCACCATGCAAATATGTCGCTCGCATCTATCCACCCATCCATGCCATCCATCTATTGATCCTTTCTTCCCTCTGTCTGTTCACATCTCTATTTAAAAAAAAACTTGGACCTTACCATTATTCTTTTCATCTAAAAGAAAATATCCAGTAGACTTACAATAATAGAAATGATGTCAAAAAATAGGTTTACTGTGAAATCCAGACAGTTATGTTAATCTACTAAACACTCATTCTTTACACACTGTAGATAATGTGGGCGACGTTCTAATCAGAGTTAAGAAATATAATAATTTACTCCTTACGTTGTTTTTCTATTTTTGAGTAGCTTTTTTCGTCTCCATTCCATCAAAGTGTCTCTGCAGTAGCGGCGATAAGCGGCTATTTAAGCCAGTGAAACTGAGAGGATGATTGGTGCAGGCTTGTTCCTCTTTTCACAGTGAGATGCGCACAGCTCAAACTTCCTCGTAGTGCAAGTCTAGTAAGCTGTTGTCTGCATCTTCAACCTGCAACACGAAGAATACGACTGTAAGGAGATGGAACCTACATAACAGATATGAGGAATTTTCTTCATACTGTCATCCGAATCTGAAAGAGCACATATATCCGCAGAAATTATAACGAATTGATTGACTCAAGCGCGGTGAGTGTCCTCTTGATATGTGTGTTTGCTTGGGTGGAACGGGAGAAGCCAAAAAAAAGAAGAAAATAGAGATCAACAATAGGCTAAGGTTATTATCTCTGGAAAATGTAAAGAAGACCGGGAATATTTGGTTTTTGTCAAATGAACATATACAGTTTTAAAGCAAATATGCTTAGTTTTAAAAAGAGGAACTTCGAGGTCTTTGAGTTGGAACAACCACCGCCTGAAGTCAGTGAGCGCAAATAAGATAAGAGTTGCTACAGAATGAACCGGTTCAAGAAAAGGATACTTATTTTATACTTATTTTATCACAATACTGCCCACTATTTTCTCATACATTCTGTGAACTGAGGAGTCACAGGTGTTTCCGTGACTGTGCTTCATCTTTGTTCACTTCTGTGTGTGAGAGAGAGTGTGTGTCTCTTTTTGTGTCTTTTTGTGCGTGTGTGAACAAGAGAGAGAGTTATTTTTAGACTGTCCATCTAGACTAAAGCAGAAACCAAAAACTAGACTAGTTTCTGTTCTGTTCCGTGTTATTTCAGTGGTTGTAAGCTGACTGTTATTCAACATGTAGAACTGACCTTTGATACACAAAGTGACACACTGCCCCCCCAACTATTAATAAGATATACTGTAAATGCACTGTGTTGTATTAAGATATGCTTGTGCTCTTAGTGCTTTGCTTAAAGAGAATGACTTAAATCTCAGAAAATCTTACCAGGAATCTCCTAGCTTGTTAAGTAGGCTATGTTGAGAAAAATGTCCCTATTACATCATAGCGGTAGCTTTTTTTTAATTCCCCACCTAGCATATCTTATCTTGTATTAGCAGTTAATTTTGCCCATTTTCCTAAATGTTGTAAAACAGAAAAGTAAAGTGACGTGCAACACAAAAGTTTGGAATGACACAACATTCATTGTTGGTTGCTTGCTTGAGTGCTTCTTGCTTTTACAGAGAAGAAACTGGAATTTGAGTTTTGATGCTACCTGATTGTAGTTAGCAGATTTCATACAACCCACAATATGTTGTCATATATTATCTGCCTGCCAAATGGAATGTGTGACATTCTTGCATGTACAGTACATGCCACATAAATTGAATCTTGCTGGCAACAGCAAAATACAAAATCACATGGAAGCTCGGTATCTTGCAGTCTCTTAGATTCAGTCAACAGAGATTTCTATTAATTATTCTTTTAAGTAATTATATCACACAGTACATGTCATTTAGTGAAATCTAAAGACACATGAGCACGCTGAGGTGGAGTCGTGAAGAGTCTTCTTTCTGTTGATTAGTAACTTTGGAAAGTGGCAAGTTGTACCTCTGGGCTTTGAGTAGATATTTTCTTTCTTCCTTTTGTCTTACTTCTTTCTTTTTCCTTCCTCCTTTCTTTCTCTCTCTTTCTTTCTTTCTTTCTTTCTTTCTTTCTTTCTTTCTTTCTTTCTTTCTTTCTTCATGATGTCCTCTTTTTTGGGATGCCAGGCTGGCAGGTGATGTTGTTATGGCCCGAGGCAGTCCCAAACAGCTACACACACTGCCAGGCAGCCTCTCATAGCCCACAAAATTTACATCTGAGAGAGGACCCGTTCCTCATAACAGAACACACATGAATTATTCCTGTCTTTTGTCTGTTGAGAGACTCCTGGCTCTTATGTGTTGCTTCAACACACTAGTTTGATGATCAGGAATTAAATGGGATTCTTTCTTAACAAGACAATAGTGTAACTGTGGCATTCAGTTGAACTGCCAGTGATGTACCGGCTGGACAGGCAGGAGCAGATTAACGTTCTGTATAATGTAACTATAGATAGCACAAAAATGGCGTATGGTGGTTGATAATGCTCGACAAGGTATCTGTTAGCAGGAACAAATATTCACCATGAGGTGACAGCCAGTGGCTTCTGCTATGTCCATTAATTCAGCATAGAACCCTTTGACTCACCAATGAGCCATGTTTTACCTTGTTTAATGTGGGCAAAACATTCAAAGCCAATACAGTTGCATATGGTTGACAAACAGTAAATGTAATCTGACAGTCTTTTGACAACAAGACTATACAGCCATGTAATTGTTTCCAAATTAGCATCAACATTTTCACAAACAAATAACAGGTCAGATGTACTGTTGGCCACAAACCAAAGCAGCAAACTGAAGGGGATATGAGATGTTAACACAGGCTTTGACAACGTCTCTATTTTTACTCATTTTGTTGCATTTATTCAGAATGATGAACACACTTTCACTGGAACTACTTAGTGGTTACAGTAAGTCATTTTGTGGGAAAAAATATACTCAGCTGCATTATGATGCTGACATGAAAAATTTTGAATCTATTTACAAATGTCAGAAATGGATTTTCTAAAATGTTAGTTAAAGCTGACTTACCTAAAAAGGGGGAAGTTAACTGCAAGGACAGTGCAGCTCACCGAAAGTCTACAGTGCAAACATACTAGTTATCTTGTAACTCAAGCATGTTGTGATTTAATGTTAAATAATTACTTTTGCAAGACAAATGTCAATAGAGACATACTCTAAATACATTTCACAGCATCAACACTAACAAAAATTAACAGTAACAGAGTGGTGATCAACAGTAACAAGTTAGACTGACTGAACAACACACATTTCAGGATAAACAACTTAAACCAACTTAAAATTTGGACTTGAATTGTTTTACTACCTCACCTCTGAATCAGAACTGAATAAAATAGTGAGATATCTGGAGACTTCCACGCCAAGACACCCAGCAGCCAATTATATTCAAGTATTTACCCAGGCCATGGAAACACTTGTTATCCTTGTTGAATGTGGCTGTCTTTTTTATGGCCGTATAGATTTATGACTAGTGATGTTTGCAGTGCTCCTCATTTGCATGGTATAATATGATTTTAATAATCCTGAACTGGGTCTTTTTACAAATATTTACGAGGGAGTTAGAATATGATAGATTGGACAGCATTAATAAAAAAAATTATATTTTATATTCTAATGTTACATTTTGATGTTATGTTCTGTGTAATATTATATTACATATTGTTACATTTTGTCTAAACTCTTAAAGTAAAATTGAGAAGATAAAAAGGGGATTTTGGGTGGGGGGGGGGCAGTGTTTCTGAATGTAACACCTCTGTCATAACTTCAAATCCCAGGTTTCTGTAATAATACTGTCAGTTGTTATGAGCCTGCTAAGTACAAACAAACCTTGGCAATGGATAGCAATGGATTGTCCCGAAAGTGTTGCTCAGACATTTTCTGTCATGCAATAATCAAAGTTTACATAAGTATTGATTACAAATCAAATTGACTGCGTGCCAAGCTGACACAACCTAAGAGGCCATATTACAAAAAAGAAACACGACTTATGCTCAAAAATAAGTGATTTAACAACTATGCTAATACAGACAGATATCAAGCAAGTGCATAAACAAAGACATAAAATTTAGCATGGTTATTGAAACCACAGCAATAAGACTAGCTCAGCTTTTGTCTTTCAGCCTTTATTTTGCAAATCTGTCCCCAGCAATCAGAGTTCAGTTCCACAACACTCTTGTCCCTCTCTTGGTCGCTGTCTTTTTCTCCTCTTAGTTTTCTTCGTCAATGCTCTCTTCTGTCTCGTCACCTCTGTCATAATGTCTATAAGGGCTGCGAAGCAACATCGCTTGCCTCTATAGTAGCACATACTGACAGTGCTTTTCTAATAGGTTTTCTAGCATTTCCCTCAACCTAATTCCAATTTGCTGAGGCTTCTCTGGTGCTATGTCAACTATATGCTCTCTATCATTTTGAGATCAAGACTGAGAGGTGGCACTATTAAAAACTCCTCTAAAGGTGCTGTGGTGCTTTTAAAGATGGTTGACTTTCTGTCCTGTTTTAGACACACAAGTGCTTGTTAATAGCACAAAACTTATATTGAAGTGTGACCATAACACTTTAGAAAGAAGAAGTAACACATTTGTCTTCCTCCAAATGAAAGGTTGTTTTCAAAAGTGATAAAACACACCCTGGTAAGTTCAACAAACTTAAATACAGAAGCTTTGCTGGTACAACTTAACTTGGTATGATACTAATAAGTTGGTAAGGCAGCTGTATTAGCAAACACTTGATAAATATATAGTTAAATCATAAGTCTGAGTGAGTTAAATAATTGACTTTTACTTGTTCTCTGGTTATAATATGTTAGGCCATGATGTCTGCTGTTGGCAAATGTTACATATTAATGCTTAAAGCAATATTCGAGCAGTTGGTAAAAAAGTTTTTACTTTTTCTATCATCATATTTCCTGAAGTCCTGTCATCATACATATAACAAACTCATGTCATAACTCATGGGACAGATGAGGGCCACCTTACCCAGGTTTTGTTTGCAGTCACCACTTATAAGCAGTAAATATAGTAGCTGGATGTACTGAGGACCAAAGACACCTAGAGAGGCTAATTTTACTCTCCACACGTAAAGGAGAAAAGACATTTTGTTTTAACACATGGTTCAACTAAAACTACTAAAAGTTTGTGAATTAGGTACCTCCACTATTAGCAAGTAACACAACAAGTATGTTTGAAGTCAAAGTTATTGCTGTTTGCTCACTCCAGAAGCATTGATCTCTTGCTTTAACAAATATGTTATGACCTGAAAACATTGTTTGAATTTTAGCTACGTTCACTCATTAACTACACTAACTGGTCGAATATACATATACAAAGTGAGTTTTAAAAAAAAGAGACAAAAAGTATATCTCTTTATAGAGATATATATCTTTTTATAGAATTTATTTACTTTGTATAGATATTACTACATTACAGTAGACAGGTTTTCTTATTTTTCTCATCGTACTTTATCATCAATTTGACCATTATACAAAATATATTTAGGATTTATACATAAAGATATTTCTTATTGCAGTGTATTAGCAAAAACTGTGCCATTTTTTTAATTGTAGGCAAAGTTAAAAAAACATAAAACTGAAATATTAATGCACAATTATGAGATTATGTTTACAGTAGAAAGTATCATTTGTTTTCCTTGAGCTTTAACAATAAAAGTTCTACCAAAAATCATTGTTTACAGGTTCATTGTATAAAGTACTGCTGTTTTGGTTAATAACAACATAACACTCTCTCACCACAGGTTCCAGCTCACGCAGTTTAAAACCTGATCCAGGTAAGATGACTGCCACATGGTGTCATCCATGAATAGTCAGTGCTAGATTGTAACCATAGATTTGTGTAACTCTTGCAACATGTGGAGGCATTGTTCCTTCAGTGTGAATACTGTGCAAACTGAGATCTGGGTTTAGAGACAAAAAAACATGTTATTAAGGTTGGAAAAGACTATGGTTTGACTTAAAATGATTACCATCACGAAGTCTTTAAAGGGTGTGATGTTACCATCTGGGCTTAACCATAGTCATGACACAGTACATCTTGTGTTTTAAATCTGTGCTGGTGCTGGACAGTTATTAGAAACTTAAGCAAATTACTCATTTTGAACGAGAAATAATTTGGTTCAAAAATTCTCCATTTTTGTTACCTTTGGAAAGAGCCATGGTGGCTGTTTCCCAAAGTTTCCATTCTTTTTGTTGAGCTAAACTAACCAGCACAACCTCATCAGGAAAGCACATATGCATCCCAAAATGCCAAACTATTCTTTCAAGTGTCAAAAGTCAAAATTTTTAGTGCTTTGGTCATGTTGAGGCTTGTGTTGGTATATGACCAATGAGGTAATACAAAAACATGTACTTATTCTAATGATCTGAACATAAACAAGACACTGTTGGATCCCAAATGAGAAAGTTAATCCAAATTTATATTCTAGCTCACAATTAAAGTCCTATTTAATTCCTCAGGAGTTTGCCAACAGATAAGCTGTCCAACTTGTGTTGGACTGAGTAATAACTGAGTTGGTGATGATTTGGGATTTCCACCATTAGGCATTGTTTCAGCATTATTGTGACATAAACACAGACTGTTGGTATGGAGCAAGAGGCAAGAAATCATGTTTAGAGTAAAAAGCAGTTGATTTATTTTGCATTACACTTTTATGAAGGTCTAGCTGGCATTAGAAGACTATTTTAAGGATAAAATGGTCTTGACAGCAAGGCACAATTCATAAAAGCACAGAACTGAAACTGTCAGCGTGGACAAAGCATGAACAGTTTCTCATAAATGTATCTTTCATATCCCCAGCAATGTGGGAAAATGCTGAGGTCAACATTAAAACATTGTTTTACAAACTTATTATTTTACCGAGACTATGCTCTGTTGGGGTTCTAATTTTTTGTATCAGAATGTCACAGCTCATTTTAAGCGCTCATTCCCTACCCTTCTGTTTATTTGTGTAAATATAGAGCAAGCTGCATCTATGACTGGTGATGTATTTATGTTTCCGCCTCGATCTTTGCTTAACGCATATAGTGAGCTGTGGGTTTTAGAGCTATTTACTGGACTACACTTGATGGGTAGGTGTTATGCTCAGATCTCTTTTCATTTCTGAGCCTGTTGGTGTGAATAAACCGTTAAGTACACAGCTAACAGTGATGATGGACTATCAGATGAAAACATTTGGGACATGCCACCCACCACCTTCTGCATAGACACAATAATGAGTGTGAAATGGCAGTCTTTCTGCTAGGCTACAATAAGACCCACTTTCGGCTCTTGTTTTATATTTAACATACATACATTAGAATGGTGTTACTATTTCTGAACTTCAACAACAAAGACAGTGTATTTCCAAAAATATCAAACTACTTTAGGCTCCACAGTTAATTCTCTGTGGATTTTACTAGAACTTAAATTATAGTAAAACATTTTTTGGTTCTGTTTGTATTGGCAAAGAGCTGCCGCTTGAGTTGAATTAGCTTTTCTTTTTACTTTTATTTAGGCTATAGGAAAACATTGATTGACTTTGAATTGTAATGTAGCTACTTTACACAAGGACTGAGATAAATCAATAGCAGCTGCATATTTATAGAGCTAAACTAGGGCAATGTTTTTCCATCAGCTGACCTCCATTTTGTATCAGTGAAAATATGAAAGGAAGTTATGTCTGTTCAATTTTTTTTAACCTTAGAAGTCAAATTGTCAAAACAAACCTGACTCTCCTTCGATTAGACATCTAAAGAGGAACAAGGTATGGAACAGAGTGAAAAAAGGAAGCTAATACCAACCCTAATTTTGATCTCAAGAACACCGGAACTTCCTGTGTCTTAATGTTAAAATTAAACATTTTCCATTGCTTTCCACTTGTGAGTAGCACCAGGGCAATTTGGTAATAGTTATGGTAAATACTGTACATGTTTATGGAAGAACAGATGATGTTGCTTACATTTTTTTTCATCAAAGGTTTTGTCTGTGTTAATATTTCCTGTTGCTTGTGAATCCAAAGCAAATTCACTGAGGGATGTCAGTGTCCTCCTTTGTTGGTTGTTCCATGGTGACATCATGCTGCTGTTAAAATCATTGTTGATGTCTATTTGAATGGCGACAGGGATTTGCTGTTTTTGACACATAAAAGGTGTTTCTTTCAGAGCATTTTTCTGCCTCTCTGAGCTTCTTCTCATTCTCTTCTGTCCCTTCTTTTCTTGTAGGTGAGCCAGTCTGCCATCACAGTCCCCCTCGTTGTTCTTTCTCTTGTTAAACCTTCTTCTATTGAACTGTGTACTTATTTGCATTTAGATTAGACCTGCACGATTAATCGTTTTAGAACCTCGATGTCGATTCACCCCTACATGCGATTTCATTTCTAAATTACGTCGATTTTTTTTTTTGTTTAGCAGCTGTCTAATTAATTAATCATACTGTCCTCCTTTAGTTGCACTTGTGGAGAATGAGCATCATTGCCGACTTCTTTGGAGTAAATCCAGTTATATTCTCTCTGTTGTGAGCACTGCTGTGAAATAACTCAAATGGCACTTTCTTTGTGTAGTTGGCTACACTGTTAGTTTGGTCTTTTGATTGAAAAAATACAATATATTACAAGACTGACATGTGGATAAAAACCACATAAAGTCTCTTTAAACATATTTATGTGCCCTGTGACTAATGAGAAAGAAAAAAGGCACATGTTAAATTTGAGAAAATGAAAGGATGGTGGTGGTCTTAGTGGAAAGAAAGAGCAGTGCAGCAAGTCAATGGATGGAGATGGGATATAGGAGGGCAGGAGGAAAAAAGGAAAGGTAAAGGCTTAGGGTGACAAAAACAACAAATAATAAACAATCGAGGCAAATACTATTTCAACCACAATCTGCATGCAAAAAATATATTATGTCTTCAAGTTTTCAGCAAAATCTTTATAAAAAGTACTTACTTTTACTCTCAAATTAAACTAATTGGAAAAATTCCAAAGGCTTTTTTACTTATTAAACACAGCACGGGCACATACACCTCCAATTTGATTTTATGACTGCAAACAACATGTGGATTTAAGATTGTATAGAAATAATATTTGCATCAAATACAGACAAATGGAAATTTAGTGTGACACTAACAACACAATTTTGAACCATGGTTATAAGCTATATACATACAGTACATTCCAAATAATGTCTATGTCTGTATGTATGTAATATAACATAGATACAAAGCAGAAAAGAAAAAGAGGAAGACAAAGGTGAAGGACACAAATAATAGGTTAGAACACTCAAAAAAAAGAAACATACACACACACACACACACACACACACACACATATATATATATTTATTTGCTTATATATATGCTTAATCCTCCACACTAGACCTTTAGAAGACTGAAAAAAAAGTAAGGGAGTCTATGTTGGCCAGGAGAGTTCAAAGTACCCAACTTAAAATAGTACAAGCAAATACACAAAAATGAGAAACCTCAATGAATGTCAACCTTAAATAAGAAACTAATCTACATCAGCAATTAGGAAAAAACTCTATATACCAAATTAACTGAGAGAGGGTCCTTTAACCCAACAACTTCTATACCAGTGTTTCTGCTACTGCATCATCCTCGACATAAACAGTGTAAGGATTAGAATTTGTGAATGGGTGTCTACACAAACTGGAAAGGCTTCTAGATATTCCTCTTACTTAAGCTGAGCATATCTCAAAAAAATATTGGTTCTTAAATATTTTTGTCTACACCTTAACTATAAAATCCCTCTCTTTTTCAAATGAAGCTGATGGCTTAAATGAACCTACTCTGGGGGGGGGGGGGGGGGGGGGGGGGGGGGGGGGGGGGGGGGGGGGGGGGGGGGGGGGGGGGGGGGGGGGG
>JAPZDV010000002.1:930883-958585 GCA_029814665.1 Acanthurus lineatus
GAAAAAAAATCGTGGCAGAAAATCGTGATTTCAATTCAAAGCTAAAAAATCGAGATTCATATTTTTTCCTGAATCATGCAGGCCTAATGTAGATACTCAAACAGATATAGAGTGATACAAAGAGAATACAGAGTATTCCTTTGAAGTTACAGATGAATGAGGAAGCCTTTGTGGAAACTTTTTTTATTGCTTCAGTAGATAGTAAGACCTTATGGTGTCCATTCTTTAAAAAACTGGATAGCACAAACAGAGAAGTCAAAACAGTATGGCAGATGTTGTAAAGTGTCAAAATAAAAACTAACAGTTATTGACTGCTGAATCATAGAAAAACGTAGGAATCATCTGTGGCAGAGTGCTCTCGTTCTCTATGCTCAATCATCAAGAATATTTAGAGCAGCCTAGTTGTACCTAAGGTATCTGGCAAATGTAGTGAAGTTAAAGTAGATTACTGGTTCAGAATATCCTCAGATACAAGAAGAAAAACAGCCATAATAAAAGCAACATAAGCACTCATTCCTACTAGTTCCACATTAGTAAAACTTGTATTTGGTTACTACCTATCCTTGCAAATCACAGAAGGCTGATTAATCCTATTACCAACAGGTAAATCTATTTGTTTGGTGGTATACTGAAGTTTTTAAAATTCAGAGCCTGTTGTGACTTTGCTGTGGTGAAGCACATGTCATGATGTGTTTTACATTAGCCAACAATAACTAGTTGGGAGAGGTGACGGGGGGAGAAAGGTGGCCATGGAGTAGGCAACTAGAAGTATGAAAGTACCCTCCTAGGTACTGTGTGGTGTCATAAGCACAGTGTTTGTGTATTTACCCATTTAGCTTTGTACTCTTGCCTAATATTTTTTAAAAAGGTAGAGACATTGTTCAATTTGATAACACTTTCTTCTTACTCTTAAACTGACTACAGTGACCTCAGGTAAGTATATTTATCAGACTTCGCGCAGGGACCTCTAGAGATAGCTTTTTTCATATTTGTGGTGGAAACACACACTGATTTTTAAAATGAGTTCACCTTTAACACCAAAATGATGTCACAGTGAATGGGCATATTCCATCAGCAGGCTGAGAAGTTAAACCACTGACAACCCACAGAAGAGAGACTGTTTCGTTGGATCAATCCTATCGTATAATTTAACTAATCTAGTTCTCTCACCGTGAAAACCAAGACAAATTGATGTGCTGTAATGCTCATTGCCTTGATCTCCTTCCACAAAGTATCCCAATGTTAGTCAAAATTACATATATATCTCCTCTGTTCAATTGGCAGATTAAGACAATTTTAGATGGATTAGGTCTGTATCAATAGAAATTCAATTTAAATAACTGAGCTTATAATACAAAGGGCTTCCTTATCTTCACTTTGTCACTCCATGATAGATAAACATAATAACCTACATTTATCAAGGATGTTGTCAACTTTAGGAGTATATTTATTGTGTCAATTATTTTGTGTTATGATAGACTGAATGCAAACAACATTCAAAGATTATTTTATACTGTATACATTAAATAATATATTTACAAATACACTTTGATAGAAACTGGTTCACAACCTCTTTACCCTCTCATAGTGGATGTGGTGTTGTGAATCTTATCATCCCTGTCTTGATCCTTGAGGTTCAGGACCTGTGCTAAAAATTTTCTTTGACAAAAGCTTGAAAATCCCAAATGATTTATGAGACAAAAATATATGTCATAACAGCTGTTTTTTTACATTAAAATCCCCTTTTTTATTATGCATGCTCAGTTGATGTTTAGCTCAAAATGGACATGACCTCTAATACACTCCATTGTTCTCTGAATAATTTAGGTACATATAAACTCATTTTATCATAGCAAACTATGACTGACTATTTACACTACTTTGAGTATCCAAATGGTGCTCTGCTAGTATCCACAGCTCTCATGTCTTGCTGTTTTTCCACTGTTGTTCTCTTGCAGAAGGCATCATGGGTTGTGTCGGCTCAAAGAAGGACCAGGAGCCTCCCAGCAAACCTGCCGGGAATGATGAGGTGCAGAACCGTTCACAGACTGCTCACTATGTGAGAGACCCCACAGCAGGAAGCAAGGCTGTAAGCAGTAAAGTTGTGATCAATATAAATGTGTGAAAAGTGACTTGGTGTTTGTTACATGACAAAAAGACAAGTTAGATAATATAAAGATTCATATAGCGAAGTAATTATCTGCTTGTGCAAGAAGCATCATTCAAAGCCTTGGTCAAATTCAACTTCTTATGATCAACTATGACTTATCTGCTGGAAGAAGAAGCATTCTTTCATTTTCCACTCCATTCAGAATTTTAATTAACTGAAAATACAGTTAAATACTATCCACTTGCCATACTTAAACTAAAAAAGTGAAAGAATTTGAAACATGAGCTCCCTCTAATTCAATGGAAAAGCTTTTGTGAACTTTCTTGTAAATAAAAAATAGTGCACACCCTTGCAGTAGTGTGTGACCTGGATTACAAAAAAACTGAACTGTGTCAAATGGAGAAACAGTGAAAGTCTGAAAAGGTGATAAAATTTAATTGGTTAAGTCCACAAGTAAAAGGAGACAATTTTCCTGTGCTTTTCAGAGAGGATAGATGTACTCTGACAAACACTCTGAACATGTTCCTGTGGCTTTATGAGTTTGCATACTAGCCAGACTTTGATCTGTGCCATGGGTAAAGAAGCAGGGCTGCTGCGTGTGAGTGTGGTTCCTCTGGCCACTTCCTGTATGCTGACAGTTACATCTCTCCTCATTGAAGAAAGAGGAAGTGACAGAGGCAGAACCAGAGTGTTGAGGCAGGAGACGTATGATCAAAACTTGTAAATTAGACAACACCTAAGACATCCAACTCAGATGTACTGTAGTGTATTATTCCACTGGTGTCAGAATTTACGAGTTGTCTGTCTTGTTGTCTATCTATACAGTAAAGCTCATTTTACCTTTGTACTAATGTTGAATTTTGTTGAAAACAAAATTTCTGAAAGAGAGTCTGAATTTGAGTGCTAAATGCTCTTAAAATTGGAATATAATGAGATATATATTTATTATTTAATTGAAATTCATTCTTGATTTGCTCTAATGTATCTTGTAAAGATAGAAAAGTTAAGACAATAGATAACAAAGTTAAACATCCAAGGCAAGGCAAGGTGAATTTTTTTATTAAAGCACATTTCAGCAACAAGGTAACTCAAGGTGCTTTACATCAAGTGTAAAAGTGCAAAAGAAACACAAATAAAATGACATTTAAAAGCATTGAGGGTTTCAGCACACCTGCAGTTTGGAGGGAGTTTGTTTCAGATATGTGGTGTATAGAAAGTAAACACTGCCTTATCATGTGAAGTTCTAGTTCTAGAGACACGAAGTAAACCTATCCAAGATCTGAGGGGTCTTGATGGTTTGTAATTTTGTAAAAGATCAATAATGTATTTTGGCCCTTAAACCATTTAGTGCTTTAAACCAGCTGTAATATTTTGAAGTTTCTGCTCTGTGAGACAGGAAGCCAGTGTAAAGACCTGAGAACTGGGGTGATATGATCCACTGTATTGGTGTTAGTGAGGACTCCAATAGCAGTGTTTTAAGTCAGCTGCAGCTCTCTGATGGACTGTTTTGGGAGATGTGAAGACACAATTACAATAGTCGAGCCTACTGAAGATAAATGCATGGACACGTTTTTCCTAAACTTGCTAAGACATGAGTCCACATCCAAGTAGTTTAACTTTGTATTGTACACAAGGTACACATGAGTGATGCACAGTAAGATTGCTAACAGCTGCACTGATTTGTGTTTTTATACCAACAATGGAAAAAAATGTATGCAGTGAAAGGAACTGCTGGCAGTGATAACCCAACAAAGCAACTGTCACCCAACTCTCTTTCTACAGAGCTTTTAGCCTGTTTCAGCTTTTTTTTCATAAACTCAAATGTTTTGGTTCACTCTCAGTGCAATCCTCTGTGTACTTTCCAATGACAACTCACGGTTTGCTGACTACTTAGCATCAATCAGCACAGAAAAAGTTAGTAATCAGCTAGTGAAGAAGTGCACTATACACTCTTCTCCATGTGGAATTAGATTTCTGCCTGAGGTCTGCTGTAACTGACAGCTCATTACTGTTTACTGTTGCTTTCCAAAATATTAAATACAAGAGTCTGTGTCTGAATGGTGCTATACAAAGAAAAAACCTGCCTTACCTTGCCTTCTTTATATTTGCTTTTGTGATTATTGTTTTTGTGTAACAAACTTTTGTAAGGTTAAATGCACTGCCAATACCCAGCTAAAGAATGAATGCAGCTTCAAGAAATTATTTTTCTTACTTCAAATCAACAATGAGCAGGAATACTGAATGAAATTTATTTTATCGCTAACCCTTATACAACCTAAACTCACCATAAATCTTTTCACAGGTCAAAACAGCATTTAATGCAACCTCTTCTGAAGGTGAGTCACAATCTCTATTACATAATAATCCTCCTACTACAACCTTGACAAACCTATATTTAATATAGCATTTTATATTGAACCACCTTTCAACCACTAATGAACCATTTAGATTTGTCAGTTGCAGCTTTATTCCTAACCTCCCAATTTGTACTGTGAAGGCCACCATATGCCACCAGGACTTTAAACAGTTTCTTTTAGGTTAGAGCTGGTAAGTCACAGAGAGGCAGTGCCTAAAGTTCACTACAACATGTGAGACAGAGAGGAAGGAGAGTGAGTGTTCCACAGAAAGTTAGCACCTCCCACCACCAAACACACAGGCCTCCAATGCACAGAGCAGTCCCACTGCTATTAGTATCAAATACACAAGGAAGCCATACAGTTTAAGTATGGGAAACATAGTGTTAGGAACAAAGTTCAGATTTATATGCAGTATGTCTACAAAAAAAGCAGCACAGTCAATCAGTCATTCTCTCGCTCACTCACATACACTTGCACTCTTAAAAAGAACTTCCTTCAAAATGTCCACTTTTCACAAGACCCAAAAAAGCAAGCTTCATTTCAGTTATTTTCAGTTTTAAGGTTTTTTTCTGTTTTACATGCATGACAATGTTCTCAAAGGCTAAAAGAAAGTAAATATACTCATAGCTTCAAAATGACAACACCAAAGAGATAATGTTATATACTGCATTCCATGACAAGAATGTATCAATATAAAGCTGTCTGCTTTTTTGCTTTCTGGCAATGCTCCTATAGGGGAGAGTATTGCCATGGCACTGTATGACTATGAGGCCATTCACGAAGGAGACCTTGGCTTCAAGAAGGGAGAAAAGCTCAAAATCTTGGAGGAGTAAGTTGAGTCTAAACTGTGAGGAAGATCACAAAGTCTTTGTTCTTAAACATTAATTGTTTGTTAATTTTTTTTTGTTTGGATATTTAAAGCATATGGTTGATCATGAATTTATCGCTACTAAAAAGTCATACCTGTTTTGTGTCTTTTTATTTTTTGTCTTCTCTCTCTCTTTCTCTTCTTTCTCCCTCTCTCCCTCTCTCTCTCTTTCTCTCTCTCTCTCTCTCTCTCTCTCTCTCTCTCTCTCTCTCTTTCTCTCCCTCTCTCTCTCTCTCTCTCTCTCTCTCCCTCTTGTTCTTTCTTTCTTTCTTCTTTTTCTTGTCTCTGTTCTCTCTCCATAGATCGGGGGAGTGGTGGAGAGCTATGTTAATCAGCACAGGCCAGGAAGGTTATATCCCCAGTAATTATGTAGCCAAAGATACACTGGAGGCAGAGGAGTAAGTGAACTCACATTAAAATCACCCTACCATAAATAGGAGTAGTATTGTGTACCTGTACCTTGTTTAGATGGCACATAATGTAATACTGCAGTTTTTCATAAAAAGAAAATAAAAGAAATGCAAAAAGCCAATGAAAAACACTTTGAATGAAAAAATAATGTCTGTACAGTGGTTAAGAGGTTTCTAAACTTACTGGTCTGTTTTCATTTTTTTAAGGTGGTTCTTTAAGGGTGTGAGCAGGAAAGATGCTGAGAGGCAGCTGCTGGCCCCTGGGAACAAAGTTGGATCCTTTATGATACGAGACAGTGAGACCACCAAGGGTGAGTGAAACACATTCCACAAAAGATTATTTGTTCTTTAATTAAGTCTTAAGCAGTCTAAGCAGTTATTTAGAAAAATTACTGATAACGATAATCCTAATTGAAAAAAATTAAGCAATGTGAGCTTAGTAGGTGCTGCTGAAATGGAGTTTTAATTAGAAAAGTGCAAGTGAACTGTGTTTTATTTCCTGCTTATTAGCACTTTTTAAGCCACTGTTGGTGCATGTAGTGCCCCATACAAGTAACACATTGCACATTATTATTCTAACCAGACAATGCAGTTCCTCTCAGCTCAAAGAGCATTAATGGCATCTTTTTTTAATTCACCTGCTGGGTTTTGCAGTCAAAAAGGTTAACTGTTTTGGATTGCCTAATCACTCTAATTAGCATTGCAGCTATTTTCAGCAAAAAAAAAAAAAAACTCAGAAAAAAAACCTCAGTATAACAACTATACAGCACCAAACAGTAGACCCATTTAGTTAGCAACTAGCCTGTGAACATCAAAGGGCATTTAGCACCTAAGAGAGAGGCTATAATTTGCATTACGGGAAATGTAGGATCTACTTTTTTAGTGCTTGGCCCATAACTGATAAAAAAGGAAAAATATTTTAGCATCTGTTTCTTTGTCTTTGATTATCCTTATTTTATTCTGTGCTTTATAAGCCCATGGATTTGTAAAAGTACAATACCTAATTGCTCGAGTGCCCCTCTACATGTCCTATATTGGCCTGCATGCAGACTAAGAAGCTTTTCTTTCCTCACAAAAAAAAGAATCATTGAAAGATACCTAGAATTTCCTGACTTAAAAAGTTCATATTTTAAAAGCTGGAATCATCTACAAAAATAAAACAGTATCAGTAAAAAAAAGAATTTGGGCATCAGCTTTCAAAATTTCCCTATGGGTCACTTTGGGTCACATGACTGTTTTTCTCTCTTCTTCCACAGGCAGCTACTCTTTGTCTGTCAGGGACTTTGATGCCCAGTCTGGTGACACAGTTAAACATTATAAGATTCGTACGTTGGACAATGGAGGATTCTACATCTCCCCCCGCAACACCTTCAGCACCTTGCAGGAGCTGGTCAGCCATTATAAGAGTAAGTTCACTGGTTTTAAAATTCATACTCTTTTTGTGGTTTATTACTGAATGATTTTACCTCCTCACAGCAGTGTGTTACTGTTGGTGATGTTATCATGTAAAGAGCAAGGGAGATATTGTCAGTAAGTTTTACTCATTAAATGGTGGCAAAAGAGTGACTTCAGTTTTGTTTTATCATTTACAGTGATGCACAGCACACTCTGCTGGGCAAGTTTCATACACCAACCTATGTGAAATATTTAAGTCATTCTTAAAGTGACAGACTGTATAAACCTTTAGTAAGTGATAGTGGCAGCAGAATTTAAGTTTTTTTTTATCTTCTCAAAATGATTTATAAAATAATATAATTTTCCTCACAAATAAGAAAACCATAGTACAAAATAAAATAACCAAGTAATGCATTAAAAACTGCCATAAATAAATAAAAAAATAAAACATGAAATATTTTTTGTGTTTATTTTAGGGCAGGGAGATGGCCTCTGTCAAAACCTGACAAACCCATGCTTGAGCCCCAAACCCGAGAAACCATGGGAGAAAGATGCCTGGGAAATTCCAAGATCATCACTAAAACTGGAAAAGAGGCTTGGTGCCGGCCAGTTTGGAGAAGTCTGGATGGGTGAGAAAGATCTGAATCATTTGAAATTCATTTATTAATTGAGTTGGGAAGCTGTTAATTAATCTCATAATTCTATTCTGTTTTGTTTTCTTTTTAGCAACATACAATAAGCACACAAAAGTAGCAGTGAAGACCATGAAGCCAGGCAGCATGTCAGTTGAAGCCTTCATGGGTGAGGCCAACCTGATGAAGAGTCTACAGCATGACAAACTGGTCAGACTCCATGCTGTTGTCACCAAAGAGGAGCCTATCTATATCATTACTGAGTTCATGGAGAAAGGTGAGTGTGTGCGTGTGTGTTAGTGCAAAGCAGTGCATGCACAGTCATTTCACAGTCATTGAGTTTCTTTTGATTTAAATGACTGCTGCACTTCAATGACCTTTGTCTGAAGGCAAACTCAGACAAATCACAAGACAATGATTCCCAACCAGGGAACCAACCATGGATTTTTTAAAAACTGCATAGTAAGGAAATTTAGTCAGTTGCAACATCTGAAAATGCTGCATTTGACAGTGGCTGAAAATAGGAGGTAAGCAGAGAAGTCTTAACAGTTTGAGGGTTGAAATAGCTACATGTTATAAATAAGCTCTTTACATACTTCTTTAGAGGGAATAAGCAGTTAAAATTATTAAGTAATTAAGCAATAAATGATTTAAAGATACCAGCTGCTGTTACTCAAATTGGTAGTTGTACAAATGCAACTTTTTATTTAATTGACAGTGTTTAGCTTTGGAGCCAATCAATTGAGTTCATGGTCTGTTAACTCTGCTAGATGGGTCTGGCTCCCCTCCTAGTTAGACAGATGTTTACTCTACCAGGTAGAGGGCTGATCACAATCATTTATCTGATATGAGACAAGCAAAGCAGACAAGGAAAATAAAGTTTTTGCAATTATTGTGCAGTTATTGTATTGTTTTTCTATTATTATTTACACAGTGATTTACTATATAAAGTTGTAGTCACTGAGATACCTCCCTCATATTAGAAGTAGACAGGAATTTATTTAACATCAAAAACACTGGTCAATTTTCAAGTTAGTAAAAATTCTATGTTGCTTTTTTATGTCGGGGTTGGGGGTGACATTTCCAAATCACAAATTTTTGTTTGTGGTGAGACTTTGTCCAATACAGTGCTTTTGGCGTGTATCATGTGTTTGTTAATGTGTTTGTATGTGCCTACAGGTAGTTTATTAGACTTCATAAAGAGTGATGAGGGCAACCGTGTTCAGCTTCCTAAGCTCATTGACTTCTCTGCTCAGGTGAGATTACTTGGTCACATTTAGTATCACTTCTCCATTAATTCCACACATTACAGCTTGTCAGACAGATTCTCTGTCTGTTTGCATGTGTTAAGTAATATATGAATTAATGCTATTAGATATTTGTCTACAGCACGATTTCTTGAGCCCAGCCTTGTGCAGTGTTGCTCTATTCACAGACACTGCATTGAAACAGAAATTTATAATTCAGTATCTCTTTGTGTACTTCTTTGACACAATACACATTTGACTGTAATATAATGTGGTTAAAATATTTTTGTTATTGTTTATCTGGCTGTCTAAACAGGTAATAAAAGAAGAGTTGAATTCTTTGTAGCTGGGAGAAAAATAAACAATAACGATAACAAAGAAAACACTGAAACATTATCCAGGATTAAATAATGCTAAAATGGGTAGATCACTTAAGAAGAAAACAAGGTATTTTTCCAATAAACTGACTCTGGTGCTTTGTGTTATTTGTGGTATAATTAAGGAAAAATCATCAACAGAGAATGTTGCTCAATGAACAAATAACTCTTAAATGTGCCCAACGAAAACTTGCCACTTCTTATTTTCTGTCTTTCTTTATTTTTTTTATTCCAATGTGATCTAGCTACAGAGTCCAACCTGCAATTACCCTAAAGTAGTGAAAGTAGTGAAAAGTCAGATGTCTGAGAAAAAGTAAGAGTTCTTATAACTTTGAGTGTGTCCTCCAATTAGTGTCCTCCTAGTTTGTCAGAGAGGAAAGTAAAGAAGTCCCCACCTCTAAATGAATAGTGGGGTGCAAATGCTAAAAGAAAACAATGAAAGAAAAGCAGTATTGTGGTTAATTTTTCGTTACGCTGAACCTTAAACTCTAAATTTGTTTTACTACGAATGTGTAGAAAGGGACGCAAAAAATAAATCTTGAAAAGTTGTTGTAATCCTGTTATATAGACTTCATTTTATCTCTATTTGAGCATTTACTTTGTAAGGGAGGTTAGAGGGACAAAGTGGCAATGTAGTTTTAACTCCACCAAGAAGATTATGGTTTCATTGGCCTTGGCAGAGTTATGGTAGTTAAGGTCAGTAGTCACAAAATATAGCTAACTATAGAATTTATGATGAATCCATATCAATCTACATCCATGGGCACCAGTAATCATTTGGGGTAACAAATGATCCACGCATGTTGTTGCTCAAACTCACAGAAAAAAACTCCACAGAGAGCAGTGGTTTTGCAGCACCTGGGGACAGTCATGTCATGGAAAGATTGCTACAACTGTAACAATGTTTTTTTCTCAAGTTTTGGTGTGACTAAGGACATGTACCTTCATTTTTTCACAAGTGCATGTCTTGTATGTCAAATATTCCAAATTAGAAGTACACAATATTGCAGAGTTGAGATGATGAGGCTTAAGCAAGGCACAACTCTATTTTGTCATATTTCTTTTTATTTTACTATTATATATATATCCATACATCCATATATACATATATATAAAAAGACATAAAGACATAAAAAGTGGTTGCACTTCCCTTACTAGTTAATAATTATTTTATTCACAGAACTTTGGACTCAGTTATAAAGTAAAATCTGAAAAGAAAGATACAATACAATTACTGTATTAGGTTCTATTCAGGCAAGGCAATGTTTTAAGTTAACATGCTCAAACTGATATTTACCATGTTGACCATTTATGTTTAGCATCTTAGCAATGCTAGCATTTGCTAGCAAGTACTAAAAAAGTCAACGGAGGTTGAGGGGCCTGTTATTATTTTTAATTAGTTCCTAAAAACGTTATTCAAACTAATAAACTAATAACATGTTATTAATACTATTTAGTCCTAAGAGAAAAAATATTCAAAAATAGGCCTACATTAAAAAAAATGCCAAAAAAGGAAAAAATGATTATCAATGCAATCAGTGCAATCCTCAAACTTGCTGCTGCTGTTACCTTTTTTGCCTGTAAATGGCATTTGTGAGTGATGTGTACATAAATTGTTTGAATGAGGCTTGTACAAAATCTTGCAGTTTACTTACAGCATGGATGTTTTATGTGTATAAATATATTTACACAGACACAAACATACACACAAAGAAATGCTGCAAGCATGGGCACATCCTGTCTCAAGCTATTTTGTACAGTTTTATTGAGAGTGACGGTTATTATTACCAACTATGATTTAACTCTTTCACACTGACTCATTCGTCTCTAGATTGCAGAGGGGATGGCCTACATTGAGCAGAGGAACTACATTCACAGAGACTTGAGAGCTGCCAACATCCTGGTCAATAAGGCTTTAGTGTGCAAAATTGCTGACTTTGGCCTCGCTCGTATCATTGAAGATAACGAGTACACAGCCAGAGAAGGTATGACACAATACTCACTGTCACATATTGTGTAGCCAGATGTCAGAAGCTCAAGTCCCTGGGACACTGGGGAACTGATTCCTCAGAACTGATGAAATGGGAGCACTTACTGTTTCATCGGTTGACGAAACAGTGAGTGCTCCCGTTTCATCACTTAAGGGGAAGTTAATGAAATTAGTGAAATGCTGGATTACCACATGAGTGACAAAAATAAAAAGAAATAAGACAAGAGTGTCTGGTTGTATGGCTTACTAAATGAGCAAAAGATTTAAGAGTCTGAGAGGATGTGTAACCAGCAGGAAACTCTTTAGCAGTGAGAGTCCAGCAAATGTCTCAATTACAATGTTAACATTTGCTCAAAATTTGACTGGTTTTATTTTTTCACAATAACCAGGAGCCAAATTCCCCATCAAATGGACAGCCCCTGAGGCCATCAACTATGGCTCTTTTACCATCAAATCTGATGTCTGGTCCTTTGGCATCCTTTTAACTGAGATTATCAGCTATGGACGCACACCATATCCAGGTAACCAATTTGATCTTTGATACAGCACTCACATTTCAAGCACTGACCTTACACTTAAGCTGATATACCAATGTCAATCCCACTTCCAAAGTTAAACTCTGCCCATTAATTCTTGTCATTCAACAACACATTATTAAAATGTTTTACATCATATAATTTTGTCATGTAAACTTTTCTCAAGTTAGTCCTTGATGCTAAATGCAGTGGAAACAAGGTTACAGCTTTGCCAGTAACTTTGTGTAATGTATATGTTAACATGCTTTCGGTATTAGTGCTAACTAAAGTACAAATGCTTCTGTTCTGTGCTTTAGAGGAGGTTTCAGGTATCCGTACTTCACATAAGTATTTTTTTCAAACCACTTCATACTTTTACTCTCTGTATTTTAACACAAATATCTGTATTGTCCACTATTTAATTATTTTGATTATATCATTTATATCATATTTTCTGCTTTAACAACATTAAGGCTGATTCTAACCAATAGGGAAAATAACACTGAAAAAGACACTTCCTAGGTGTTTTAATCAGTGCATATCTCACAGTTACAGTGACAGTTAAGACATGACAAAACAACATAAAGATGCATCAATACTGAACAGACAAGTGGGGGGGACTTGACCCCAAAAAGTGGTGTCCAGGGAATGTGATGTTTGTCAGGAAGAACTAGTAGTAACAACACGGCTGAAAGAAAACCAATGAGCTTTGCTAGAGAGAATTATGTTTCACTTCATTAATTCTGAAACTGACATTGAAAACTGATTTGCACTTTGTAGCAAAGTTGATGTTCATTGTTTTCAAGATGTCTTTTTAATTAAATTTGAAGTTGCAATGGTTTAATTTTACAGCCCTGGAATGTTATTAATATGACATGAGGAATTTCATTCAGAGGGGAACTTTTAACTTTAATACTTTTATACCATACATTTTAAAATCTAATCTTTTAGTTTTACTAAAGTACAAAAAGTTTAATAAGTACTTCACCTTTACAGAAGTTTTTGTTTGTTTGTTTGTTTGTTTTGTAAAGTATGTTTACCACTACTTTGGTCAAGACTGTGTTCACTTTTGCCACTTCTGTCAAACTCCTGTTAAAATTTTTTAAACCGCCTTGTCATCTTAATTTAGCCTACCTTATTTTATTTAGCAAAACAAATCACCTTTGTTTTGTTTTCCGAACAAAGTTTCATGGCTGTCTGTCCAGTAGTCATTAAGATTTTTCAGTGTGCCAACCAATATTACCATCATAAAGCCAGGAATCTAGTGTATCAGCCAAAATCATCTAATGCAAGCCCAGGCTCATGCGATATTTCTTATTGACTTTGTTGCTCTTCAGCATCTCTTAACCCACCCTTGTTCTCTTGTTTTCAGGGATGACCAACCCAGAAGTGATCCGTTCCTTGGAGAAGGGCTACCGAATGCAACGCCTTGATAGCTGTCCCACCGAACTCTATGAAATCATGCTGGAGTGCTGGAAGAACAAGCCTGAGGACCGCCCTACCTTTGATTATCTGCAGAGTGTCCTGGAAGATTTCTACACAGCCACAGAAAGCCAGTATCAGCAGCAGCCATGAGACTTTTTCATCACACCTTTTGCATTTATACTTCTCTGCAAGTTCAGTTTTTACATTTAGCAGTGCATCTCATTCATACTCTTTACCACTATCTCTCTATCTGTCATTTTCTCAATCAAACACACAAAATATATATACATATATTATAAAATGGATAGCACAAATCATACAATCTGATTGGTTGCAAGCTGTGGTAAAATAACTGTCTAATTACTTTACACAATTCTGTATTAAGAGTGTTAGTGGCTCTGGCTTGCTTCATGTATGTGGGACACAATGAGTCATTTACAGTTGTAAGTACAATTCACAATTTTGACTGTTAAATTGCCAAAATATGAAAAAAAAATTTAAAATAAACTTTTGACCTTTACGGTGGCCTAACTATGAGGGATTGGATTGAGCAGTGTATATTTTAGAGAAAAAGAAACTTTTCAGTCGCCTTCTGGTTATTAAGGTCTTCTCTGCCATCCAGTTAAGCAGCCTGACAGCTTTAGTCACAACATCACTGTGATCTGAGGGTTGAACTGGCTGACTAGGTGAGGTTAAGCTTACAGGACAGCAGCAGAACATGTTAATAAAATGGTTTAAGTCTATAACCAACATACTTCTAGACTTGGTAACCAGTTTATAGAAGTAATAACTCGCTCTAGATATGTTTTGATTATACGATGACCAAGTGTGTTGTCCAGAAATCTGTTAATTGTTGGACCAAACAACACCTCTTGGCTTTGATATCATTAAAAAATATGACAGCCTGGAGTTAGCTGTTGCTTAAGTAACAAGGGACTGTGCAAAAATTTTTGGGGAGGGTTAAAACTTGGAATAATTTTAAATGGTATATTTAACCACAATAGAGAGTGAGTAAAGCAAAATGTGAAAACAGAAAATACAATAGATTTTATTATTACTTTAATCAAGACTATGACAACACAATCCTACCTCATATTTGTTCTGAGGGCATATTTATACAGTAGGCTACCATGACTATAACTGCATCTGCTGTACTGGATATTTATCTTCACATAACTGACTATAAATGATCTAGTTGCACTCTAGCGGCGGTCTTTTAAATTTCATACACAGTGGGTGTGGTATGTGTAGACAAATACATGGTATGTGTAGACAATTATGTGTGTTGTTTCAATCTGCAGCCTCTACTATGAGAAATGATGCTCAAAAAATGCCTCACATAATTTGTTTTACTTTTATTTTAGTAATTTTGTCTTATTACAGATTTCACATATTAGGTATGTCAGTGTAATGCAGGATAAATCTCAACATCATTGTGCACATAAAACATTTGATTTGAAGTTTTATACATATATGTATCCAGATATAATTGCTGGTAACATTACCGAGTTTTAAAGTTAAGGGGTGCATAGCAAAACTGGACCCACAAAGGACCCCTCTTAAGACAGCAAGACTGGATACTTCTGTCAAATTTGCAAGAAAAAAGATGAAAATAAAGAAACACAGGTTTGTTGTTGCTTAAAAAAGAACTGATTACGATTACTTTTTTTCTCATCAGAAAAGATAAGTAACCCTCGCACTCTACTGCTTTCATCCCCTTATAATTTTTGTACGGTCCCGAACCTAAAATTTGAACACCTTGAAGCTACAGTATATGCATGATTTAAGGAGTGACTGTATCACACACACAAATTAATGTACAAAGATCTTTGGCCATACTCTAAGCAAACAATGCTAGGCTACCTGACAGCAGCCTCTTGAAAAGGCTGGATTCAGTTGTTATGCTCTTATACACAATGTGCATTCATCAAAGGAAGATATAACCTTAACACAGATGTTCACAGAGAAATGTTTGCAGGGTTCAGCTCATATGGGTACTGTGAACTTTACAGTGTGAGATGTATGGCTAAATATGCTTGAATTTTTTATTTATATTGGTGAGATATCTTCCATAATACTATTATTTCTCCTTAACTGTGCCTTTTACAGTGGTAGTTTACTTTCTCATATAATTTTTTAATTTTAAAATATTTTCCATATGCTTTGTATTTATAAACTAATGTACACAAATAAAATACAGTTATTAAGTAGTCTCTAATGTGAAGCCATAATAACATATTACTGCTTGTTAATCTTGCTTGTACATTTAACTTTTGGTTTGTATTTGAGAACTAAGTGAAAGCAGTAGGCAAAGATTTTCATATCTTTTGGTCTTCTTCTTTATGTGCAAAAAAATGTTATAAAAATTACTGCTCTCTCTGTATCTTGAATGGAATGATCTTTTTCAAAGGAAAAGCTTTTTCTATCATTTTTTTAGTAAAGGACTCACAATTCTGCTATATTTTAACACTTTTTGGATAAAATGTGATAGTAATATGAAGCAAAATCCTAAAATTTTAACAAGAATATTGTGAAGTTTTAATATCAAGTTTTATATTCAATGCTGAGAGAGGTTTTATTTTACACTGTTGAATGAAGGCCCAGCACTGTAGATACATTCATAGAGTTATGCATGTATTTGTTATTTTATCATATCACCTTAAATCCTCTGCCTACTCTATTATGTTAGATGCTTGGTTCAATGGGGCTGTGGTATAAATTTTCAAATAAATTCTATTCAATAAAATAAATTATCTATCTAAATGTGTTTTTGTAAAACAGCAATAATGTTACAAGATTGTAACATATTGCGCAGGTTTGCCTGTCATTGATCAAAGCAGAGGCATTTCCCTGTGCTTTAGAAAAAGTAAACTGGATCTCCCCGGAGGTGTGGAGGTGGTGGTGACGAGGTGGATGAGGGACAACATAAACAAAATCGTGGCTAACTCCCTCCATCCTCAGTTATGAGATGCTGTTGAGAGGGCAAGCACCTTGAGTCGGAAGCATTTTCCCAAGGACCAAAACTGCGCATTTCAAATGCTCTCTTGGGCCGGTAGCCATAAAACCCGAAAATACACTAAGACCCCACCACCTCAAACGCATACAAGCAGAAATCACGGACTTGTTCCTCCCCAGACTAGACATTTTCCGGTGCGCGTGTAGAGCGCTTAATTAAGAAATCTAAAGTGCTCGAGGTTCTTAACGCATAAACAAATGGCTGAAACTGAAGCAAGACTGCGAACGCTCACTGTATGGTTAGAAATCCCAGATCACGTGCAAACATATGTGCACACCTTGTGCGTACACGGTCTTTCGTTTGTATACTTACGCCTGTATCTTAGTTCGAAACCGTACATTTTATTGCATATATTGATTTTATTGTATGTTTCTAGTGGTTACACTCCTTACTCTGCAATTTCTGTCTGAATTTTGGAAACCTATCCACGAACATTGGTTGCAAATTAGAAATGGCTAGAAACCTGCGGGCAAAGCATATACTTAACATATTTTTTATGAAGCAACTTTTCATGCATTTGTCCCTGTCTAATAAACAAGTAACAAGTAGTAATAATTAATGAAAAAGTAAAGGATAAAATATCTCCGTTTTAACTTTCTATATATAATTATTTTACTAGTTTATGAGGTACCTTTTTATCCGTTTTGAATACTGTTTGCACTATTTTTATTGTATGTCATATTGTCACTTGCTGTGACATCGTAAATTTCTCCCTTGAAAGACTAATAAACTCTCATCGTTATTATTTCAAATTATGATGGGAAACATTGTCTGAAACAAAAAAAATATTTATTTACATTGATAGTTAGTTGTTTCACTCAGCACAGACAAGGCCATAAATTAGTCAAATGCTAAGTAGCGCTACTTTTATGGGTGTCTCAAATAAAAATAAAATAAATTTACTGGTACTTCCGCAACGTCACTAATGACACGTATTCAAAATGGCGGCCGCGGCTATGGTAAGTGAAAAAGCGAACTCTTCAAACTAAATATCGCTCTTATTATCTTTCCAAATTAATTCAGTCAACATGCCATAATAACGGCAGAGTAGAGGTCCACTCTTGGTGATAAACAACATTTCAACATTTACTCAGTACAGATTTAGTGATGTTGGCTGCAGTTGGCATGCCGATATGACGATTTTGCTAACTGCTTGCTGGAGTTAGCTAGCAATCGTTACCTAGCTTGACCGTCAGCAAGCACTAGCTTAAATATTCATTCAATCTGATCTGTTTTTCTTGTATATCAAACTGTGCTAAAAGAATATAAAAAGTTACCTTCTTGGTTGTTTGACTGTCATTTGCTGTAACGTTACAGCGTAGAGAAATCAGCTATTCGAACTTTGGTTTAACGGTAGCTTTTAACAGCGCAGTCAGGCAGCGTCAGCTTGAAACGTTGTCTATATAGTGTAAACCGTCAAAATATGTCAAGATGACAGCAGCAACAGATCAGCTAAATTGTTAGAGTCAAAAATAGTGTAAGCTAAAACTTTCTATGCTATTTAACTGGACGGTATCGTCAGTTAACTCAATTCTTGTCGAAGTCAGAAGCCAGGATTGCTAACTTCCTTAACAACCATATCATAACTTACAATGCCTACAAAATGCGTGATGCGTGTGCTCGCCTTGGAATTGTTTTTTTGTTTTTTTTTGTCTCCCAGTATTAATCTTATAATTGTAATAGGCTTTCTGACATCGCTTTAGACAGTGATTTTCATGACAAATAAAACTTATGCAAAGTAAATTTTAATAAAAAATTGACAATTGTAAATCAATGAGTAGCCTTCTACTCCATCCCCACTTCAAGTTGGAATATAGAAGAAGCACTTTTGATAGAGCAGCCTTGACTCTTTTGGGAAAGGCTGGTTCATATCAGCTTTGTAAATTAGGACACTGTCTCTTTGATTCAGCCATTGAAGTCATGGAACTCCCTTTTAAAGAAAATACACTGCTGCTGAAGGGTTGTATAACTGTTTGAAGCCAAAATTTTAATTCAAATTAAAATATAATTGATTGCCCTGTCCTATTGTGCCTCTAATGCACCTTAGTATTTTGTTTGAAAGTTAGACAGACAGAATAAGTGGCCATTACTGTTAAGCTTCCGAGCTGCAAGAGAGGTAGTATGCCAAATTGACATCTGTGGGTACATGCCATTGCTCTTATTCTTGCTCTTATACTTCCTCAGTCCTCAACCCACACTTGAATTGTATAGGGTTCTGGGCCATTATGTTGCTGGCCATGCCAGGACATATATTTTGGATCTGGGGAGCAAGAATGAAGGAGCAAAAAAGAGCTCTGAGGAGCTATGACTGAGGTTACATGGGATCAGCCTTCAGCCCTTTTAAGAGGCAACATGCACCTTTTTTGCATATCTTTTATTGATTTTTTGCACATCAGGTATTGGTTGGACACTCTAGCTGACCAGACTTATCTGATACACATACAAACACAGACAGTGAGATAGAGAGACAGTGATTTGTGGAATGAACAGGTTTTAACAGTGTCCTGTACAGTTTTGTTCTGTAGAACAACACTTAGTAATTTCCAGTGTAATAATTCCAGTGTAACAGTTTACCTTTACATGCTTACCAGTTTTATGGACTGTCTATGAATCTTAAGTTGTGCCATTGTTTGTTTTGTTGGGCAATCATCAAACTTACTTCATCTAATACTGTTCAGTGAATGGGACCCCTCCACCTGCTGGGTGCTTTGGTCTCCATGGCCGTGCAAGTTGTAGTTTTCTTGTAATATGCTAGCTTCACCTGGCAGAGTTTGCACTACACTTCACTTCATTTTCATTCTGTTTTCTAAAGTAGTTCTGCACAGAATATTTAGACGGCTCCAGTGGTCTCTGCATATTCCGGTTATAAATTGGAGCCCAGCTGACCAAAAGGCACTTAACCAAATTCTAAATATCCGCTTACTTTTGGAAAAAGATGTGCTGCTCACGTTATACCGGTACCTGGTAATGATGTGATACCACAAAGTATTGCATCATTACCTGCCGCTGCTAAACAACAAGTGAAAATATATTTTTTAAGACACAATGATTGTTGTGTAAAGCAATTTAGCTCAATGACTTAAAAACCTTCCAGTCATGTGGGCCTTTAGGAATAAACTTGGCTAATGTTTATATAAACTGCACCCAACTGAACAGAGAAGAACAAAATTACTTAGCTTGCTGCCTACACTTAAGCAGTGTGGTGTTTATTCTTCATCTTCAAACTGTAACACAAGACAACTCCTGTGGACAAACCATGACAACCTGTTTTTACTGGACACTAAATAAAATAACAGAAACAAGTGACTTTTATGTACATATTAATCATGTCAGCACATTTTACACATCCGCCCTACTTTGCACATAGCAGGTAGGCTTAATGTGACTAAGAACAAGACTCACGTTGATATGAAACACTAATAAAGAAAATGTGTTATAATATTGCAGAGGAATATCACCAGATAAAGAACATATTATTATCCAACATTAAATCTCTCCGGTCCAAGTTAAGCTTGATTCCATCCGTTCAAAGAATCTTCTTGAAATGGGCAGGCTTTTCAAGTTTTCTGGCAAAGTTTAATATGGCTTTCCTGTTCTGTAATGTCACTAGTGGTTTGCATCTTGTCATAAACTCTCTGAATTCGGATTCACAAAAGAGTGTCTTCATTGTAGACTTTGACAGTGATACCAGCCTCCTCCAGAGTATTCTTGATCTGGGGAAGGGGTTTTTCTATACCAAGCAAAGAATTCTGTGATTATCCACTAGAAGTCTCCTGTGGTCTTCCAGGCCTGTTGGTGGTGAACTCAGTAGGGCATTCCTTCTTTTTAAGAATGAAACAGAATTTTTTGACATGGCCAATCCTAAAGTTTCTGTTATCTGTCTGATAGGTTTAATTTGTTTTCTCAACCTGATCATGGCGTCCTTCACTTGCATTGACCAGCCACCAAATACAAATTCAACATGTAGAGCATCAGAGGAAATTAGATTACATAGGTTGCAGTAACCTTGGGTGTGCATGACCATACCCAGTGGATCTAGTTTTACTACAAAACCAGACACCGAGGCTATGACAGGGATGTAACTGTTTTAAGATCAGTAAAGTAATTTTTTACTGTGAGCGTTGTTGTTCTCAGAATTTTTTTCCACCTGTCAGCACAGAGATTGGCCCATAATGAAAAAAGCAGAGAGCAAATAAGTCTTAGTGTGCAATGCTTTACTAAGCAGAGGTGTGCGCAAATGTCCAGCATCTTAAACCAACTTTCATCTGTTTTTGCCTCTTTAATTTTTTTCTTTTTTTGTAAAAAACTTTTGTTGCATCTATCAATCAATCCACTGAAATGTCAGTATAAAATAATGCTATTAATGTTGTTCAGGCAAGTCTGAAGAATAATTTCTGAATCTAAAAATGATTTTGTTCATTGATTGTATTCACAATTTTGCAGAAACGTCTCAATTGTTATTTTGTTTGACGTCCACAACAGGCTATGTTAGATTATTTTATTGCAGTTTATTAAATACCTGCAGTGTCATACTGCAACTGAAAAGATAAACCATCTGGATAATATGTTGTTTAATTGCAGGTATGGAAAACATGCAACTTTTTCTTTGTTTGTTTGTTTTTTAAAGAGGTTTTTCTTTTCAATTTATTTTTCCTCTATTAACTTTTATTAAAGATACAAAAAAGGACTTAAAGAGTCTCTGTAAGCAAGAAAACCTCTTCACATCATTTGCTGTCATTTCCATTTGATCTCATTTGAGGCTGATCATTTCTGAGTGTCCTGTTTTATATGATTCTTTCATCATCTATGAATCCTTAATAAGAGGGACTAAGATGCAAGGAAAAAAAACACCTTTTGGGAAACATGGATACAGTTCAGGAGCAATGAGATGTACCCTGTCTAAGAAGCTGAGCCTGCAACCTAAACGGGGGTGTATAAATTTAATAATGGTGTAAGTATGCGACCCACTAACAGGAAATTAAAAAACAGCTAGCAAGGGTTAGCAGCTTACTCTAAGAAGCGGGAGAACAGAAAGCACTAATGTCCATGACATTAGACACCAAATGCTGATGGGTTAAAGGACATGCCGTTATGCATTTTCATATTCCACAATGTAGGAATTGTGAAACTGCTCAGGGTATGGGGTATTGCACAATCTCTGTGTTACATGGGCTTTTCTCTTATAACAAACTTCGACAAGGTCTGCACCTCTGTCACAAATTCAAAGTATTTGCAATTAGTCTAAAATCTTGTAATTTATGTGGCATGATGAAAAGAGCTCATGTCATACATACTTATATACACATGCAGTTTTTTTTTTTGTGTCAAACCTCAGGGTATACCTGTTTCATAAAGTGTTTGTGAGGTAAGATATATGGTGGTGCCTTTTTTGCAGGAGACGTGGTGGGCCTTGCTGCTGTTGTCCTTGTTGCCTATGGTCCGGCCCTTCTATGTTCCTGGAGTTGCACCTCGGGACTTCCATGAGGGTGACACAGTAGATATTAAGGTAAGATTAAATTTCATTTCTCTGATCAGGAGAAACATGATGTGATGATTGTTTAGCCGGTAGCCAAAGGTCCTGGATTTTGAACTCAGTGGGAGTTTTCTTTTATATTCATGTGAGTGCACAACCAAAAATTTTGACATCATTAACAGTTTTTTTTTTTTTATGAATGATAGAAAAAATCACAAGGAGTCCATTTTTGGTCATATTAAAAACACGGAGCGTAAAGTTACAACAATGACTAATTCACAGTAATGATATTGATAGGGGTTACAAACAGTCTCTGTAGTGTACAACACATTAATATGCTTGGAGGTTCTGGGTTTTTGTTATTTTAGCTAAGTTTCACTAGAGACTATTTATTTAAATGGATCTATAAAATTGTTTTCCCTTTTCTGCTTTCCTTGAAGTTTGCTTGAAGTGATGTGATATTGTTGCCTGTGTAAGTTTTATATGGAGTCAACACTGTGCCAGAATCCCTCTTAAGAAGAGTCCTTTGAGTGAAAAGCTGCTTTTAAGCAACCGGTCATGTGAAAACTAAGAAGACAGTTTGGCTTTGTGTGCTTAGATTAATTAGCAGATAAAGGTCTTGGTCTGAATTGAACCTAATTTAATAAATCTACACAATGTTAAGTTAACCTCTCAGCACCACAAAATCATATGTTTTTTATAGTGCTGTGTGGAATACCAGTTCCAACCGAATAGCAGTGCTTATATTCTGTGTGATATGAATTTTCCACATACTGCTGCACAGCTGAAAAGTGTGCTCGGGTACAGTACAGCAGCTGCAGCCAGCAGTAGCAGTAGCTTTTGAGCACACCTATGACACACGCATGGTTAACATGGTTGTTACTCTACAGTTAATCGTCTTCATGCTTGTTAGCTAGCTAGCATAAGTAGAAACCAGCCATATTCATGAATCCTGTCGCTACCCAATCCTAGCCATAGTCGTAGAGCATGAGATGATGTGAATCAATCAAGCCATTGTAAATTTCAAAATGATGGCGAACCATTTTGTTTTGTTTATATCGTCTTTCTTGCATGACATACACTTTATTGATGATCAGAGCTTGAAGTACTCAAAAAATTGTATAGGAATTTCAACTAGATTAACCAAACTGCATACGCTCTTATTTCCTCAATTGGAGGACAAAGTGCCGGAGTGCCATTCCACTGCGTTCTGGCAGGGCTACACCTATGGCTGGTGTATGAGAATGAAGAAGTAGAAACTGGAGGTCATGACACACAAGAAAAACTTGTCTCAAAGTGAAAAGTGTTTCTGTTGTTTGGAGGTTTTTCAGACTTCAAAAATCCAAATTTAGACCAAGCAAAATGAGAATATTTTCCAGCCAAAATTGTTCATCCTCATGCCCAATCAATGCTTGCTAGCTGCTAGCTAAATAAATAAATAAATAAATAAATAAATAAATAAATAAATAAATAAATAAATAAGGCAATATACTGTGAAGCTGGATATACCATGAATTTGGAAAAATACTGTCATATAAGATTTTTTGTCATGCCACCCAGCACTAGTTTGAGACTTTGAAAAAGTTCTAGCAAAATACTCAGATTCATCTGAAATGTGTTTAGAAAAAAACTTCAGTTCTTGATAATTCGAAATTGTGAAGATGGGAAATTTTCAACAAATAGTGTTCCTGTGGAGGCACCGCTTGTATTATGAAACTTGTAACATTATACATTGTCCAAAGTGTGTCATAATTCACATATGTGATATGAAACCTGAACTTAAGACATGTACACACAAATATTCTTGCCTTGGTCATTGTGATACCCACTGGCAATATAAAAAGATGGATTCCCTACTCTAGTGTAATGTTCATAGCAGGTTAACCAGATTCATCTCAAACTAGGCCAGAAATTTCCAAGACCTTGAAATTCTCAATACTTAAGCTTTGAGATTTCGTCAAATGCTGCCATAATGGCATTTTCATTTGCCATGAAAAGGAAGTTGTTGTTAAGTGGTAAGGCCTACTCGAACACTCACAAAATTATCCACACATGTTAGAAGTGGTGCAGTTTGGATTATTTGAAGGTGTTATGACAAAATTGTGCAGTAGCTTCCCTAAAAATTTTCAATGAAGCAGCCTCTCTGGTTGGTTTCATCTAAGGTAATATGTGGTTGGCACATGTAACCACCAGGACTTTAGACCTCTCATAGCCATACCCTGAAACCCAACAGGAAGCCAGCCACTTTGAATATAGTGTGCAGTACTTGGGGCTTTTTAATTTTTTTTTAATTTTCTTTTTCAGTAACCTAGAAAATAAGTCTGATCAGCATCAAAGCTTTTGAGTTGTTGTTGAATGATGTGGACTTTGCGAGCCCTCATATATCCAGGTGTCATCATAAACAGTTTGTTCTTGTATTTCAGATATATTGTACTTTATGCACCCAAAACTTGTGAAAGTCCCTTTTGCATAAACTTTGTAATGTTGCAGACATTTTACATGCACAAAAAGCACTATATGACATAAAAAAGGAAGGGAATACCCAAAAAGCATAATACTGCCTTTTAATGTCATTAGTCTACACATCTTTAGGCCATGCCTGGGTATAGGTCTACTGAAGTGCATTGAGCCCAGTTCATTGGGCTTCCATAAATACCCAATAAGAATATCCCAAAAAAGAGTATTTCAAAACTCAGTGGGCATAATTTCATCTTTTTAGATGTGCATACCCATGTGGCTAGTGTTAACCAAATCTGAGGTGCCATATATTTTGATGTGTTGCCTATCACATATTTGCACGAGTTACCTTTGAGCGATCCTGATTAGACTCAATGGAGACAAACTGTGCTGTTTCCTAAACAGTCACCCCAAGTTTCGTTTAACTCCATTAAAGGGGGCACAAAATGCAAAAACCCTAAGAGTGCAGTTGTAACAGGCTTTATGAAGAACATAGAATGTGATTTGTTCCCTTTTTTAGACAAAATTGATTGGCTTCAATTTTGACTCATATACTGTAGCTCACTATTTCTTAGGCACAGGGCTACAACCCAGAATCACTGCTTGCGCTATAGTTTATTTTGTTTTTCCGTGTCCCAGTCAGTAAGGTTGTTTATTGTTTTCAGGCAGTGAAGCTGACCAGCTCCCGTACCCAGCTTCCTTATGAGTACTACTCTCTGCCTTTCTGCAAGCCAGATTCTGTTGTCTACAAAGGAGAGAACTTGGGTAAGTGATATTCTGTGGACATACTGTAAAATGTGATCAGAGATGTTTTTCTAAATTTCATCAGTTAAAATGACTTCATCCCATTCAGGAAAAACAATATTACCTTACATTTTGCAATTAAGGAAAAAAAAACAAACAATTTCATCAATTCTAATTTTTATATTTTTTGTGATTAATTTTATAGGTGAGGTGTTACGTGGAGACCGTATTGTAAACACTCTGTACAGTGTTGCAATGAACAAGGACAAGAAATGTGAGATGGTGTGCAACAAGAAAAAACTCAGCATAGAAGAAAGCAAGCTGGTTGCTGAAAGAATCCAGGAGGAGTATTATGTTCACCTGTGAGCATCTCTTTCTTATGGATGTTACCAGGGCTATGCCCTATAATTATAAAAATTTGCATTTTTACTCTTTTTTTTGCCTTTTTTCAGAAATTTGCATTTTTTCACTTTAATCTTATTAAGAAATATATTTTGTGTTGTGACCCCAGTATCTTTAGTCTAAATTTAATTAATATATGAAGAAATGATCAATGCAGTTTTTCTTAAGTATTTTGTAGTATGATGTAGAGGGGTAACTGTCTTTTGGGGGGCTTGACATATATTAGTCAGTACCTTTACATGATGTTAGAGAGAGTCAATTTATTACATGAGTTTGACTAAAACTAGATTTTCAAAATACATGTAAACATTAGTCTGACTGAAATTGCACTAAATCAAATTTCTTTTAAGTTGGACTTATACACCAAGTTAATGCAGTTGGTGATCAATTTACCCCTGCATATATATACTCTAGTCAGACCCAAACAGGCCTAGGCGTCCTGCGTATGCTCCACAGCTCCTGTGCTGAGCTTTGACCTGAAAACTGAACACCATAAATTTGTAGAAGAAAGCACAAAAGGGTCCAGTCCTAACTAGCCGAAAGGGGCAAATCACCACCTACTGTAGTGGAGTCGGACATACTTCCATCTATAAATCAGTTTGCGCCCCAGTGCCTGTATACAGGGACGACAGTAGTCCAATTAAATGGCCCGAGCTAACTTAAGCTCGACCTAACTGTGCATATAGACATATTGAGTGCAGATGCTTTATCTGCTACTAATGTAAAAAATTATATTATCTGCTCATTATCAGATATATAAACTTATAACATAAAAAGAGCAGATAATTAAAAACCTTATTGCTTTCATTAAATTTACAAGTGCAGCACCTTCACTCCTTAATACAGTAGGTGTTGATAAGATAATATAAGATATTCCTTTATTAGTCCCACAATGGGGAAATTTGCATTGTTGCAGCAGCAAGTAAACAGAAAAAAAACAGAATGTAAAAAGCAGCAAAAAGGATAAAGAACAATAGACAATACAACTAGATAATAACTAATAGAATAGACAATAGATCTATAAAAAAAAAAAAAAAATGTGTCACTTGCATTACTTTGCATTACTTGCATTACTTTGATATGTGGAGGGTGAGGCAAGCCCTTGTGGATTCTTTGGACCAATATGGAAAGCAGCTGGGTGCTTCAAAGATGGCAACTCTAATTACTGCTCATAGATGGCAGTTGTAAATCAAGTAAATTTAGTTATGAAGTTATATCACATGTGGCATTCTATAGCTTTTACTTCAGGTATACTACAGGTTATGAGCTTCTTTTCACAAAATTGATTATCTTATTAACATCAGCCATAAGTAACAGGTGATTTTAGGTTATTTGTGCGGGCTAAAAAACAAAAACTGTATTGTACAGCTGTACTTTTCTCATATCACATCCAAACAGCAACCCAGGTTTCCACCTAAAGATGCTTTTTTTATCAATGTTTAGTATGACAACCAAATCTAATTGAACACCTCTTTGTGCCTTTCAGTATTGCAGACAACCTGCCAGTAGCTACCAGGTTAGAGTTTTACCCAAACAGAGAAGCAGGAGGGGAAGAGGAGCAAAAGAAGGATGTGGTGAAGGATATCCAGTTTGAACATGGCTACAGACTCGGCTTTGTTGACAGCAACAAGGTAAATATTACAGCACAATAGTGTTGTAGTCTCCTGTTACATTGTTTAAAGGTGGAGAGAGGATGAAAAGTACAACAAGAAAACAGTTGATCTAACCATAGCTAAAACTCAATATGAATAGACTCATAATGTGGCCTGCTCAGATTTTTAGATTTTAGTAGTAGATTTAGGACATAAACTGCACTGTTTGTTATTCACTATTTAAAATCCACTTGGAAAAACTTTGAAGTCTGTTCTAGAACAATATTATTGAAAAAATAGGAACTTAGCAACAGAGCAATTATTTTTTGTTTTCTTAAATGATGAGGAAAACCATGAAGCAATGAATGCTGTCACTAGCATTTAAGGA
This sequence comes from Acanthurus lineatus, assembly GCA_029814665.1. Taxonomy (NCBI): domain Eukaryota; kingdom Metazoa; phylum Chordata; class Actinopteri; order Acanthuriformes; family Acanthuridae; genus Acanthurus; species Acanthurus lineatus. The sequence goes on from JAPZDV010000002.1 coordinate 958,282, forward strand.
CCAACAGTTCCACAAATACAACTGAGTTCAGCATTTTCTACCAAGTTGTGGTTTCCTTTTTGTGCATGCTGTGTCTGTCTTCTGCTGTCTGTGTGTATTAAGTTTAACATGTACATATTTTAAGAGGGACTTCTTATTACACACAAAACTGCCTTGAATTATAGGAATCTATATTGCAGAGATGGGGACTTGAGTTTGCGACTTGGACTTGAGTCCCACTTAAGTCCAAGTCGCACACAGAGAGACTTCAGACTTGACTTGGACTCGTGCTCAAAAGACTTCAGACTCGACTCGGACTCGTGTT
>JAPZDV010000002.1:970940-1008559 GCA_029814665.1 Acanthurus lineatus
TTGATGGTTTGAGAATGGCTAAGTCAAATCAAATCATCAACTTCATCACATGTTATTATTATTATTATTATTATTATTATTATTATTATTATTATTATTATTATTATTATTATTATTATTATTATTTTAATGGAGTGAGGACTTGTCCACTAAGTAATTACCCTATCCCAGTAATTATCTCAGTAACATTAAGTTGCACCACATTATGTAGTTTACAGTCTTTACTAAGGCACAGAATACTCTCTTTCTGATATATATATATTTTTTTTTTGTAATACATTTTAATTCTAATTAAATTTATTACTTAACTGTTAGAGAGCCCGTTTAAGTAAGATTTCTAATGAGCACGTGTGCCTATCAAGGTGTTAAACCCGGGTTTGGTTGGATCCCCTCTGCAATTTCAAAATGTTCCCTGTCTGGAAGGCAGTGATCAAAGCACAAAGTTTTGGATGTGAGGTATCTGTCTCCAAATCCTTTTTACTAGCTCTTGAGGTTCCTCTGAGGAAATTGTACAAAACCAAAAGAGTTTCTATTCTGGAGATATGACACAGTTGGCATCATGTAAGTGTATGTGTGAGGGTCAGCTCAGTTGATGTAAGTATAGGTTAGCTCCATGGTACTATAATTAGGTTAGCCTTGACACTCAGTTATGCATGCAGGCTTACATGTGCAGCTCTCTGAGACACAACCCAGACCCTGGTCCAGTAAGAGAGTTAGACACACAGCGGGTCACAAGCCACCAGTAACACACTCCTGATATATTCTAAAAAACAATGTTAAACACTTCTTGTGCAGTGGTGTGGCCCAGGTGTCTCTCAAAGAAGCAGACAGGATTGGAAGGCCAGCGGGACTGCTGCTGAAGCTGTTGAAAAAGCAAAAACCAAAATGTGTGAGGAGTTTGGGCAGACTGGAGGAGGACGTTTGGCTTCTAGAAAAACATTAGACTATGTAAGAAGGGAAAGCAGGGCTTGGTTCAGGCTTTGTTAAGCTGAGGGAGGATAACCACTGATTCTGACTGAGAATATGATGCATGGTGGAAAGAGCACTTCATGAAACTCCCAAATCTAAACATGTTCTCAGTGGGTGTTGACCTCCACTTGTGCTCTCACTTGTCACAGATTTGATCTGAAAAGGACAGAGTCCAGTGAGTTCGACAGGTGCAATGATGCAGCGCCAGTAGCAATGTGGGCATTTTATGACTTTTGTGGTAAAAGGAGCAAAGGCCAAAGGGTTTATTTGTGAATTTGATCAATGTTTCAGCTCTCACCTGTGTTGATGAGCTGTTAGTGGAGACTAAAAGATTGAGATTTCTGATACAGGTAGCCAAAAACTTTTCTCTGCAGAGTAACTGGGCTTGGACAGGGTGAGGAGCTTAGACATCCAGAGGGAGCTGGTGCTCCTTTGTATCAGAGGAGGCAAGCTGAGTTGAGCTGAGATGGATGGTAGACATTTTTTGTCCAACATTTCCAATCTCGACAAAGTAATAACATTCCCATCAGCCTCAGCTGTTCTTGGTGTTTAGTACTAAGAGTAAATGTTAGCACACTAATATATGAAGTTAAAATGGTGAACATGGGACTCTTAAAACTCAGTATGTTGAAATCAGGTGTAGTTCAAAGGTCTGTTGTCCTGGCTGTAGACTTCCTTACATTTCTTTGTCTGACAAAGAGTCAATTTGAATGTTAAACATACTGTTATTATGTGGTAAAATGGAAAATTAAAAGAGACCATTCAACATAGTTGTAAGTCTTTGGCAGACAGAAACCACTATAAGTATTTGTAAGTTGTTTTTTTTTTTTTAAAATGGCTTAATATTGAGGAAAGAATTATCAGAATAGAAACAACCATTTATAAAGTCAACACAGTTAACCAAGAAGCTGAAATAATTAAGAATTCCTCTATGATCACTACCAAAAGTTGTATTACTCTGCAGGAATTATTAGAAGATTATCTTTGTAATATACAAGCTAAGCCAAATGCTGCTTTAAACTAAAGCTGTCAAGACATCAGATGTGTGGCCCAAAGAATTGATAATAAAGAAAATATTGTAATGTAGAGATAAATATCAAAAACAAATACTATCCGCCAAATGAATCTTTAACTTTGTTTATTATGGGCTTTGCCTCTTTTTTGGCAAATAGTTGTAAATAATGAGTGCAGGCAGAAAGAATTTGTAAATGTGACCATAAAAGTGTACAAAAAGAATTATTACTCTTTATGGATTTCTCTGTTTTATGGTGGGTGACAAGCTTTAAAATGCATTACAGACACCTGTGACAGTGTGAAAATGGAAAAAAAGGGAAATGACTTAGGAGGTGCTATGCCAAATTATGATATTGGTAATATTAACACAATATCAATATTTTATATTTTAATACCAGAATTATCATTAATACCTTCCTTTCTTTTAACACCTCTCTATTATACCAAGGATAAAAATTTCAATGGGCCACTAGAATTCAAAAAGGCCTTTTTTTTCTTTTTTTTTCATCTGCTAGAAATTTTCCTCAATATACTTTAAAGCACCCAAATTCTCAGAATGGCATTCAGAGGACATGAACATGGTGACTTCAATGGTAAATACACCCTTCTATAAATAATATAGAATATTTATATTTATTTTGATACTATTCTTCTGTTAGTGTATTTTTATAAATTCATGATTGGAAAGAGAAGAAACAGCTCAAAATTTTAAAAAACAGAGGCAGATAGGGTATGAAACCGCTGGTTTGTCTTTTAATAATTTCAACATAACACATGACAAATCAAAGATACACTGTACTGTACAATAAGTCAATAGTTCTGTTGTTGTGTTCATCATCTCTTTGGATCAACCAATATACAAATCTGTCACTTTTACATTGCAGCAACTGATTGCATGTGAGATATGTAACAAAAAAAGCAAGACTTCTTGTTTTCTTTCTTTCTCAGAAGCACATCATTTATATAATTCTCCCTGTAGTTGATAAACTCCATGCTATATAAAATAGTAAGTGAAGTGATGCAATTACTCTTTATTCTTTCACCTTTTTTACTCCAGAGGTGGCTGTAATAGCAAGTGATAAAGATAACATGGGCTAAGTCACTAAACGAGATACACAAAGAAGTTGGAATGCAAGACTTACATTAAGCTAGAAATATATAAAACTACATGTGGATGTTGCCTGCATCAGACAGTACCCAGTTTCCTACTAAAAGCAAAAACAAAGAAAGGGAGAGAAAGAGAGAACAATATTAAAATCAAATCAGTTTTTCTCAGGCTTAAAGTGATGAACAATTTCCCTTAAAATGTTTGTATTCTGCACCTGGTAATAAAGAGAAGAAGGTGGGGATAAGTGCATCCCATGTAGGTGCAGGTCGAGGTAATGGAGCTACAGCCAAGCCAAGGAACAGAACAACATAGATGTAAGAGGTTAAAGAGAGCAATCATTGTACATGATTTGCAAGAGTTCAAGAGTTGTTGTTAGCCTGATTTAGAATTTTATCAGCTTTTAGTTTCAACCTGAAATACAGAGGGCCATTTCTACCAGAAACAGAAGAATTTGATTTTAAAATTTGTGTACTGACAGTTTCTTCTTTCATGCTATATGTAATTTCATGATATGGTATGTTTCCAACTTATGATGTACTGTAGCAAGTAAAAAAAAAAAAATCAAGTATAGTACAAAAACAGGTCAGATTTTTTGTAATAAATCAAAATTTTCACTTTCACTTTTGCAGAAATTGATTAATGCGATAGTAAATGTTTTCTTTTTTAAAGTCTAAATTTTGATAAATTTTGATTTAAAATTGATTTAAATTGATTGATTGATTTAAATTTTGATTAAAGATTTTGAGTAAAAGTTTTATTTTTTAGGACGCCAAGTCTGACTGCAGATTCAGAAATATTAGATAAAAAGTTAAGCATAGGTTTTACGTATTATCTTTTAATTTGAATTTAGGAAATCAAAATTTGTGATTAACTGAGTATCTTAATTAATCAAGTTTTCATGTTTTATAATTTAATTGGTTGTCTGTTTTTCCTTTTTTTCTTTTTTAAGTGGAAATGGGCCTGTGTACGGCTCAGAAAACAGGGTATATTTTGATCCGAATACAGAATAACTTCTATATGAAGAATGACTAGCCATGGATTATCACCCTGGAAAACTCTAAAAAAATGATCAAATACCTTTCGTTGTCAGTGTTTCATGGCTACAAATACAGCCTGACCAAATGTTCATGTTCAACAACTAAGACTATTTCAAATTTTTTACCCTTTTCCTCTTCCTTAATTTTCTGTAATAATAGTAATTTGTATGGTTAATTGATAATTACTCAATTCTCAATGAAAAACAATTCTTGCAAACCCTATGGCAGCATTCATACACGAGTCATTATTAACATGAAGTTGTTCTTTTTGGTAGGGACAACCACTTCAGTGACCTTGGCTCTGAGCTCTAAGTGCTATATTTTGGGGTCACTCTTGACTAATTTTTCTTTCCATTACATGGTCTAAAAATGGCTTGTGACAATGAGTCCGTCACAACAGCCTTTAAATGGCAGGTTGTGGTCAGGTTGTGGCTTTGACATAACAGTCTTGTTTCTCTCTGCCTCAGAATAAGAGGTATGTTGTTGCTGTTCTCTTCAAGCACTTGGCTATAGAGTTTAATACGATAAATTTTAGAGGGAAGGCAAAGCTTACCAAAACAAAAAGGTTTCAAAGAAGAAGGGGCAGGGGGGTCTTACATAGAGGGATATTAGTGAAAAATCTATCAAAAATACTGTTATTCTTTTGGAGAATAGAAATACACAGTCGATAAAGTCTACACATCAAACTAATGGCACATACATATACAGGATCAATACAAAATTACAAACACATGAACATATAAGCTGAAATTTTAAAAGAAAAAAAAATACTCTTTTTTAAAGGTTGAAAGTGCTAGAATTCAGATTAGCTCACAGAAACCCAGGGAGGACAAACTTAATACATGCCAAAAGCTTTTCTTTAACCACTTTTAGGACTAAATGAATATTTGTTACAAAAATATAAATGCTCAATTTGATTGCTACAAATTTGGCTTAAGCCAAGAGTGTTTTTCTTAAAAACTACATTTTTTAGACTCATAATTAAAGATCAAATTGAATCTTGCCTTTTATTAAAATATCATGTAAATTCTTAGAAAGGTGCCAACAGCTAATTTATTTAAGATCAATACCAAGTTGATCATTTTGCAAGAGTCATCATCAAAATAATGACTTTTTCCATGGGGAGACATTAAGAGTAATATTAAGTGTGAAATAAATGTCAAATTAGTTTAGAACTCGGGTTACAAATCTAAGATTGGGGCAATTAAGTTGTGATCAAACAGTCAGACTGTGGAGAAGCTTTTTCTGCATCAGTGCTTGCTGATCCTGAATTTTCAGCTATTCCTACCTTTCTAGGGGAACCTGTCTTCCACACAGGGGCAATCAGCTGCTCATCGTCGGGTTTCATATCCTACAGTATCAAAAATCGGATAACACTTGTAGCATTTGTTAACAAGCAATTGTGCAAAAATGTAGTTTCTTCTCCCCAGGTTTTGGTAAGAAAAATAAAACAAATAAAAATGAGGTGATGTGTTGTGTTGTTTTTCGAGGTCCTGTTTTATACAAACAGAAAATAATATATCATATGACAACAAACAAAACAAATATATGACTATAAGCAATACCCCAAGTAAGGCAGTTAGCCATGTGTCCCCCTGTGCTTTGAATGTCAAAGCCTGAGAATTCAATCACTGCCTTCCTGTGGACATTGCTGTATTTTCAGACCCTTTTCCTTCGACTCTACGAAGCAGCTGAGAGAGGAGGAGTACAGAGGGGATGGGGCCCGGGGGATGATGAACACTATGTTGGTTCGGTATTTGCATGTTTTCAGCTTGCTGTACATCTTGCAAAAAAATTGAAATGTTCTAGTGGTCTACAGTTGTTATCCATCAGCAACCGTAGCTAAAAGCAGCAATATGTATTTTAATTTTTTATGTGCTATGTTTTTTCCTGTTTTTTTGCTTTGTTTTTTATCTTTTTTTGTTCATATCCACTCAACATTAAATGGTGGTTGGGGATTGCCTGTGGCAGGTCTTCTTCTTTGACTGGAGCAACATTTACGCACTAAGTCATGGATGGTAATGGATACGACAGTTGTGTTGGTCATGCCACGGACAAAACACTTAATAAAGAGCACCTATTTCACTTTGAGGCTTAGGTTTACTTTGGGCTCAAGTTTTTATAGGCTGGTGGTGAAAGATAAATTCTAAACTCCAAGACATCCAAAACCACTGAGCTTGCAGTGAAATCAGCTGGATTTTCAGCACAGCGCAGGGGGAACATATTCCACTGGATGCAGACCTATAGTCATCACTTCATAGGCCATCCATTTCAGCATCCCCATGACACAATCTATCTAGTTCAAATCCTAATTGATTATTAAGCCACTAGCAGCCTTCTATAGATATTTCCCATCCACAGTTCTGATTCTGCTATACTAACTCAAGTACATGTAAAGGTAAAGATTGGATATGACAGAGAAAGCTTAAGGGAAAAAGCTAATACTTCATCCATTTGTTTGATCAAAAATGCAAGATACACACAAATGTAAACCTGCCAGACATCAAAAACATCATCACTTAATTTTAATACGTCTACCTAAAATACACCTTACTGAGATAAAAGAAATAATAATATTCATTTATGAGATATTTCGTACACTGCAATAACATTCTTTAACACATTTTTCCTCATATGTCACTGTAATTCTTTTGTTTTTACCATTCACATATGTCAGGGTTCATCATTACCATGATGATGCATCTTTTTAAAAGACTGCCTAAAGATGTGTTGGCTTATCTTATTTCAAAAATATAGATATTAGGTATGTTGGGCAGCCAAGAAACAGCTGCTATTGTCATTTTCATGGGTATGTAAAGATAATATTGGAAGGAGGATATGTGAAGGAAGGAGAGTAGGGAGAAAGTCTTTGTCTCAGGTAAGGACAAGAGTTTTCCAAAGGAGATTCCCAAAGCTGAAGTGCCTTCTGCTAAAAAAGTGCTTCTCTTGATGAACAGTAAAAAATTAAGCGTGATATTACATCATTTTCAACAAACTCACACACCTTCTCTGTGTGTGACTGATCTTTGTGTTTGGCAGCTAACAGGTCTCTTATCAATCATATAATAAGAGTGTGTTTTCTTTTTTTAGAATTTAGTGAGCATTTTTATTCAAACTGACCTGACTCTAGGAGCATATTAGTTACAGTTAAATAAAATAAAAAGGGACATCCATCTAATTATTTTTCTTGTTTTAAAGAGCACTTTTTCAGAGACAGGGGCTGCTTTTGTGGCTCTAGCCTAGCCAAAAATGTAGAGTTCAGGTGCAATCATTGACTCAGTGTCTACATTTCTTCATTCCTTCACTGATCTCTCTCCTTTTCATTCTGATCTGACTGACAGTTTAGGTTATTAGGTGGTTCAAAACTCAAGATGAGACACATTCTACCATGTTCTTACATTAAAAAAATATTCCAAAAAAAAATCCACTTCAAACTATATTTTTTCTGGGTCACAACAAGACAGATGATCTTCACTAAAAATTATCCTTGATTTTTTTTTTTAATATTATTACTTTAGAAAGTATGCAGTACCACGCCTTTTAGCCTACTGATCCTGCCCTCTATACTACGAAATAGGGGATGGAAAGGGGATAAAAGGGGAAGTAACTGGAAATAAAAAAGAGGGGTTAATACATTGTCATAACTATAATATAGGAGAAAAAAAGCCCAAATAAAAGCTGCTTCAACTTCTTTTCTCCCTTTTTTTTTTTTTTTGCTCAAAGGGGATTAACTTCCTTTTAAGGCTCAATCAAAAGCTTTTGTGCGCTTTCATTTAAGGCTTCTAGGAGTTCATTTGTGTATTTATTTATTCTAATTTTCCACCTTTTTTTTAATCATGCCCTGTATGGAACCACAGCCCAAAATATCCATGTGGAGCTGAAGTGTGCCAAGGCTGGAGTGAAGGCCATCTTGACTGGGCAGGGCTGGGTCGAGAGCTGGCTCTCTCACTGGAAGGCCTGGTGGAAACGAGGCAGTGTGGTGGTACTAAGGCTGGAGCTGAACACTGATGGGAGGGGGTGAAGGGGTCCGAGGCCCAGACCCCCGCTGGAGCTCTGCTGCTCCTGAGGTTGCGGTTGCAAAGAGGTAAGAGGTGCTGTGGCTACGGCAGCTGCTGCCGCGGCAACTGCTGCAGAGTGGGGCTCAGCAGCGTGCAGAGATGAGGAAGAGGAGATGGAAGAAGAGGAGGAGGTCGCAGATGAGGTGTAGCCCATCACCAGTCCTCCCGTGCTCATGGGGGCACTGTAGGGAGGCAGGTTGAGAGGCAGAAACCCCAGCAGATGAGAGAAGTCCATGTTAGCAGCACACAGAGACTCAGCGATCACCGCAGGGCTCTTGGACAGGAGGGGATCCCCGCAAAGCTCATCCGCCAGGCCCGAGGTGGGCTCCAGTCCTTCCTTGGGGGGCGAGGCAGCAGTATGGGGCTCTGCAGAGGGAATGGGGCCTGGCGAGCCACTCTGCAGATCCATAAGGAAGCTCTCCATCTCCACTTTCAAGGGCTTGTCCAGCAGGTATGAGGTAGATCCCAGCTGGTATTTGGTGGCTGGCTGGGGCTGGTGCTGCTGCTGGGGAGCCAGAGGTTGGTTGTGTGGGGGCAGCGGGGGGGAATGGTGGTGGTGGTGATGGTGGTGATGATGGTGGTGGTGATGGGAGTGTGGGTGAAGTGACCCAGTGGATTCCATGTGACAGCCCATGCCCATAGCTGCAGACAAGGAACTGGGCATCAGGGACGGGTGTGGGTGACCCACCCCAGAATTAGACATGGCCTGGAGATGGTGGGGGTTGTACATACCCATCGGGAAAGGGGCCCCACTGGGGAACGGTTTGCCCATCATGGGGTCTTTGTTGGGACCCATGCCGCACATCATGGGGCTGAGCTCCTCCTTCACAGAACAAGGTGGTGACCCAGAAGCTAAAAGACCTAACATATCGGGGGGCTCCGTCTTGATCTTCAGCAGCTCTTGTGAGTGGCTTTTCTTCACATGGCGTGTCAGGTGGTCCTTCCTGCCAAAGCGTTGGGCACAGTACTGGCACAGGAAGTCCTTTCGGCCCGTGTGGACCACCATGTGCCTTCTCACATCCTTACGAGTGTAGAAACGACGGTCACAGTGGTCGCAAGGGTGTTTTTTCTCCTTGGTGCCACCCGAAGATTTCCCAGAGTGGCTCTTGAGGTGCTCCAAGAGCACAGGTGTGCTCTCGTAGGTCTGCATGCACACTTTGCAGGTGAGATCCCCCGCTGTGGCAGAGTGCATGGCCACATGGCGCTTATATCCCAGCTTGGTGTTGTAATGTTTTCCACACTCCTCACACTTGAAGGCCTCCTTGTTGGGGTCATGGGTCTGCAGGTGGTTCTTCAGGTGATCTTTTCGGTGAAACATTTTCTCACAGAATGAACACTGATGGGTCTTCTGTGGTGAGTGTGTGGCCATATGCCTGCAAGGAAACACAAAACACAAAAAAAGAGAAATTGTAGATGGTATTTTAGAAAAAGTTGCATAGTTCTTGTCTTACTGTTATTCTATGCAGTCTACCAGAAGTCTGCATGCTAAATTGAGGAATGAATTCCTTTCAGTCAAACCACTTGTGTCCATTTATACATAAATGAGTCACAGTGGCATGCAGTTAGGATCTAAAATGGGTTTGGAACCACTTTCTCTGATTTACCAAATTTCAAACATCCTGGTATGTTGATAAGTTTGAGACTTGAGTTATTTTACATAGGAATTTAATTTTTGGGGGGGGGTTACCACTCAGGGCAAACAAGCTTTAAATATAACACTGAAATTTTATTACCCTTTAAAGCTAATATTGTGATGTTGTTAGGAAACAGTTTTTTATTTACACATCCTGCAGTTAAAAAAAACAACATTAGAATTTATATGGGTTGGGCTCCTGCCTATACATTGTGTGTGTGATTGTGTCTACCCCAGTGCTTTTTTTGACAACCTTTTATTTGATCGACTTCTACCTGCAAGGTGTATTGCTGAGGACCCATGAAAGAACAGTGTCATGAGTGAAGTCTTTTGGCCATGCAACATAAACTTTGAACAAACTACAGCAAGACATGTACAGTGGGGACTCTCAGTTAAACTACCTCAGAGGAGAGAACAAGTGCATGCAGGACAAAACAAAGAGATAGGGGCAATAAACTTTGCCAATAGAGTGAGAACACATTTGATTGGCAGCAGAAATGTAAAATGGGAGACCATAAACTGCTTCTTGGATTTAGCCTCAGTTTAGATTTTCTGATGAATTTTTTGTAAACCATTTGTGAATTTCTTATTGTTTTGACATCAAGGTCAAAAGACTGGCAGATGTACATGTTACTGAGGACTAACTGAAGTGCAGTTTTGAGTGGAAGTTGTTTGAAAGAGCTTTGTATGAGAAATGTGCCAGCGGTACATTTTATACTGGCACCACTTTAGTATGGAAGAAAAGCAAAAACTAAATCACTCAGAAGCAGCTCATTGAGGATTCTATGAAAGGCTAAGAAGTCGTGCATCATGATTTAATTAAAAAAATGTGACCTGAGTGATGTGATTGATGTGCAGTACCTGAACAGTTTGTATTTAGAGCTGAAGGCCTTGGGACAATGTGGCTGTGAGCAATGGAAGGGTTTCTCTCCTGTGTGACTGAAGGCGTGGAGCCGGAGCTTCTCCTGTGAGGCGAACAGGGCCCCGCACACCAAACACTCGTTCCCACTTGCTCTCTCTAACTCTTCTCCTTCTTCTAACCTCTCCCTCTCCCTCTCTCTCTCTTTCCCCCTGTCTCTCTCTTTCTCTCTCTCTGTCCGTGGCAGTGGGGCGGTGCTACCAAACAGCTTGGCGGCGGTCCGTCGTCCCTCTTCCTCCGGCGTCAGTGCGGTAATACGGTGTGAGGCATCGGCGGCAGCAGCTGCCATGGCAGCCCTAGAGTGCCGCAGCCATGAAAATTCACTTGTGGCTCCCCTGCCTTGCAGGCTCAACGTGGGAAGTAGTTGGGGGGTTGTCAAAAGAGAAACTCACAGGAAGAGCCAGTGATCCAGTGGAAACATCGAAGAAAGTCAAAATCTGTGGTGAGATAGAGGGTACGTACCTTGAAGCAAACTCTTTTCACGTTTTTGGCAACACTTTACATATTTTTGTTATAAAGGTAACTTCTTACCTGCTTAAATCCTTCTTGTCCTTCTTTTGTCTCTGCACTGTCAGTCTCTCACTCTCTGCTTCAGTCTCTCCTCTCCTTCTCTCTTTTGTTCTCTCCTCCTCACCCTGTCCCAACAGCTATGGTTGGGGGTGAGTGGGAAACACTGCTTTGCATTTTTACTATCCTGCGAGGAGAGATAAAACAAGGCAATAATATTAAAATACTCCAGTATCTTTATATTTTAAAGCTTTGACAAAATTGTAGCAAAATACATTAATATAGACATCAATTCCAAGCAGGTGAAAAATGAATCATCTCCAGCCTATAATTCACATGGTTGTAGTGACAACATGTCATTTCTGAATTTTACTTTCAAAGCACCTCCCTCTGTGCTCACTAGGGGGAGCTGAATGACAAGTCTGACTGACATGGTAGGAACTACAAAGGATAGGAAAAAAAAAAAACAATTTTGTAAATGATGGTTCACAATCACAGTCATAACACAATACATTTATTGTATAACCATAGGTAAAGGCTAACTGTGATTACACAGCGTCATCCCTTATCATGTGTGTCTTCAGATGACAGCAGAGTACATAAAGACAGCTTTGTGTCTGATAATGTGTGTACATGTATGTACTTGTTATGAAACTGGATAAGGCTCCTGTAATCCTTGGGAAAACACAGAAACATACACAACCCCCGGGGTAGAGAGACTGGTGGGTGGGGAGGACGGGGGGTCGGCAGTGTTTACGCCACACACTCAGGCTTCCTAGAACCAGCTCTACCTGAACTCTACAGATTATTGACAACAGCTAAAAAAAAAGGGACGGCACAAATGAAAACTGATCGAAAATAGCTACCAACCGGTGTTTCTTATTAAAATAAACCATAAACTATATTAAGTAGTATCACAAAGAGATCACTGAACTCTCTCCCTGTCATGTCTGCATTCCCTTATTTATCCTGAGTGACCTCTGTGACCCCCTACTAGCCAGCACACCAGTGAAGTCCAAGGTTGAGTGGACACGCCACTGATGGCAATGTTAGCTGTCAGTCACGTGAATGGAGAGTGCATATAAGCACCGTAAACACATGTAGGTATATGTGACAGAATGCACTCGTACACACACACGCACACACACGCGCACACACACACACAAGAAAGGTGTGCACATAAATACGTAACTTCAAATGTAGCGCTATCTGTGCTCTGTGAGGGGTCTTTTAGTATGTTTAGAGAGACAGTTTTGTTTTTGCGATTCCCCTTATTTACATTTTTACATGTCTACATAGAAGTGCACAGGTTGGTACATGTGGCGTGCACATCTCTCAGATGCACATGTAAAACATGTACATATAACAGTTGAGCTTGTTCGTGTCATTTCTTCTGCGTAAGATGCACTTTAGCACATATGTGCCTATGTGATCATGTATGTTTCAGTGTGTACATGCGCAGACCTGTGTTTGTTCTCATAGTGTATGTGTTTTTACAGTGGTGGTTAAGAGGACCTGACAGCTGTAGCGTTGTGTGGTGGTCATCACCCAGCAGGAAGGGTGCAGGGGGGTGACACCCATCCCATTGACCGCCCTCAGGGAGCCCGGCTCTTTTGTACAGCCTACCCACGTCGCACATTCCTGGCCCGAACCATGCCGTGTTGCACTGCCTCTCTCCTCCGCACACAACAGCACATACAACACACAGAGTTCTGGTCATGCTGAATGCAACATCATGCACTTACCCTCCCCCCTAAGCCAGCATGCTCAAACATACTCACAAAGGTGCACACACAAACAGGCAGGTACAGTACAATAAAGAGAATCCACACGGTCAAGTTTAAGTAGTAAACCAAACAGAGCTTGAAAACAAAGAACACAACATGACAGATCATTTGGAGCAGTTGTTTTACATATAGATGCCCTCTGGCTTTAAAAAGCCAAAATGACTCATTCTGACCTATGCATTATTATTATTATTATTATTATTATTATTATTATGCTTATATTGTATATAAATTTAATATGGTGTAATATCCAAACCGTACCCTCAAATTCCACTATAATTTCATTAAGTGCATTTCTTAAGTTTTACGTTACATATTACAGTCTTAATCGGCATTATTCATTTAATTTGATCAACTATACCATCTCAAGCAACAATATCTAGATTGGTACACAATTTCTTTCAGTGCGATTTGTAATAAAGAAGTAAATGAAAACTGCATGCAGTCATCCCTCTCTGTCCAGTTTGAATCATTCAATCATTTCACTCCTCCTTCACCATGCTTTAAGAGGGTTTACCCTCCCCTAGTGTTTCCTACATGTCTCGGTGGAAACCGGTGGGTGAGACCTTGAGATCAAGGTAGTAATGTCTGAACTTTTTGTTATGCAGTTGGCTACTGACCAGTTTTAAAACCCTTTTTTAATTTCTCACTTTCTGTAGTAGGTGCCCTCTGCCTTGCTAGGGCAGAGTACATTGGTAGGCCTATGATTAGAATGTTAGTGCTCAGTTAAAATAAAAGCATTTGGGCTGAACCATTATTTAAAGCAACAAATTTCTACACTTTCCTGATTCTAAACATCATCAAGAGGGCTCCCTATATTTTTTTTTAAGCCAACCACTTTTGTTATTGATTTTCAATCAGCCAATCATCAAAAACCTCTCTCGTGGATCTCTTTAATTCAAAGAGCAACCAGCATGTGCACTACGATCCTCCTCTTCCTACGGTCTTTCCTCTACAGCACTTCACACGCTACTGCATGTTCCTCATTATGTATCAATCAACAAATCCAGCTGAGGTTTCTCTCATGTGTTGCCACTCCACATGTATAAAATCCCTCTGTTCGTCCCCCCCCCCCACGTTATGTTTGTACAGTAAATCCATCACCATTAGACTGCAGCTATGATCACAGTGTTATGCAGTATGAGCTCCAGATGCACTTTTGTTCAAACACTGTTCTTACAGAAATGATAATAACACTTAAGTCTATGTATGACAAACAAGGAACACTTAAATAGAAATTATTAACTTTTATAATAACTACTTTATTTTCCATTTTACATATAAGGATTTAATTTTTTCCGTACACACAAATGTAAGAGTGGTGTCACTCGCCTTCATAATTTGAAGGCGAGTAAATTTTTAAAGTAGTCTTAGCATTTTTCATTTTTCTGCTAATGAGGATTAATAAAGTGTAGAATGGGGTTAGAAAGACAGTATTCAAAGCATGTCATTCCTGCTTTATTGCGGCCTCCTTTAGCAATGTACTTTTGATCTTTGAGCCTCTGTATTATTCATCATTGTCTAAATATTCCTGCAGGGCTTTTAGGTATCTAGTGCTCTCATTATCACTCATGTTACAGCACTTGGAAGAGGAAATGGACTTTCTCCTATTTGGTTTCATACCAAGTAAAAGTTGGCTTTTACTTTTGCTCACACCTTTGAACTATACCTGTATTAAAGAGTTTTTTCAAATTTTTGGACAGCAATAAAAAAAAAAGTCGATAACTCATCCTATTCTTGGGTTGTCCACTAATTTAGTGTCCAGTGAAATGTTTGCTTGAATCTTTTACGATGCTTTCAGAGCAAAGTGTTCTGAGCACTTACTAAAAGTTGAAAAAATACAAGAAAAATATCAGTTTGTTGATATTTGTTAGGATTTCCTATTGGTCTTATATGATAGATAACTGACTATATTTTGGTTTTGGAAAGTTCATAGATGAAAAAAGCAATTTTTTAACATCACCACGTACTCTGGGAGCTTATGATGGGCATTCTCCACTATTTCCTGGTATTACTGGCTTATTAATTCAACAGTTAATCAAAAAGAATTACAATATAATTGAAAACAAAAATAATCACTGGTTGCAGCCCAAAAGTCAGTAACGGGTATTGGTCATCTTGTTTGTTGCATGATTACAAACACACTATAAATCTAATAGGTTATAGGTCAGAGCACACAGTGCCTCATTACCAGGCTTTTCCGCCAGCACAAACAGCACAACTGCAGCCATTTCCAACCACTAATCATGTTTCACCGTCACTGCAGTGATCACAAAGTAACAAACAAAGTGCTGCAGCATGGTGCTTCGTTTCAAAATGGCAGATGCAGTTTTGACAAACACTGCACAGCACATTCACATTGAACCTCTGCTTACTTCCCCTAATCAAAAACGTTGAAAGCCGAATTGAACTGCCACTTTCCAACCGCCTGGGTGTCTTTAGTTTCTGTCCTGGATGAAAGAGCTTCCACATTCCTTTCCTGCAGGGTCAGAGGTCAGCCTCTGCACTGCCTGCCTGCCCGCCATGGCTCCCGCATGCTGAGTGACTAGTATTAACCCCTTCACTGCCTGCCGCAGCCATTCTGTCTAACATGTGAGAAAGGTTTCAGGGTTGTCGGGTTCTTTGTGGTTCTGACGTTAGACCCGAACCAGAACACAGCATGCTGGTAGCCTCTGCAAAACTGTGATCTACATAGCAGGATGTTGTGGCTACAGAAGCTGCTTGACTAAACTCTATGAACAAACTAAATATAGAAAGTGAGTTCACAGTCCGGAGCTTAGGTGACAAAAGCTGCACTCGAAAGGAGAGGAGGAAGAGGAGTGGGGGCTATGGGGGTTAAGCTCTCTGGAGACGTGATCATGTTGCACACACACATTTAAACTTAAAACAGAGAATATGAAGACACAAGGAGGTTGTAGATGTTTCATTAATGTCTGTGTAAATACATCCTATTTCTTATTAAAAATAACAGACTCATCATTAGTATTACAAGTGGCAATACTGATATGTTTAAGTTTAAAAAAGTAAATATGTAACTACAAGTTACCCATTGTTAAAAAACAAAGAAAGTGGTGTTTCCAAGCTTGGTGATTAATTTGAAGTTTTATAAAAATGTATACCAAACATGCTTAAATCCTTTATTCAGTGGTGGTATTTTTGGTGGTATGTTTTGTATTTTTAAAAAGCTATATTATGATTACAGTTTTGCATATCATTTATAATATGTGTAATCCTTATTGTGCTTTGTTTTTATACAACTCATTGTAATAGCTGCCTTACTGGGACAGAATTCAACAAAACTGATTCTTAATCCTTGTAAATAAAATAATCAGAACAACAACAACAACAACAACAGTGACAACAACAACAATAAGCTATATGTTTTTAGATGTAAAAAAAGGGGGTTATAGAAGTAGCTAAATATTGACTGAGAGAGTGTGAGAGAGCCTTTATTTTTTTAATTCCAAGGACCTGTATACTCAATCCAGCATTTGAACCGGTAGAGTTAGGCTGGGAGAGACAGAGAGTGAAACGGGAGGGTTAGTGTGGGACAGGAGAAAGGCAAAAGAGAGAGGGATAAAGGATGACGAAAAAGGGAGGGAAAACAGGAGTCATTTGCAGTAGTGGAGTCAGGGGTCTTTGCACTAGTCAAGTGACTCCAGAGAGAGATGAGGGCGGGTGGTGGGGGCTGGCAGGTCACGCTTTACTAACCACATTGATCAGGAAGCCAGGGAGGATGAAGGCAATGTGGCTCATGGTGTCAAAGAACATTTCTAGCACATTTTTTACTTCAATATCTTTACTTAGACTGAGACAAGATAGCATTGATTTTGTTAGAACTTTTGATAATTATTGCAGCATTAAGAAGATACGAAGGGGTAAAACTCCTTAGCTTTAATACTTAATTAACACATAATACATTTTACAATTCATTCTGTTGGTAAATTACTAAGTGTGCATTGTAGGGCTGCAGTCTATTAATACATTTATAAGCAATAAACCTGCAAATTAAGCATTTTATCAATTAATCTGTCTTTTTGTCTACCAAAAATTAGTAAACTGATAATAAGAGTCAGATCAACCAGAGTGAAGAAACAAATGTTTTCTCATTGTAATGTGAGATTTCTTGATATAGCATTTTAAATGACTTGACAATGAATTATTAGACCCTGAAAGACAGCAAACGTGATAAGAGGTCTATAGCAGCTCTGTCACGTTCTGCACTAAAATCACTAAAACACACTAAAAACACAGCTCAGAGCCCTCGTCTCTCTCACCAGTGTTCCCTCTCTTTCTCTCTCACTCCATCCTTCCTCATCAACCCCAACCCCACCCCCAAAGTTTCAGTTCCTCTCCTACTTGTGTTTTTCTGACCCAGGATGAAGCTCTACACATGGAGGAAGAGTCCCTCCCCACAACCAGAGCTCAGTTCAGCCATGCCAAACCCTCACCCATCCCGACAGTTAGTCCCATCCACATCAGGCCGGGATGTGGCCATAAACCCAGCACTGCTACCCTGGTGTCCTGGCTAAAGATAGCCCAGGCTGTGGTCTGGCTGAGGGGGAAGAAGGCAGGGCTCATCTAACCGTCACAAGGAACAGCATCACTTCTGCGCTGCCTGCTTCTCCTGACTTCACCCTGCTGTTGCGAGGCAGTGAGAGAGGACAGAAACCCCCTTAACTGTCCCTGTTTTTACCCTAATTTAAAGACTATATTGTACAAGAAAAAGATTAAATAGTGATTTTTTTTGTCTATTTGAATGTGCATTTTCTGCCAAAAAAAACCCAATAGTGACTGGATACCAGCTAACAAAAGGTTTACTGATCTTCACACCCATTATATAAAAACACTGGATTTCTGTCATTTCAAAAGCACAGTGTTTTATATAGAATAAAATAATATGATTATAGCAAATTTATTGCAATTATAAGCACCTTTCTACCTTAACACACAAAGTGCAAATGAAATTTGCACTTTTTTTCCCCCATACACAAACCATTGGTGGTAAAGCTGCTACGCATGGCACTGTCCTGCTCATCAGAGCATATTGAGGTTGAGTGTCCTCACAAGGATACTGTGACACATGGAAAGGAGGAGCTGGAGATCACAATGTTAACACTTTTATTCATAGACAACCTCCTCTACCTCTGTTGTGTGAACATTGCTTATTAGAAATTAGCACCAATATGACCATTAGGAGTATTATGGAATCTGTGTTTCCAAACATCAGACAGATAATAATGAGATAATACAACTTTGGAACAGTTTACAACTGATTATAATATTGTATAAGGGCAACATACCAAAAAATAACTAAACCAGCACACAGCTTCATTTGAAAAAAAAACAGAAAACCCAATGAAAACAATCTATAGTATGAGTTCATAATGGCAAAATGCACAGCATAAGCTCCACAATTCATGTCACTGATTTCATTAAAATGCATGACAATTAAATTATGATGCAACAGCTTAAACACACACAGTAAAGGGGAAAAACTTCCAGAATATGCTTCAGGGTGAACTGCAAACACTTCTTAAGATCTCCAAAACAAGATTTTCTACTGAAATTGTACAGTCACAGCCAATAAGCATCAATCATCCATCTGCGGCACAACAGAGGAACACATTGATGGTAGCATCAACCATGGTATCACTTGTTAATCTCGTAAAACTGCTTCAACACGCAAATGTTTGTGCTGCAAGACACAGGCGTGCACAGCAGAACATACAAAAGCTCAGTATGAAGACAGAAAAACAAGTACCACTACAGGCACATACATTAAGTATGTGTGTGTGAATGTGTTTTTGTGTGCGTGTGCTACGTCTGCACTGTGCTGAGCTGGTGAGGAGGATGCAGGGGTCAGCCAGGTTGTTTGGGGTGACACTGAGTCCACGCGGCCTATTTGACACTGGGAATGTGTCTGTTAATGAGACCACAGGCCACACACTCTGAGACACACACAAACACACACAGATGCATGAACGAGTATTTGCCTATTTTTCCCACATGAATGGCCAGGCCTCAACTCAAATCCAATCAAACATTTTTTTAAAAAAGCACACATGGAACAACTGATCCAACTGAAATTAAAACCAGTACATTTAACACTGTTGTTTCTATTTATTTAATCAAAATGACAACCAAAAACACATTATTTCAGTGATTAGTGATCTCCAGGAGCTATGAAGTTTGAATCTGACTGACATAGTATTGTTACAGTATGTCAGTATTGATAAATAAATGCATTATCTCTCTATTATGTCTCTTCAAGTCATTTGCAAACAACTTCTAGATGTGTGAGAGGAAGACAGCTGACCTTTTAAATAGCCTCATGTGTAACAAACACTACAAGTAAGAAACTCTGATCTGGATCAATTTTGAAAAAATGCCTATAGCATCATTAAATCATATCATTGTTATTATTGTTAAATTAGATCAAATGTGTAATAAGGAAAACTATCTAAAAAAGACACATTAATGTCCTCTTGCTATACTGACCCACAAACCTCCTTTCGTGAATTCGCCCCCCCATTGATTCTGCACTCATTCTCTTTCTCCCTGCCTGCACGGGGAGTGTCCTCCTTTATCTTTTCAACCCTCCACCCCTCACTCCTTCTTTTTGTCTTTCTTTATGCCAATTCTAACACCAAGAAATCAGCCTAATTAGGATCCTCATCCTTTCCTCTTCCCTCTGGTCTTTTCCTTCCTTCGTCTCCTGCAATGGTCTCCACAGACACATTAAGAAGCTACCAACCGAAAAGATCTTCAAGTATTTTTGAGTGAATGTGAATGCATAAGCTGGCAGACACTGCAGGACATCATCTACAACCATATCACAGTGCAACATCATGTTAGTAAAGATTCAATAAAGTACCATTATCATAATTAACAGTGCCATAGCTGTCTTTAGTATCATTAACATCATCCTCACTTCTTTTGGTTTCCGACTCTCCCTCTCTGAGCTCCTGTTGGTACCATCATATTAAGAGGGACATCTGGGTAACACACATACTTCCTTTAACGATGGCTGGGGTTTGATGGAGACTAATTAGAAAATTAACTGGCTCCACAAACAAACCAACAGGGCGTCTCTCTCTGCCTCAATTTGCAAAGAAAACAGCTTGGGTGGTTAACTTAAAAGAATCTCTCTCATCAACCACCAATCACCGTCAACATGCTGGCAGGTGTTAAAGAAGTCCTTACAGATAAATGCTCAGTAAGAGTTTCTGCTTTTATCTAATATACAACTTTTTCAGGCCAAAAATCTACATTGTTACACAAATTACACAATAAATACATTTCTACTGTCGTGCACCGTCATTTTAGCTGGCACCATTTCTACCATTGTGGTATTTGTTGTATTGCTGTTTCTGTGCATCTCTGTCTCCCTTCATTTGTTATTTTGTTCTCTTCTTTCAGTCTGGCCCTCTCTCTCCCTCTCCCTCCCCTCCCTCTCTCTTCCTCTCTCTGTGTCTATATCTCACCCTACCTCTTTCTCTCTGTCTCTCCCTCTTACTCTCTCTCTCCATCTTAACCCAACCGGTCTCGTCAGATGGCTGCTCACGTCTCTGTCTGGATCTGTACCAAGGTTTCTGCCTGTTAAAAGGGCTTTTCTTCGCCACTGTCGCCAAGTGCTTGCTCATGTGGGAACTGCTCTCAATTGTTGGTCTTCACAAATTGAATTTTAAGCACGATTTTAAAGATCTACACTTGTCGTTCAAAATGTGTAATATAATAAATTTGACTTTGCTTAACTTGTTCAAATTGGGTATGTAGTGATTTTTCTAAACAGATCTTATTCAGTAAAGGCTTACAGTAAAGGCTTAATACACGTATATAAAATAAACATGTTTAATATGAGACCCTGAGATTCACATGTGATTATGGAATTTTTCACAAAATGGGCTATTCATTAATATGTAAATAATCCATATTAAAAGTATTTTATTTAACATTATTGTTATATCATATTCCATTATTGTTATTACCAAGTAATCTAAAAACTTTAAAACATATTTTCAGTATTACATGTGATTTATTTAAATGTCCTATGTGACATTCCTATGTGATAAAAAATACTTATCACATTAGCAAAACATTATTATAATAACATTTTCTCCTCCTTTTTACAAAAATGAAATTCTGAGTTTCAAGGCCATATGGACAACATTTATACTTAGCATATTTGTACTTATGCTAATGTTGCTATTCAGGGATTGAACCTAATATTTCTCTACTTTTGACAATCAGACCAGTAACGACACTTTTGTTTGGACTTGAGGGACTTTCGCTGCTGTTACTTGTTATGTAGTTGGTTAAGATATGCTGAATTGTACTTTTATACTTTATGATCAGTTTCAGCTGAGAGACCTATGCACTAACGCTATGGCAACTCCCAAACCTCAGAGGTCCATGACAACACAAGACATCACTGAATTATGGATTAATTATTCTACTGGCTCAGAGTTCAGATCTTGTCAGTAAACTCGCTCAAATGTAAATATTATCATCATTTTGGACCCATAATAATTTTTTTAATAATTATTTCCCCTCTTTCAGGAAAATGAAGAATTCCATTTTGTACCCTTCAAAAAACTTTGTGGAGGTATAATTTTTTAAAAAAGTATTTGTTTTCAGACATATGTTGTCTATATGACCTGAAGAAAAGCATCACAGCTTAATATATAACTTTCACCATTCTTTGATTCAGTGCATTTGAAAAATTATCTTTGTAAAGGTTGAGGCTAATGAGTGATAATGTAAGGTGATAAAATAAAAGCACTATGTAAAAATACTCCAGTAAAAATTTACAACATTTCTAGTTAATGTTGTGGCTGGTTAAGGTAGAATTTACATAATATTGGGCTGTTTAAACAATACA
Organism: Acanthurus lineatus; assembly: GCA_029814665.1. NCBI lineage: Eukaryota > Metazoa > Chordata > Actinopteri > Acanthuriformes > Acanthuridae > Acanthurus > Acanthurus lineatus. Next base: position 992,857 of record JAPZDV010000002.1, read on the forward strand.
ATTAGTTAATTTAATATACAAATCTAATGTTTTGATCAGGAAATTAATTAATTACTAGAACGGTCAGATAAATGTGTGTAGTTAGAAAGTACAGTAATTGCTCACTAAAATGAGGAAGTATGAAGCAGCAAAAAATAGTGGAAGTGGAAGTAGAGAAGTAGTATGAAAATTTGTATTAAAATGATTACAAAACCTCTAATCCTTTAATATTTTCATCATGTTTATACAGACAACATTTAAAGCACACTTCACTCCTGCTATGGGTATGCAGTCAAAAAACTGCCAAGTCAGACCCTTAGCACAGGGTATACTGTTTGCTTGGCAGAGCTTTAGCAAAATATTGACATTAAAGACATGGGCAGCATGACCGAGTGTAAGGCATGTTGTTTTTTGTGTGGAGAAGTCAGTATGTGTGTGTGTGCGTGTGTGCACGTGTGCACGTATGTGTGTGTGTGTGTGTGTGTGTGTGTGTGTGTGTGTGTACAGAGGTGATTATGGGGAAAGCCCTTCTGGCAGGGAGTCCTGGCCGTGACACGGAGCTCCACAGCAGCCGGAGATGTGGGCACGGTGCCAGTGGGCGTCACGCCAGCAGCCCTCCCTCTCTCTCTCTTTCTCTCTCTCTGTCTGTCTCACTCTTTCTCTCTCCCCAACATGTTTAAAGAGCAGAGCCTTTGCAATCACAACACACATGCATATTTTTAAATTTCTTGTCTCCACACTTACACACAGGATATTTTATGTGATAAACATGCAAGAAAAAATCAGAAGTCCTAATACTTATTTAAGTAGCCAAAATAGTCTGACGGTGCAAAATAACAAGATCATCACTTTATTAAGTTCATAAATCAGCTGTGTTTACTTGACTTTGTAAAATCCTTTGTGTCCACTTGACAAATGCAAGTTTGATATTCACACTCTTTAGGCTCTTGTTGGGTCCCTACCTACCTGTAGGGAAAAAAATGAACACTTCAGCTGTTTCAGCTGCTAAATGCTCAACTACACTATCCAGCTAACTCAACCTGTGCCTGTTCCTGTGTCTGAGCAGATAATATTCCGTTGGTTTAATCCAGCGCTTTTCTGAAAACAGCTCTGATGACAGGCTGACCTGGGACCTGTGACCCCGGGAAACATGCACTGCAAAACTACCATTTGCTTTTTCATTGCCGTACCAGAATAACATGTAATCGCACATCTGCTACAGTAGGTGGCAGTGGCGCTTTCACGCAGCTGTGTCTTGGGTGATCACTGTTTAGCACGACATTCTCTGCTGTTGCTGCGCTGAAGACAAAGTACAGATCCCAGCTAAACATTGAGCAGGAGCTGAGAGTGGCCGTATCATGCTTCAAACCCCGCTTCGAAAAGTTGTGCAGTGCAAAACGTGCTCATTGTAGCCATTAATCCTGACTTCATCATTTTGATGAAAAAAAATCAGCACAATTTGTTTTATTCATTTTTGTTTTGTAGGTGAAAGTGTTTTATATGTTGTGCTCCTGAGGTAATGATGCTGATCAATTTTATTTGTTATTATTTATTAATTTCATTTAAGTTTATTTTTCAGTATCAAATGACTCAATTAGTTGGTTGAAAAATGTTTATAGTTTACATAAGAATTTCATTTTGTTGAGTTTAAGGCAAATTGATGCACTTTAAATCTTTTCTGGTCAGACTAAAAAACAAGGTTAATAAAGTTATTCTTTGTTGTAAGTGGATCTATATTTCTTTCTTTTTTCTTATGTTTTTTGTTTTCCTTAATGTTAAAAAGGATACAATGTTATGCAGAGGTGCACTTGTTATAATTTTATAGACAAATGATACTATTTATAGTCGTGGTGGAGGGTGGGAGGCGCAAAATGTTTTCTTCTTCCTAGGGGGGGCTTAACAGAAAACAATTGAGAAGCACTGGTCTAGGGAGTTAAGACATTTGTTCATCACTGCTTAAAATCATTATGTAGGAGTATCCCTTAGGAGTAATGATGTCTGAGCCTAGACACTAAATTCTTACTATTGTTTAATGCTATAATAATAAAAAACAAACTTCTGAATTGAGCTGTCTGACTAAAATGTATTAATGTGAATAATCAATAACAGTTTTATATGCATCATAATACATAAAGTGTATCCACTTGTGGATGTTTGCAAAGGAAGCACACTAGCTGATAAGCTCCAATGCTTTGACACAGATCTATTGATAACTATGGCTTAGGGACACAAATGAAAATCATGCCATATTGATTAGGTATCCAACATTCCAGGGTTTCAATGGATTCCTCTGCAGCTGCTGATTGTTAATCAATGGCAAGGATTACTCTCAGCCAACTTGCTCACTTTTAGTCATTTACACTTATCAGAGGAGAATTGCTTACTGCTACATGACATGAGAATATATGCTGTTGCAGTTCACTCTACTCACATTCTGCATTGTAGATTAATGGTATGGTTTTGCATTTTAATTTAAAAGCCAGTGTGATATGTAAAATGTATATATTAAAAACTCTTTAAGACAATATATATTTCTATGTGTCTAGATATGTTTAAAGTTTTGTTGATTGCGCACTTACATTATCCCAAATGTTTTTAACAATGTTCAAACTAAGAGGAATGTTAAATTTTAATTGGGGGTGAAGGTGTTCTTTTTTTGTTTCTTTTTTGTTTTGTTTTGTTTTTTTGCCTATTCTTAAGATCTTTAGGCATAAATGATATATTGTGCTTTTAAATAATGGAAGAGTATCAAATATTAGCTGAGTTTAAAAAAAATTGACCTAAATACATCACTGAAATATTTGTATGTTATCAAGCATCCAGACCCCTCAGGTCATCTGAGACAAGACATCTCAGTGTTTCCACGGTCGTAACAAGGTCAATTAAGCAGCCATTAGGTTCCATGCTCCCCACCTGTGAAACAAACTTCCTTACTACCTGAGGTCTGCTCCAATGATCAGCTTGTTCAAATCGGGCCCAAAAACATGTCTGTTTACTGTGGATTTCCAATAAATTAGATACAAAAGTTAATTTTAAATTTGTAGCTATTTTGGTTTATTACCTGCTTTTGATTTAATTATTTACATGCAATTTCTCCCAAAGATTATTATCTTTTTAATGCAAATCTTACATTTATATTTTTAATTATCATTTGTTGCTATTTTTTTTTTTTTTGGTCTTTTAATTTCAATTTCAATATTTTCTAAATGTCTAATTTTTTTAAATCTATTTCAGTGCTTATGAACAGCACTTTGATTTGTCATGTGCCTTAATGGTGCTATAAAAATAAACTTGTCTTGCCTTGTGGGGAATGAATTCACACGCAGTATAATAAAATTGCTTTTTGCATTGTAAATTTTGATTTTTTTCATGACAATAGAAATAATCTCATACTAACTCATTTGTTAATCTAATTTTGTTTAACAAAAAAAAAAACGTCTTTCTATGAGAGAGTATAAGTTGGAATATTCTAAAAGACAGGTTTAATTCATGGAAGCCTGACATTATTTTTGGAAAAAAGCAAATAGGATGCTTTACATTACTCTCATGCCATGTTACGAAATAGAATGCAAGACCAACAAGTTCAGAACTCAAAGCTTTTGGTTTTGAACTTGGTTCATGAACAACCAATAAGGAGCCATCTGTAGTCACTGAAGCCCTAAATAAGACACATACACACCCTCTGCCATCAATCCTACACTTTATACACTTTCTATCTCACTTTCTTATAGTCTATTAAACCATACATTTAATATGGCAGGAACTTTGTTGAACAGAGAAATAGATTTAGGGCCTGAGCATCAACTGTATTTGACACTAGAACACTTTATTTCTTTAGAAATTAAACTGTGACTTCATATCTTCTGCTGCCCCGCTTATTTTCAGGTCACTAACATTAGGAAAAAAAACAATGCACCCTTTGGTCTTTGAGGTTTTGTAAGGGACGTTAATATAAATTCAATTTTGATGAGCTTCTTGAGTATTGGATTCGAGTTCACTAAAAGCTCTCAAAAGGTATCTCTGTCTTCTTGCAAGATAACACTGATAGCTACTGCGAGGAAAAGTATGGAGCATCTATGTAAATTTTTTATCACTTCTGTCACATTACTTATTCTAATAATTAGGGGGGGTTCACAAATTTCCCCTCAGATACACGTTTAAATTTTCAGTAGTATTTTCGTGTAATCTGCCTGGTGAGTGTTACAACCCCAAGAATTAGTGCTTTTAATTAAAACAAAAGGCCTTTGTGGGGGATTGAAAATCAGTGAATGATTAGAATGAGCAGACCTCTGGACAAGGTTGTGCATGTGTGCAAACAGAAGTTAAGGGAAAAGACAAGGACAGAAAATGATTTACATAAGAGAATAAATTAGTAATTTTAAAAGACTTCCTTCTCTAAAGGCTTATCAAAGCCATGTCTGTACATGCAGTGCTGTACGCTGATGAAAAAAAGTGTTTCAGTGAAAAGGACAAACTTCTTTTATGCAATACATAGGTGTGACTAATGTGCAGATGTCAGCAACAGAGAAGTGTTTCAGCACCATCCAACTCTGATGTTGCCTCAATAGTTATCCCATCCATCCATCTAGCCTTGCTTTTTGGGGATGTTTGGCCTCACAGCCTCTCTGCCAATTGTCCTTGTCCGGGTCACCACCATGCTGGATGCCAATCTATCACTGCCAGCTGAAACGCCCCTGCCCCACACCTCTTTTCGCCCCTGTAGAAACCATTTGGCATGTATTCTTTCTGTGCCTGGTGCAGCAACCCTGCCGCTCTCACTTAATTAAGTAGCAGGAAAACCCTGTGCTGTGGTGGCAGGGTGAGAAATGTGGAGAAATTAGGGGAGACAGAGGGGAAAAAAAGAGAAAACCCTCTGCGATTTATAACTCCCATTTGCATAATGGGATTAATAGGACCTCTGTGTGTATTCAGTGGTGTGGGTGAGTGGGAGTGGGGAGGGGAGTGGTGGCAGGGGTAATATAGATCAAGGCAAAGCGAGACAAGTGCAAGAATACACCTGCTTGACTGGCTAGTGACAGGAGTGCCTGGATCATCCCCCTGCCGCGATGTTTTGATAACATGGCCTCTGGGGCGGGGGAGGGGGCTTTGACATTTGTCCTTAACCCCGAGTGTGCTGTGACAGTTGGGCCAAATTGTACATCTCATTTATTTTCTATGGAGGGGGCTGGAGGTATGCGCATATGTCTCCTCTGAGGCCTCATTCAAACAACCTGCAGTCTGGCACACAGTAAACAAGGCTGGGCTCAGCACATTATTTCACACAAAGTGTACACTTCCATATTTTTAAACACAAAGGAAATTCTAGGTCCACTTATAAGAAGCCACTTTTTACAAAGCCTGTTGAAGATGTAACTAGAGGCTCTGTTGTTAATTATAAAGTCATTTTGTAATTCTTTCTAGATCATAATTCAGTGATGAAAACAATGTTGCCAGGTTGACTGGTTATGACTATAAAACACTGTTACCACTCCCAAAAAAAGAAGAGAAATATCAGTGTGTTTTTTGATGTTATATGGGCCCTGCAGGCACATATACAAGTTATGCTTATTTTGTTTTGGATAAAGAAATGAAACTTTTTCTGTCATTGAAAAAAAGTCACAAAACTCCAATAAAATTTAATTAATAGATGTTTTGAAAGTAATCTGCTTTATAAAAAAGAACCAGTCACAGATGTGGATGTGATGACAATCCAAAGTATTTATCAGGCTTTACAGAAATTGGTCTCTGAGATCTTAGGTTACAATTATTTTAGGGTCCTATATTAAACCCCCTTTTTTTACAGTGTTAATAGGTCTTAGAGGTTCCAAAAACATGCCTGTGAAGGCAGTGGAGTGGCTTCAGCCCTGGTGTGGTAACAGTGAGGGGATTTCAAATCCTAATCCTGCCAAGGGCACCAAATGGCTAGAGCCGGTCCTGCTGTTAAATATACACTACATCTGAGTCATATGAACTACCTAAATGACCAAAATCATCTTTGGGAAAAATATGCTTGACATTTTCTTCTTTTCTCTACTATTTGACTATTTGATACATGCTGTCATGAAGGGGTGTTATTTATGATGTGTACAGCAACCAGCCACTAAAGAGTAACCAAGCTGTTTTGGCTTCACTTACAAGGAGCTCTTGTGTCATCCATCTTTTCAAAGCCAGTTTTCTAAACTACTTGATTAACATTATGCTAGCTTGGCATCAGCTAAACTTTTAAAACAGCTCAATTTTGTGCGATTTTGACCTTTGTTTGAATTTTGACAGTAATACATTGTAGTGTAAAAATTAAGCTTATGGTGTTAGCTGATGTAACTTTTGCAGTGATTTACTTTTCCATTGGGGTCTGATGACATAAACAAGGAAGTGTTGTCAGATGTAGAGGTTTCAGGAAAATTAGTCAACATTTGTAGAGGCTAAGCAATCTATCAGAGGTGGAGAGTAAAAAATACATTTAACTAAAATGACTTCTGAAAAGATAAGCAAAACTGTCCGTAAATAATATTTAAAAACAAAAGTAAGGATTTTCTACATTATCCCTCCTTTCATATATTTCCCAGTTTTCCTTATTCTTCATCCTATCATTTTGTCTCTCTTTCTTTGGAGGTGTTAAATTGCTGTGATCAGGCCAGCTTGCCATCACAGACGGGCCATGAATCCATCCTCTAGTTAAGGCTTTTTCTCCTCTGTTGAAGCTCAGACCATTGTTAATGTAAAGGCGCTTCTCCAAGACCAGCTGTCGGAACAGAATACACCCCTAACCCTCAGTGGTACGCTAGAAACTGAACCCATCTGTGTTGGAACTCCACTGCAATGTCTGCTCATTATAAATCTTAAACTTCAGTACTTGAGCTGGTGACGTACAGGAAATTGAACTTGTGTTTAAAAAGGTGGCAACACGCAGGTGGTGGCCAATATCAATATTAACTCAGAGGAACATTTTCATGGTTTGATATGGTGTCAAACTTCATATTAGATCAACTGTTTTTTTGAAAAAGGATATTCATAGCTTGATTTCACAGAAAATTACAGGTAGACGTACTATCTATGGACTGAAAGAAACCACTCTAGACAGTTGGTGAAAGGAGGGACACGATTCAAGGTCATGCACTTTAAACTAAGATGCTTTTCATTCCAACTTTTACTGAGGGAATCTTTATCATACAGAATCTACCATTTGAAATAAGACTTTAATTTCTGCATTGGTGTTAGAAAAAAGTGAATAAATCTATTCTACTTAAACTTACTAAGAATGCTTGGACTGCTTCCAGACAACAGCAAAAGTCTTGAATAGTTTTAGTGTAGAGAGTTGGTTAATTGACAAAATGTCTCTTTTACTTATCACATATGGCTTAATATTTTGGAATTATAATAAAGCATAAAGTTCTTTACTTTAATTGAATACTAGCAATTTTTGTTAGCATGCCCATGTGTCTTCTGCTCTAAAGGCTTCAAATGTCTGAGACTAAAAGACCAAAAAAATTTTTTTTAGTGTCCTAACTGCTTTTTCCTGCAGTTACACCTCAGATACAGAAACAGAACCATAACATTTGAACTTCAGTCAAAAATTAGTAATCTTATTGCTAGTGGTAACTATGAGAGTCTATTATCACATTAGTTAACATAGTTAATCTTGCAACTGCTGCTTGCTGCCTATCTTTGTGCCAAGCTAGGTTAACCTGTCCTGGATCTATACACCATACTCATTTTTATTGCTTTCAATTCAGAATTTCCTGATCTGCATTCTTCAACATTTAGTTTTTGAAAAGACCTTGTTGCTGGTTAAATTAAATGAAGAAAATAAAGTCGTTGTTGATTTGGAAATAGTTACTTCTTAAGGTCTCTAGAATAACACTGCATATTTAAAAAACTCCTGACCTGGACTTTCTCCCCTAGACTTGATTTTTCTCCTTTTGTAAGAGGTCACTTTGTGGAAAAGCGTTCAGAAAAAATAAAAAATTCAACCAAGCCCGATATGTTTTATTTTATTTTTGTTTGTTTGTTTTTTTAAAATGTTTTTGTGAGGAAGGTCTGATAAGTGGGGTTTCCTGATTCTTAGCCCATTTATGTCTCTGAAAGTTGATAATGTGTGTGACACATAAAAGTAAGGTACTAATTTCGCTAATCAACACCTTATTTTTCATAGCTAATTTATTCAAATACTAAAAGGTCCTGGTTCAAATCTATTGATTAGCTCAGATCATATTATGTACATTCCGGTTTGGTGGTCTTACTATTTAAGAGTAACACTCAATTATTGGTTTCACAGTGTTAGCAAGTGAAAGTTCCTCCCTTATAAAAGAGCTTTGGGCCTTCCAACTCAGCCTGCAGGGATCACTTTCAGTTAAATTTTACCCCTTATTATGTTACTTACATAATTAACATTAGTTAGCGACAGCTGACGTGATCTGCAAATGATAAGTTGCTAGGTGAATGTTTAATTACCTCTCTTTGCTAATGTAAAAAAAGGTAAAGCTATGAATAAGATTTTAACAAATTATACTCATAGCCTTTATTTCCCAAGGTGTTAGAACTAAGAGTCTCTCTTGACTTGCAAAAATACATTCATGTTCACACTCTTAATTTTCACAAGCATATGAACTAATTGCTGCACTTTTAATAAGTTGCACAGACAGGGTGTGGTAAAGGGGAGCAATGCAATAACACTAGCAGGCTGAGATAGCCAAAATCATTTCAGTAAAGGAAGGTTCATATATAATTTATCAATATCAATCCATTAAAATATGCCTTTGGAGGCCCCGTTATGGATTCCAAAAATCATTTTGTAAATCTCCAAGCAGTGCATAATATGTAAATCATGTGGTCACAGAAAGGGTCAGTAGGAGAGAAAAAAGTGATAAAGTGCATCACAAAGTCCATTGTACCTTGAAAATGCTTAAGAACTCTCTAAATTCTCTCTCTCAAAATTTTTCAAGAGGAGGTATATAAATTGTTGTTTACAGTTTGCAGACAGATTTGTTCTTCACTGTCCCTTTTCTTCTCTGTCTATTCCCTTCTGTTTGTAGATTAGAATTGGTAAAAAAAATAAATAATAATAATAATAATAATAATAATAATAATAATAATAATAATAATAATAATAATATAAAAATTAGGGCCTAAACTGTCATCTAAAATCAAAAGGGCAAAGCAAAGTAGGTGAAAAAATTTAGTGACAAAGGTCTGTTTATCTCTCGCTGTTTGTCAATCTCACTGGTCCCCTTGCAGTACTATAGACAGCATTGCACCTACATGCATAATTGATCTGTACTCGTTTCAGTTTTGAATGCAGCTTAGCCCACTAGCTTAGCTGCAGGGCTTATGATAATTGTAACAGAAATTTTTGACATTTCATCCTCGTTGCAGTCAGTCAGTAATGTATGCCAGTACAAATCACAGCTGCTGATATTAACTGAAATGGGGCAACTGAACTCACCTGACATCTAACCATACATACATAGAGAAAAGTGGCAAAACAAGTGATTTGTGTAGAAATTTTAACAAAAAAAAATATAAAAGTGACAAACCAGATAACAGTGAGGTGGGGGATCTCTCACATAATGGACAAGAAAGGAACAGGAGGGATATAAGGGACATGAATAGGGAAGGGGCGTAAGGTTGGTGGTATTATCAGAAGAAAATTTTACATCTAATTGGATGATCAAGTGGTTTTTTTGACCAAAACAGAGCTGGCGATTGCATATAGCGAAACGAAAAACCCAGTAATATTTTGATGAGTTGTATTGTGTATTGTATTTTGCATTTATTTATTATTTGTTTCTATCTAGTTGGAATTAATTGCTATAGGCTGAGTTAACAAGGCAGTTAAGCTTGAGACAGGCGGGGGCTGGGGCTTGCTGATAAACATGGTTACCTCAATCTGCATCTCTGCCACACAAAACACACAACTCAGGTTAGCTACAATGAGGTAGTCTCCCTGCCTATGTGCTGCTTTGTGGGTCACTGAACGCTGTGAATATTGTACTGTGTACCTGAAAGTGTTTGTTATTCCAAGCCTAAGCAGATGGCTTATGTGTATGAATTTCAATGTGATAGTGATCATGTGTACTTATGAAGGTTTGTCTTCCCATGCTGCTCTCCTGTGATATGTTGTGAGCCTGGTGGGTAAAGCAAGCTTACTCTGTGTTAGTGAGAGAGGGGGGAAACAATGAGTCCCAGGGATCACACTAAAGTCCCCCATGCCTCATTCAGCTTCCAGGTTGCCGGAGTGCCACCCCTAATTTAATTACCTCCCTCTGTCTGACAGACCTGCTGCCTGTGCTGGCTGCCATCCCTGCATTACATTAAACCTACACACTCTCACATACACTGTCAGATGTTCATTGGGGAAAAGCGCAGGCAGCAGAGGCCAGACTTTCAGAATTGAAGCAGGCTCACGTGAGTGTGTGTGCATACATGAAACGCACAAACAGTGGCACAATCCCTTCTGAGCAGGTGAGAGCTTCAGTCAGCAGGAAAAATAAGCCCTTAATTACTACCCAGTCTGTCTCTCTTTTCCTCTGTTCCTCTCCCTCCCCCTCATCCTCCACTCCTCCGTTGCACTGCACTGCGGTTGCGGTGCTTGCCTCAAGGCTGGTGATTGCAGCGCAGGGCTCCTCCGAGAGTCTTCCCTTGTTATTATCCTTAAACAAGCAATTACAGCTCAGTCCCCGAGTGGAGCAAAATAGAGAGGGCACACCCATAGAAAAGCTCTGGGTTCCTCAGACAAACGAATAGCAAAGCTCTCCTGGGCAATTTTGTTTCTGGAATTGGCTGCGCACTCCCACCAGTGCTGTGATGATGGAAGAAACGCTATGGTTAGTATGAAAACCAGCAAGTGGGAGAACAGAAAGCAAAGTTTAAATAGCAGCGCTGGAAACAACACAAGCACAATTGCTATGTTTGACATTAGACGGTTACGAAACACATTTTTCTATTTTCGCAAAGGCATTGCAGTGATTTTGACTTCTGTCTGGGTTTTGGGTAACAGTAAATAAACAGACAGAAAAGGCCTCAGGAGGGGCAGCGCCAGTTCAGATGTTCAGAGGCTGAGGGACAGAATGGGAGCGTGAGCACGTTTCATGGATGGGGCCTGTGAACTGGGCTTGTTAAGGTCCAGGGGTGGCAGAAGGGCTGAATTTTTTTCAATAGCCTCACTACTATGACTAGGAAAACTTCTCTGGACAATTTAAAATCAGGAACAGATCAATATTATTGCAAAATTTTGGAGTTTTTCATTTTCAGAATGCCATTAGTTTATTTTCTGGTGACCTGATTTGGTGCTACAGCTTCAACAAAATCTGTGCATATGCATCATTACAGGGCTTCTTTGCTCCATGTTAAAATCTCAACATACTTCGGCACTGCTGTCTAACATGTGCTATTACTGTGTGATGCTTTCATTGTATTGTCTGTTTGGAGAAATAACATTACACAAACCTCTTGTATTATATATTACAAACAAAATGTTTAGAATAACAACAGGGCAGACTTGATGTTTTTTTGGTGATCTCCCATAAGTCCAAACTAATGTCAGTAATGACTAGAAACTTCTTGATGAGCTCACCTTTTCTCATCTCTTCAGTAGCATAACAGAGTTTATAGGAACCTGCTTCTAATTAAACGACACATGGACTTGTACTTTTTCATTAGTCGAAAGTAAGAACAAGAAAAGGCCAATTTTTTTGCATTAACCTTCTAGATAACAGGCAGTAATGAATGAAATTAAGCAAAATTTAAGTATATTTATTATACAGCTTGTGTGGTACAAATACTGTGATATTTGTCATCTGCCAATACAAGGGTTTGTGCAAACCATCTATGTGAAACCCAACAGTATGGACCATATATGTTTATTATACATGCTCATAAATGTGTGGAGTGTCCAGTATAAACAAAGCTGCACTATTGTTGCACAATAAAATATTGATGTTTCAGGATTAAATATCAATATTTACATTGAGGTATATTAGGGAAGTATCTTTTTTTTAATACCACCACTGGGGGGCGGGCAAAGTTGGACATTACTACATGTATTAGCTTTAAATGCAAAAACTGCAAAAACTGAATTTGCAAAAATCTTTTTTTTTGCCATGTTAGCTAGAGTCAACACTTGAGAGCTTCACCGCACACTGACCAACGTTCTTTTCTTTCTGCACTCACACTATGTGATTTGGAACTTTAGAAAACAAATCAAAGGAAAAACTTTCCTGGAGCAGTTCTGTGACTGGGCGGATTTGCCTCTCTCCTTCAATTTCTGTTTCCTACATAACACTCTGTGCTTTGGTTTGGCAAACATTAATGCCAATTTCACCATTACCCCCTATAGTACGTATTCCCCTCTCTCCTGTTTGCTTCCTTGAAGTTACATCACAGGCATTACCTCACTGCACAGCATAGTCTAAACACACTCACTGTGATGTTGCCATAACAATGTGTTCCACTGGCTCCCAGGTCAGCCGGCTCATCCAGTACTGAGGCAGTCCATCACTCATAAAGCTGTAATGCCTCTCACCCGAGAGGATGCAGGTCTCCACCCCCCACCCTTCTCTCCCCCAGTGCTGCAATGACAACGGACTAGAAGGAGGAAGGGAAGCCAGAGAGGGGAATGGATTCACCAGATGTGCTGTATTAAATAGACAAATGGAGCATGGGAAAGCTCTTTATAAAACTAATGGTGCAATTTGAAAAAGAATGACTTCAGGGCTCAAGACTAAGAGAGCATTAGCTTTTAGCTCATTACAACTCTTGTGCAACTTGTAGATAAATGATGAGAAGGTCTGAGTTTCATATTAGGAAGAAGTAAAGGAAGCATCCATATCTTTTTTCTTTTTTTATCCTACATAGACAGCAGGGGTTCTCAGACATGTCAGAAAGCCCAACTACAAATGCAGACAAAATGTCCACACACCTCCATTAGAGTCAATGTGGTGCCAGGGACCCATATGGAAGGATACTGGTGATATACTGTTACATAACATAAACACACACTGTTACTTCACACTATGCGGGAAGCTGGAGGACATGTTTGTTCATAACAGTCATCCTTACACATTATCCAGGATAGATTAAATTTTATGGAACTACAGAGAGTGTTGCTCTTTTGGTTTTGGCCCTCTGCAACACTTTCCAAAATGTGGAATATGATACTTAACTGATAGATGTACTTTGGAGAATAGCCAAAAATGAGGTATAGACTTTTTGAAGCCCATGGGTTGGAAATAGGAAACCACAAATACTTTCTTGTTTAATGAACTTTGCATGTAGAAAAAAGGCTTTGCATATCAACTTCCTCCTTCTTTGTTTGCGGAAGAGAAGTTGTTTGCATTTGTTGAATGTTTGCTATACAGTGTTAGGACTGTGTAAAACAGGGCTGAACATTTTTTTTATCAGGTAGTCAGCTGAGTATGGTGTTTGGTACTCAAATCCTACCAAGTGCTGTCTCAATAAATTCAATCCTCTACTGTTCTCTGCTGCAAATTACTGCTAGTAGCTACTGAGTCTTTGTTTTAAGTTCAAAAATACTTGTCATAATTATGAGGTTATGATGGACTGCTAGGCAACTCGACAGTATCATTTATGATTTTACTCAAGGATGCACAGAATCTTTAAGTACTGTTTAGGAAATTAGCAGTTACAGGTTCAGACCTTTGAAGGGGGCTCAGCTCACACATATGCCAAATTCTATCATGAACAGAATGTTGTTGTTTTTTTCTTGGCTACTGTGGCAAAACCACCATGACAACTCATCAATTACTATCTGTTCACTTTATTACATGGTTCTTCCTGCTCTCACTCTCTTTCTCTGACCTCAGTCTCCACACCCTCCTGTCTCTCTTTACACTGAAAGTCACACACACAAGCATATCGTATGCAGCAAGAAAAGAAACATGTAATCTGATTATTGATAAATCAAATAAAGTACTCACATAAATAAATGTAAGAGGAGGTTGGGGAGAAAAACTATTTGATAATGGCACATTAACACCCTGCTTAGTAATGTAAAATCATTGTAGAGTCCACTGCACCAAATGTGGGCAGAACAGCAGCAGACTTTTCATTACAATCTTGTGGTCCTGAGTACCTGTCCAGTATCTCACCTGGTTCTCAATCTCTTTCTCTCTTTGCCTACTTTGCTAATCTATTCTTCTCTCCCTTTTTGCTCTGTAGAACAAAAGGCAAATGCACCAACCAAACAGAGATTATAATATAATAAGAGGTAGAAAGATGGGCAAGAATCCATCAATTTCTAACATTATCCTTACTGAAGTCAGTTAACGTTTTTTTGACCTTATTCTTGCCCCAACCTGACTCTTTTGGTGAGATAAAAAATCAGTATATTCATTTATGAAAAAACGCTAACGCTAGCTAACATCTTTACTGCTTCTGCAAATTCATGCTGCAGCTTAACAGAACTAAACAGAAACGTGAGTAAATATATTATTAGAAGGCACACTATTAGAATAAGAAACATTATTAATACTTTAACTAAATAAGTGCACCAATTAACTTGTTAGCTGACAAGGGTATATTGCAAACAGACAAGCTCAGGGAGCTTAAATAAGCCAATGATCCCAATGATCACTGAACCAACCAGCAATCACCGTCAGTTAATGTTGGTTGCCAATATTTCGCCATGGAACCTTAATCAGAGACGTTCTAGTCAGTGTTTTCCCTACTACAGTCCACACACACACACACACATACATGAACATACAGGTGCATAAAGGAGAGATGGCTGAAGTTACTTCAGCTGACAACAACTTGTTACTGTAGTGTAAGTGCAAACAAACTTCCTTATTTTTTAATGTAACTGTTTAAAACTAGAGCTGCTCTGAACGTCAGGCCAAATTATCTGTAATTTTCAAACCCACCCAGCCTGAATAGGATGAAAATATTTTTTAAGGGCATGGGAGGAAATGAAGTTGTGCTTGAGCACCCTTAAATAGAGTCTCAAATGGCTTATGGTTCAGAGTTTATATGGAACCACTCACAATGATGTCACTGTGTCCATTCACAGATATTTATGAACTCTCAATATTTATATCTCAGTATTTTTTCAATATAACTATCAACCATAGTCTTTAAATCATAGTTATTCAGTAATATTACTTACTGATGGCTCATTACTAATTGTTTTCCTCCCATTTTTTTTAAACAAGGCCCTTTTTTGTGCCCTGCAGTGTGAGGTGTATTGCAGGTACTTTTTTTCTGCTCTGCATCACTGCACATGCAAACATGAACACAGGTTTACACTTAGTTGGTCTGCTGCTTGTTTTAATGTGAGACACTTATGGGTCCTACAAGTCACATCTGTTTTGCAGAAGCTGACTTCCTCCCAAAGCTCCCAAAGACTTGATAGCTCAGTCAGGGTTAAACACATAGCTTCCACACACATACACACACAAATGCACATGCTCTAAGACTGTGATGAGTCAAATTGAAGGTTGCTAATTATAGCCTCGGGAAAGTTTTGCCATTTTGCTCGTCATCAGCCCTCTTTAGGAAGAGCAGAGAGGGAGAGGCTGTTGGTGGTGGTGGTGGGGGGGGGAGTTGATGGAAGGTGGGCGGCAGCCTCTTTCTGTAAGCATCCAGCCTGTCCTCTTCCTCAACTGTCTGTGCTCATTCTGCTTGCATCTGTGTGTAACCCAGGTCCCACGTAGCTAAGTTATATTTTATCTAGAGTGTGTAGTACAATGAGACCGGGCCTGAGTTCGTT